>JALRMC010000031.1:0-487060 GCA_026120085.1 Cadophora luteo-olivacea | reverse complement strand
AGGCATTGACACGTTGTAGGATCTGCTGTACTGATAACAGATGAGAGGACGTTGCAAACTGCCGGTACCACGCAATTTAAGAGGCCTCCAAGTAAGGGAATCCCAGCGACAGTCCCAGGAGCGCATGTACATGACGTTGGGTCAGAAGGATTGAGTATTTGCGTCAAAGGGTTGAGGCATTGACACGTTGTAGGATCTGCTGTACTGATAACAGATGAGAGGACGTTGCAAACTGCCGGTACCACGCAATTTAAGAGGCCTCCAAGTAAGGGAAGTCCAGTGACAGTCCCGGGAGCACAATTGCATGATGTTGGATCCGATGGGTTGGGCACTTGGTTGGTTGGGTTGAGACATCGACACAAAGTCGGATCGAGAGGATCGATCACAGCACTAAGTAAGTTGCAAGTGATAGGCGTAACACAGTTTAATAGACCGCCAAGTAAAGGGATTCCAGCAACGAGTCCGGTTGCACATGTGCACTGTGAAGGATTTGAAGGGTCGATAATCTGGGTTGTGATGTCGAGGCAGTCGCAAATAGTCGGATCGATAGGATCAAGGACGGCACTAAGACTATTGCATGCTATCGGAGCCACACAGTTCAGGAGACCACCAACCAGAGGAACACCTGCAGTAAGACCACTTGCACAGGTGCATTGCGATGGGTTCGATGGATCAACGATTTGTGTTGTGATATCCAAACAATCACAGATAGTCGGGTCGATAGGATCGAGTACGGCGTTGAGCGCATTGCAGGCTATAGGAGCCACACAATTCAGGAGACCACCAACCAGAGGAACACCTGCAGTAAGACCGCTTGCACAGGTGCATTGCGATGGGTTCGATGGATCAACGATTTGTGTTGTGATATCCAAACAATCACAGATAGTCGGATCGATAGGATCGAGTACGGCGTTGAGCGCATTGCAGGCTATAGGAGCTACGCAGTTCAGGAGACCACCAACCAGAGGAATACCTGCCGTGAGCCCTGTTGCGCAAATACACTGATTTGGATTGGCTGGATCAATGATTTGTGTTGTAATGTCCAAACAATTACAGACTGTCGGATCAACGTTGTCGAGGACGGCGCTTAGAGAATTGCAGACGGCAGGCGCAACACAATTTAGGAGGCCACCAACTAATGGTAAACCCTCGGTGAGTCCTGTTCTACAAATACAGCTGCTGAGATCAAAGGGATCTTGAATTTGCGTAGTTGAGCTAATACATTGACACAGGGTCGGGTCGATAGGGTCGAGAATAGTAGAGGTGAGATCACAGCTTGCTGGGACGACACAATTCAGCAGACCACCAGGAAGGGGAAGGCCAGAGACGAGACCAGTATCACAGATGCAATTAGACAGATTGGCAGGATCCGGAATCTGAGTAAGAGGATCGTCACAAACAGCTGTCCCAGTTGGTGATGCACCCGAAGTTGTGCTGTCGGCGGAGTAAATACTGCTAGTGGGTACCACGGCTGTATCTGATGAGCCCACAGTCGTTGTCTCTGGAAGGCTTGTGCTCGGGGAGATTGACTCGTTCGACGTCGAACTGATTCCTACGAAAGTGTTTCCGGACGTCGGATCGACGCTTGAAAAGCTGGTTTCTGAAGGTTGACTGATGTATGGAAAAGAAGTCTCCGAAGGTTGGTTTGACGTTTCAATTGAAGTGCCTGAAACCTGGCTTGAGATTGTCACAGAAGTTTCCGAGAGTCGGGTTGAGGTTGCAAGAGAAGTCTCCGAAGGCTGACTTGAAGTTTCAAAAGACGTCTCAGAGATTCCATTAGATGATAACGAAGAAGTCCCCGCGGATTGGCTTGAGGATGAAACAGAAGTTTCCGAAGGTTGGCTTGAAAATATGACAGAAGTCTCTGAAGATCGGCTTGATAAAGAAGTCTCTGAGGAATGAATCAGAGAGAAAAGAGAAGTCTCTGAGGGTTGAATCAGAGAGAAAAGAGAAGTCTCTGAGATTCGGCTAGATATCAATGAAGAAGCCCCCGCGGATTGGCCTAGGGCTGAAACAGAAGTTTCCGAAGGTTGGCTTGACAATATAAAAGAAGTCTCTGAGGGCTGATTCAGAGAGATAAGAGAAGTCTCCGAGGTTTTGCTCGAGATTGGAAATGGAATTCCTGAAATCTGGCTCGAGAATGACCCAATTTGGGACGGTATTAAGCTTGTGAGCGTCGATGTTGAAGTGAACGATTCCGTCATCGAGGTACCCTGGGTCGTAGAGCCTATTGTGGAGTCGCTAATGATGAAGCTTTCAGAATCTGATGGCGAGGAAGAGGAAAATGCAACGCCATCACACACAGAAGCCGGGAGTGAGACTAGTTCGATCGGGCCACACCCAGCAGGACCGGGTTCACTCGTGAGAAGGGCATAGACTTGTCCGATCGTCGAGCAGAATCGGGCAAATCCGTTGTCGAAAGCGGGATTCGTCCACGAAAGCGGGCCACCGACATCGATTGCGCCATTTGCGGAAGAGGTAGCGAAGGAAGTGCTTATCTCTCTGATAGGTATGTCAAGGGAAAATGCAGTGAAAGTTGTACTAGCATTTACGGAAAGAAGAGATATGCCGCTGCGGAGCTGCCCTTCAGAAATGGTATATCTTGCTGCACTCTCGCATCCGTTGACGATTTCTCCGTCAACAGACAAAAATGGCCGGTTTGCTTGACGACGAAACCGTCTTGTCCCACCAACGCCCACAGGTGACAACAAGAATGTGGTAGATGCAGCAGTGGCCGTGATAGTGCTTCGCAGATTTTAGCTCGCCGCGAATAGGACTCAGGGTGAACTACCTACGCTGTAGCAGTCGAGGTCACGGTAGTGGTGACAGTAGATGCTCCCGTCGCAGTGGTCATGATGGTAGTAGGCGCGTTATTAATGACAATATTGATGCCTGCTGTAGATATTAGGCCAAGCTTCGAAGAATGGTTCGAATACTGACCTCCATTCACGTTGATGATAGTGTTGGATGCGATGTAGGTGCTAATGTAGGTTGGAAAATGAATAATGTTGACCTGTTGGTAAACATTGAGCTCAAGTCCTTTATCACGATAACTAGTACTAGTTAGAACATTTCGATATCTCAAAAGGGTGTCGATGATTACACGGTGGTCGTTTCTGTACGGATGAAGTTCGATGTCCTAGTAGCGATCGTCCGGACATGGGTTGGGGCGTCAGTGACCGTGACATAGCAGCCTGAGTTGCGTTAGTCATGTTCTATCGTTGCAGCAGAGCCTGTGACCTGACCAGTGCCGCACGTGATGACGGTGTTCTGCGGGCAGTCTTCATCCACGGGTACCGTGTACTTGACGGTCTCATCAAAGGTATGAATCTTCAATACCACAGGCTCCATACCCTCGGGACACTGAGTCTCTCCGAGATGGCAATCTGGACATGGCAAGGACATTCGCTTTGCCCAGGGGCTTTGATTCTGGTTTGCGGTGATTATGCTCGATAACAAAGCGACCAATAGAAGGCCGATAGAGAAATGCATAACGTCTTTGCTAATATTCAGTGGAGCAATTTATTGATTCTTCTGAGTTGGAATAGTTGAGCCAAATATGTGTCAATTTCCGAAGCACAAGAAGACTAATCAAGAAATAAATTCGATGCCTTTCTTGTACTTCGCCAAAGCTGTAAAGACTATATCTTTGTATCCATTGCGCATCAAGTTTCATTTCATTGTTGACATTCAATCTAGCTCATGCCGTCGTAGTGTTTTTTGAATATGAGAATGGAATGTAGAGTGTTAAAAGGAATGAAAGCAGGATTCGACCAAGGCCCAAGGCTTCCCGGATTCTCGGATCCGAGAATGGAATGTAAAGACTCAAAAGGAATAAAAGGAGGATTCGACCAAGGTTTCCCGGTTCTCGGGTCCAAGATCGCTTAAGCGAATCACTAATCGAACATTCTTAGAGGAGGGTATCCATTCCTGCCTGGACATTTACGTTAGCGCTCATTCCAGCGAATGTCCTTATGCCTTTTTTTACCGCCGTTTGGTGAGAATCGCAATTCCTTCGGGAATAAGCTTAACAAGCTCTTCCATGAACCTCGCTCGATGGATGCTGCTGAGTCGAGTCAAATCGAGTCGAACGTCTGAATCTTTACAATCATATCGGTGTTGTCACCTCCGTAGCGGATGTCAATCCAAGGTCGCCCAACGCCTTCCATTTCTTCCTCCGCAGCATGAGTGGCAAGTTTTTCGAATGCCTTTCGAATTGCTGGATCAACCAGGCTCATCGCATGAAACATTTTAGGTCCGAATGCTACACCTTGGCCAACTTCGCGGAATTCTGAGTTCTGCTCATAGACTTGGACCGGAATACCGCGACGGATGAGCCCAAGAGCTAGACACAGTCCTCCAATACCGCCGCCGATTATGACAATGGAGAACGGGTTGGTTGGAGGGGGTTTCTGTCGTTGAGACATGGCGGTGAGAGTTCTGCTCGTGCAGACTGTACGAGGATTCTTATGGTCGTCTGAGTGATGTAGAAAATTTATCTGATCGCAGAGAATGCTATGGTGATACGCACCAGCGAATTGAAATTGAATCCGTCTGCTTGTAAAGCGGAATGTGGCTTTCTTTTCAACCGTGGCAGCTGGACCTATCATAAGAGCCACAAAGCTTGAAACAAATGATTTCAGCTTATGAGTATTTCGAATCCTCACTCGAATATGACCAGCAACTTCGGTCGAGGCTGAATTCTCAGAATATCCGCACCTTTCTCAATACAACCTTCATTATCGAGTGTTACTACAGTCAGAAGTTGCTCCAGCTCATACTTGCACTAATTATCGTGACTTTCAAGACGATGCTTTGCATAGTCCATACGGAAAAGACCTGGAAATGCCATGCGAGACAGCGACAACGTCTTGGCTGTTCTGAGGAGATCGGCTGTTGGTCAGGACGGCGGCACGAATGGGATCATGGCTCCAACTGTTGTTGCTAAATAAGCTGTCGCTCGCAGTGCTCTCGGCAAGATTGATCAACTCAGCATGCATATGTCGAAGCTCACGCTATATCGACACTTGTTGGTGGTCCGGTCGAGATCACCGCGATGTTGAACTTGTACAGCAAGAGCAGATCTGAAGTTGCGCCTTGCTATATCGGTAGCGTCAAACCGAATATTGGACATCTAGAAGCTGGAGCATGTTGTGTGGGATTCATCAAAGCTGTTCTTGCACTCCGGCGCGGTATCGTTCCTCCTCAGGCAAATTTGAAGTCTTCCCCCAGCCAAAAGATCCACTTCGCGAATACTGGCATCAAAGTATTTCTGCAAACCATCAATTGGCCAGCAGTGGAAGCAGTCAGGAGGGCAGTCATTTGCTCATATGGCTACGGTGGAACGGTCTCGCATGCTGTCATTGAGCAAGCTCCACCTGTTCCACGCTCGAAATATGCATACATGCAAGTCGATGAACCAACCGCCCTTTCCTTGACATCAACAGATGAAAGGCGAGTCCCAGTGCATGCTCGTGCTCTCTATGACTGGAAGACAGGAGATGGCGAGGTAAACTTTTCAAACTCAATCGGAGCCACTCTAGCCTCTCGTCGAAGGCACCACGATTTCAGAACCGCAACCGCAGCTTTAACTCGCCAAGAAGCCACAGATTTCTTGAACACCTACGCGAACGGTACCGGAGGGAATCAACTCATCGGCAGCCGAGTCATGAGCAAGAACGATACGCGAGTAATCTGGTTGTTCTCAGGCTACGGCGCACAAGGGGCATTACATTGGTAGAGAGCTCCAGGCCAAGGAAACAGTCTTCCGCGTGCGTGATAGAAGAGCTGGCTCCAAGAGAATTCAATACGAGGCAGGGTTTTGCCCAATTCAAGCTTTAAGCACAGGGTTCATGTCTAGTACGGAAAGAGTTGAGATCTTGACATGTGTTGTGCAAGTTGCGCTTGCTTCGCTTCTCGAATCAAGATGTCAAGAGTCGGCCCAGAGCTGGATGCAATCATGGGCCACTGAGTGGCAGAGTCCCTGATTCCCGAGGACGATGCAATTATTGTTTATCGACGAGCTGCACTTTACCATCAGGCAATGGGCCAAGGACCAATGTGTCTAGTCAACCTTCCAATCTGCCAGACTCGGCCAAGGCGACGATACCGTTGCGATCCAGTGGACGAGTTGGAAAGGTGTGGGCGGGATGGGGGATAATGAGTTTGTGGAGGCGGAGGTGGAGAGTCGCGGATTTAGGAGCGTGGGGAGGGAGGAGGCGTTTGCGGCTTGGGAGGAGGTGGGGAGGAGGATGGGGTGCGTGGGGCAGGTGTTTGTGTTGAGGGGGAGGGTGTTGGAGATTGGTCAGAGGGTGCCGTGTAGGATTTTGGAGGATATTGCTGTGTGGAAGAGTCCGGCTGGTGGTTTGCAGGCAAATGTCTTGTCTGGTAAGGACGAGAATTCCAGTACTGGAGGAGCACAGACTCCGAAAGGGTCAGAACGGATCCCTTTCTTGACGGAGAAAATTTCGGGATGTGTTGCTTGTGTGCTGCAACTTGCTGGTGCTGAGGATGTGGATCCGAAGGCTGCGTTGGCGGATCTGGGGATGGATTCTGTGATGACACTCTCTTTCAGGAAGATGCTTCAGCAAGAGTTGAAGGTCAAAGGACCTCCGACGCTGGTTTGGGGACATCCGACTGCCAGTCATCTGGTCAAGTGGTTCGACGGACAGATTGCTTGAATGATTCCTGCTGAGTGTTTAGATGGATTTGCGTTCGTGGGGTTTCTAACTTATCTTTCGGCAGCTTGTTCTCTCTTGATTCCTGGTTTCAGTTTGCGTCAATAGAATTGCTAGATTAGAACAGTGAAAAGCACTTCCAGGATATTCTACATGTGCAGATTTTGTTTGTTCAATTCATGCAATTGCCTACCTACACCATGATCATATCCTGATCTGCCTCCGCGAAACCATTGCTGGCCTCAGACGCAGGTTCCAACAACATCAATCCATCCATTTCCTTTTGGGTATACTCCATCAAATAGGCTTCATCCCACATATCCTCGCTCCGTTTCCGATTCTTCTCAGTATATGCCTTCAGCGCATTGTGAACCTCCTTCAAACTCTGCTGACCCTTTACACCACGAACTTGCAGGTTCGCTAGTCTGCCTGCTGGATAACTTCTCACTAGCGTGAATAGAATACGCTGTGCGACTGCGGCCGTCCTGGCATTTGTGTTCCAATCCCGAATGCGCAGAAGCAGAGTGAAGATCTGCTCGTCTGAAAGAGTTGCGATAACTTCGTCCACGCCCTTGACACCACAAAGACTTCCCTCCTCGTGGACTCCAGTCACCACAGATGTAAAAAGTGCAAGTAAACGAGCTGGGTGGTTGAGTTGCAGCGCGAGTGTGATAGCTTGGCGATATGACTTCGCGTGGATATAATTCTGCAGCTCCTGTTCTTGCTCGACAAACTGCGTCGCTGCAGCATTCGTAGCAGCTTGGGTAGAAGTTGTGGTGTCCTTCCAGAAAGTTACAGTCGAGTCTCCACTTCCTGAAACAATTATGTTGGAGACAGGATGCACTGTCAGGGCCCATACGCGATCTTCATGATTGTCCAGAGTACACGATGTTTCTCCAGTGCTTGCATCCCAGACCATGACCAAGCCATCGCCACCAGCACTAGCAAAATGAACATGTTTTCTGCCTCTGTCTTCTGGATTTGGAAGACCTAGCCAGGCGACTTTTAGCACACTGTTTGTGTGACCTTCGAATGTTCGCACACAGCTGTAGTCCGCCAGACTCCATATCTTGATGGTCTTGTCTCCGCTGCCCGTAAGGACCAATCCTTTCCCGGCTGCCGGGCCACTCTCACCAATAATGGACGGGGTATCTTTAGGTGCGAACTTTACAGACCAGACGCCACGCTTGTGCCCACGAAGAATGCCCTGTACTTCTCCCTCTTCCACAGACCAGATTTTGACATTCTTGTCTTGCGATGCTGAGGCGAAAAGTTGTGATGTGTGGTTGATATCGAGAGCGTTGATATCTTTATCGTGAGCGAGGCGAGTGTAAGCAGCTCTAGGAGCTTTGCGAGTGGAAGGTTGGACATCCCAGCGTTTGACAGTACGATCTTGAGAGCCAGTCAGAAGAAATGGGGGTGGGTGTTCAAGTGGCGATTTGAAAGCTGGTGAAGATTCCGGCGGAGCCTGTTTTGGGAGGGATATTGCTCCCAGAGATTCTGCATGGCCAGTGAAGGTAGTGTGACACGTAAATGATGCATTCGCAGGATCGATCCTCCACAGTCGAGCGGTGTTGTCCTTTGCACCTGTAGCGATCCAGTGTCCCGACCAGTCGATGTCGAGGCAAATTATGATGTCCTCGTGGCCATGAAGCTGAGCAACATCTGCGCCAAAGTAGTCGGCATCCGCACCGGTCCCTAGAGAAACGATCCGTAATTCCTCGGAATTCGTCGCCAAAGCGAGCAACGATCTATCAGGCAGGAGGTACCCCAAGTCAATGATCTCGTCGTGTGTACCTGATATCCGCTTGACTTTCTCTAGAGGTGGAATTGTTTGCGCTGCTTCTTGGAGCGAGCTTATTGAATGCAGGACGAGAGTGTGATCGGCCTGCACAGAGAGAATTCGGTCTTTGAAAGAGATCGCGGCCACGATAGCATCAGCTTCTCCCTGCGGAGACTGAGCTGAAGTGACCTCTCGACCAGTACTTGTCTCCCAGACTCGAATATTGCCATTGATGCCTCCAGTGTATGCCATCTTGCCAGCCTCGACAAATCCAGCTACTTCAACCTCTTCCAGCACCGGCACAACCTTCCGCACTTTCCACGTCTTCGCATCCCACCACATTATCGTCTTGTCTCTGCTGGCAGAAAGAACAGCATTTTGTTCCGAGGAGTAATCCAGAGATGTGACATCGGAAACGTGTGAATCGAGGACAGCAGCAGATGTGCGTTTATACAGATCCCAGATTCGGATCTTTCCATCTTGACTTCCGGACGCCAGGCGATAACCTCTTGCCACATCGACATCTGGCTCCTCGCTCTTCCTCCGTTTTCGATTTCGGCCAGAAATTCCGGTCTCTTCCTCCTGTTTGTTTGCGACCAATTGAAAGAAATGTAGAGCTGATATCAAGACATTGGGTCCGCGGAATGTATGCGTCACGTAGCCTCCTAGTATATCCCAGACTTTCACTACTCCATCTGCGGCTCCGGTCGCGAGATACAGGCCTGACTGATCAACTGCGAGAACGACGACTGGTGTGGTGTGGGGTTTGAGGGTTCGTAGGACTTCGAATTCGATTGTGCCGTCTTCGGAGGGTGCAAGGGAGTATATTCGCATAGATAGGGACCGGGAGCATATGATGAGATGTGATGCGGAGGGCGTTACTGTTAGGAGTCAGTGATTGCAGACGGTAGTGGGGTAATCGAGGAAGTACATGTCAGCGTTGAGATGAGCTCGCCATCCTATTCGCACATTAGCATAGTCGCAGATCAGGAATAATTCAATCGTACACCCTCGATTTTCGCTAATTGCTTTCCAGTCTTCAAGTCCGTCAACAAAGCATCCTCTCCCAGAGTTGTCGCAAGAATGCGCCCATCTTGATCGAGCGCAACGCTGCCACCAGTATAGATCGGCTGAATAGTATTTTGCGGCTCGAAAGTCGTCTGGTATGGGGCTTTGTTGGCCATGGTCAAGAAAGTACTGTAAGAGCCGACGGGCGAGGATGCAGCTCCAAAAACACAGGTTGATGATGTTTCTTGGTGTTTTGGCAGAAATATTTTCTGATTGACAGGGGTCTGGAGATAAGCTTAATCTTAGCGCCATCAAAGCGGCCGCCTCTCCTTCAGGGCAGACTTTCAAGCAACTTTCATCTGTCCAGCCTGATGCATCGATTCATTTCATCCTCAATAACCTTGCCATCTACTTCTTCAAGCCAAGCAGATCAGGATCGTCAATCGAGGTCTTTCAAGGCACTGCGGCGAGGGTATTTTTCTGGGACAGCGAAGATGCTCAGCTCCTAAACTCCAGCACCCGAGGTCAACACAGCAGCCGACATGGGTCGGCAGGAGTACTTGACAGCTATGGCCTTAGTAAGTACTCTCTATCTCTCCAGTACGCTTTCACGGTCACCTTCGGGCTCTGTTCTCTTAACCACAGGCAACTTGTCTCCCCTTCTCCATTGATGCGATCGACTTCTTCCTCATCACGTGAGAACCTTTCTGACGTTCAAATCCAGGGCCGTGGCCATTACGAAGATGACATTATAGAGACTGCAGCCGAGGGCAGTACCAGTAACCAGCAATATAATGACCGAGGTCATCCACGGAATCCAGAGACCAAGCGTCGAGAACGAGAGCATGTACGAGCAGCGAACGAAGTGATGCAGGTCACGGGTGTTGTCGAAGACTCATTGGCAGCAAGACAGAAAATAGTACAATCAATGAACGACAAGAATCAAGAGACTTTTACTGGTTTGAGGTTCATGGAGATCGGGAGAGGTGTTTTGGTTGGTGGTGTCTGGGGAGTTATGGGGTTGAGGAGACGAGTTCTGGTATGGCACTGTCTAATTTCAGATGAAGCGTGTGACTGATAATTCACAGCTCTACAAACCCTACGCGGAGATGAGATTCCTGGATATCCTCCGACAAGAAAGGTCGATGTATGGCATACCACATATGTTCTTGTCTGGTGTACCTACCGTGATTGCCTATCACATATCTGACTGGATGGCATTCTTTGTGGAAACCATGATCGATCAGTTTTACGACGAGGATGACGAACCCGTTACAGAACGAGGAGATCAGGTCCGGAACCTTCTTCATAACTTGTGAGTCTCCTCCAGTCAAGGTCTTCAAGTTTACTGACATCACAAGTCGCGATGCCACATTTTGCTACCTTACTCTCCACTTCCGTCTCTTTGCTATCCTCCAACAGCTGAACCTCCTCCCAGCCTCACCATGGTTTCCAAGTCTCAAATCATTCATTCCATTCTCATCCTCCTCGCCACTTACCATGCCACCACTACCATCGATGACCACCGCTTCGATGTTGCCCTGGGGAGGTGCACTAGCAACTACCTTGGCACCAATGCTGGTGATCTTGATCCATGGTAAGATCAAGTACGCCGCATCTAGTATCATCTACCGCCCAATATACAAATCACTACCACGACCAATTGGCGACAGCATGTTCGCAGGTCTATCTATGTCAGCACCAACGATGGAATACGACACACCAGACCGACCAGAAGAGAGACAAGGCAGTCGCTCCGACGAACCAACACTTCGCGCACTCGAAGGAATGCCAACATTAGTCAGCGTTCATGGCGACGAAACAGACGATGATGAAGAGATGGCTCATGCTACATTAATCAGTTTCGACGTCGAGGCTACAGAACCAGTTGAGAACGCCGCGGGGACATGGTCCGCTGAGCTACGCAGTGCGAATGAGCCCAAGGCACCAGAAGAGGTCAAGTATAGAGTCACAGGGTTGACTATGCTGCCACCCATCATGGCTACAGAAGGATTGCGTGATATCGTAGCAGGGATAATTGTCATGCCACTTGAGGCAGTCATGGTACGCATTATCGGGAGAGCATATAGAGCCAGTGCAGGACTTCCGATGGATGATTTGTACTCCATTGGATTTACTATACGTGGATTTCAGAATATCGCGTCGGCGTTGACGATGCAGTTAGTCGTTACGGGGATTGCGTGGGCGGGGTTCACGATTGGAACGCAGTGGTGGGGTGGGAGGAAGAGGGCGTTGATGGCGGAGAAGGCTGCTGCTGAGAGTGCTGAGACGATAGGTCTTGATTGAATTTGATCATCCGATGCGATGGCATTGGGTGGGTTTGCTGAGTGCAGACTTTATGAGGGAATAGAATAGACTTTTTCTAAAAGCTTGAAATGACGCCGTATTTCTCATGTCCCTGCAAGGTGGGATGTCCTGCACATGGATGGGTGTTCTTCTCTCTCTTCCGCCTTAGCATAACATACCAACTCCGATGAAGCAGTCACGACAACAATTCAGCAGGCAACTGAATTGCATAATGTCTTTGAACTTGGAGATGCAACGCTTCTGAATGCATATTACTAAGGAAATAAATCCAGTCAGATTAAGGATAAGAACATCTGCGCACACGATAACATCCAAACCATGACTCGTAACGCGCACATCTGCCCGCCTGCATCGAAGCTTTCTCGCCAATGTCGGACCGAAGCCAGTCCCGCCCTTAACAGAAGCTTGACCATTCCCAGAGCCTCAACCAGCAGAAGAGTGGGCTAAAACCGGACCACAACACCACCATTTCAACAGCAGATCACTATCATTCGTCAGTCAACGTTCGTCCCACTTGATCAGTCTTCTACCGGCGTCTTTGTGGATGCTTGTTTTCTTCAAAGCGGACACATGCGGCTCTATTTCATGTGGATCAGCCAGGGGGTAAAAGTAAAAAGGTACGAGTATTTCAGCGTTGACGAATCAGATTTGGGGACTGTTTCGAAGACCGACAGTCGCCGAGGGGATGTTCTGCAGAGTTCCCAGGGAGGGAGGGAATTCTGACGTCAAGATGGATATATCGTTCCACTGACTGTCACCGACCGATGTTCACCCAGCTGCAGGTATCCCGACTTCTCCCTCCATCACTCCAGTCTCCAACACTCCAAAGTCTCCAGAGACCAAAGTCAGCTCCAACAAAGGAGATGGTCGGTGGATGTTGGAGATGAAGGGGGCCCCTCGGAACCACCAACAACTGTTTCTAGTCCCAGAACTAGTCACAAGCTGGCTCAACTTTTCCTTTTAAGTCCCATCACTACCGGATCGCCCCACCTGAATGCCATCGCTGTCCGATTCTCTCTATAACGGTGCCGATCATGGCACATGGCTCATGGGATCTTGCATCCACGAGTCGAAAAAAATAGTGGAGGGGTCCCCGGGGATCAGAAATTTCCCCATTCGTATACCACTTCCTAGAGGAAAATATAAGGGACGCGTCTCCCCATTTATCTCCCCCTCGTCTCCCTTCTCCATTGCCGTCTTCGTCACACATCTTCAACATGGCCGACCCCAAGCTATCCGACTCAGATGCTATCAGCTCGACTGAGCACAGCGATGCTGGTGTACCTAACAAAGAAGTCAATGAGAAAGACATTGCAGCACCAGCACGTCCACCCAATCGTCGTAATGTTTCGGAATGGGAAGCTATCCAGATGGCTGCTGCTGGGGATGTGGAATCCATTGATCGGGAGATCGACGAGATTGATGCTGAGTTGCAGAATATGAATATCAAGTCTACATGGCATAAGCCCCAGTTGAGACTTAAGGATCCACGGCACTTTACTTGGTTGCTTGTTGGTAAGATTTCCAAACCCCCAAGGTGGAGATTGGTGTTGACTTTTCAGGTTTCGCATCTATGGGTGGTCTTCTTTCTGGTGTTGATCAATCTCTGATCAGTGGTGCCAATCTGTACATGCCAAAATGTAAGATATATCCTCTCATTCCGTGAATCATCCAGCTAATAGAATCAGCCCTCCATCTCAACACCAATCAAGTCTCCCTCGTCAGTTCTGGTGTCCCTCTCGGTGCAGTCGGTGGCGCTCTCATGCTCGGTCCTCTAAACGAAGCAGTCGGTCGACGAATGGCCATCATCGTCTCCCTCGTCCTCTACACCATCGGCGCAGCCCTCTGCGCAGGAGGAATCGACTTCGCCATGATGCTCACCGGCCGAATTGTCCTCGGTCTCGGCGTCGGTCTCGAAGGCGGAACCGTCCCCGTCTACGTCGCCGAATCCGTCTCTCGCGAGTACAGAGGAAACCTCGTCTCCCTCTACCAATTCATGATTGCCCTCGGCGAAGTCCTGGGCTACGTCATCGCTGCCATCTTCGTCAACGTCAAGTCGGGAAGCTGGCGGTACATGCTCGGGTCCTCGCTTGTCTTCTCGACCATCATGTTTGTCGGCATCATGTTCATGCCTGAATCGCCTCGTTTCCTCATGCACAAGCAGAAGACCGTGGAGGCGTGGCATGTGTGGAAGCAGATCCGTGGGACGGACGCCGATGCTAGAAAGGAGTTCTTTGTCATGAAGCACTCTGTGCAGGAGGAGTTCACGCTTCGAGAACAAGGCGTGCACAAGCGTTTCGTCTGGCTTGATTTCTTCACCGTTCCAAGAGCAAGACGCTCTATCATTTACGCCAACATAATGGTCTTTCTCGGACAATTCACAGGAATTAATGCGATTCAGTATTACATGGCAACTTTGATGCAACAAGTTGGTTTCGGCGACAAACAAGCCGTTTTCATGTCCCTCGTTGGAGGCGGCTCGCTTCTTCTCGGCACCATCCCAGCAATCTTCTACATGGAGAAATTCGGTCGACGATTCTGGGCCTGCGCCATGCTCCCGGGATTCTTCATCGGTCTCCTGATCATCGGCTGTAGTTATCTCATCCCGATCTCCAACATCCCCGCCGCACAAGGAACATACATCGCCGGCCTGATCATCTACGAAGGATTCTTCGGCTCGTATTCTTGCCTCACATGGGTCATCCCTTCCGAGGTATACCCTACATATCTCCGCTCCTACGGCATGGAAACGTCCGACGTAACGCTCTTCCTCTGCTCCTTCCTCGTGACGTATTTCTTCGCGCAGATGCAAGAAGCCATGTCACGGATCGGGCTGACCCTCGGTTTCTACGGCGGCATAGCGGTTCTAGGCTGGGTATATCAACTGCTGTTTATGCCGGAGACGAAGAATAAGACTTTGGAGGAGATTGATATTCTGTTTAGTCAGCCGACGGGGCAGCTGGTGAGGGAGAATTGGAGGAGTGTGGTGGTTACGGGGAAGGATTTCCTGAGTGGGAGGTGGGGCAAGGTGTTTAGTCCTGTGAGTGAGAGTGATATTTTTAGGAAGGAGAATGGGCATAAGAGTCAGATGGGGCCGCAGGCGCAGCATGAGGAGTTGATGCAGCCGGAGAAGCAGGAGTAGGTGCTGAGAGACCGTGGTATTGATGACCGAACTTGGTGGGCAAGGTGTGCTCGATGAGGTGTTGTGTCGGGTTCGAAGTAGACGTACCAGGAAGATTCAGGAATTGGCAGCAGTTGGATACCATGTACTTGCTGCTAGTATAGTGGTGGCTAGTAGATATAACTACAGAATTTGATACCCACGTTAAAGAAGTGTATTCCACATCTCTTTGGTTCCTCGTTCATGGAGGCTTGCCTCCAAACCCCCAAACCCCCGTCCTCGCTACGCTCGACATGTAAACAAGATCCATCGACTGGCACAATTCCCAGCAGAAGACTAAAGTACCTAGCCGACGACTCGACTTTCACCTTTAAGATTTCAAAAACAACACGGATATTTTGATCCAAGGACTGACATGTTTTGCTTCAGAAAAGCTCGTGTGCAAAAGCATCGCGAAACATAGGGTATTTGGATGATCGTCAGCTTAACCACCTGTTATATTCTCTTCATCGTATAGATCTAGAGAATGTCGCTTATTCTTATGAGCAATGACAACAAAGATTTCCGTGGTACGCGAATTGGTAAGCGAATTGGTGAGGGAGGGTTGGGACTGACGAGCGTCAACGATCTCGGGTCAGATGCATCGAAAACAAAATATCAAAGACATATTTTGGATGTGAATTTCTTGCGGGCGGTATGTGGCAGGTGAGTTTAAAGGCGGAGGTTCTTCTCGTAAGAACCAAAGAGTTGTGGATGATCCGATCCTTGCAACCTGCCACTCTGAATCCGTAGCCAAACTCATCTCATATCACATTGAGTGACAGGGTATAGGGTAGGCTCACACCAATTTGGTTGACTGAACCGAAAGATCACAATATTCAGCGCAAGTATATATTAGCGACTAGTGCCACGTGCACATAACAGATTGGGGGTGATAGGTAGTCTACCCCGGGGAAGCAAAGAACTAGATAAGGGCACAGATGCGTATATCGTAAGTATGAAAATTCTCGTGAAGATATCGTGGCCTCGTTGACACACGGGTGGGCGGAGTAAAAGATGGATGGCTTGGTGCAGTATTGGTGTAATTGAGGGGTGCGGAACATGGAGTTTTCCGATAAACCATTTACCATGACATCCTGTACTCTGCGCCGGACGCGATTCGATTGCATATACCGGTAATTGTATGCAGTCACTCTCCAGCTTCAATCGTTGTTGTTTTAGTTTAGAGAGCCAGCGAATCAATAACACAAGACTTGCTGGGCTCGAAGCGACTGTAGTCTGTAGAGAGCATGGTAGTTGGAGACGTATTGGGATATGCTCGAGTTCGAGAGAAGCATGGGGTATCCTTGCTCGAAAGAAAGACTGGAACCAACTACTTCCAGATAGCGGAGTCCAAATATCGGATTTTCTTGATGAAGAAGTTGTGAAAAAGTCCAGGCAGCTCCGTTTGAATAAGTCCGTTTTGGACGTGTTGATGATGATGCCGATTTTACGGGAAATATTGTAGCAGTATAAATGATCAGGAGGAAACAAATGGTCAGCCCAGCGTTAATAATCGTAAACCAGGCAGACTCGCGTAAAGATTTTAGGGTTGAGGGAATGAGGCAGCATTTTCTATAAGAACATGAAATTCGGGTAGAAGTCGACTGCTCAAATGTCCCAACAGGGACTGTCAACGAATGATGGCCTTGGCAGTTCGCCAAGGGTGGAAACAGAACAGGACGATGCTTTTGCTAGGGTTTTGATGTTTGATGTTGGATGTTGAAAATTAGAAAAGACGACAAATTTCAAAACGTGCAACCCAACAAAAACATGCTTTGGAAAGCACATACAAAGAATGCTAATCAAGTGTTAATCAGATGACCAGAAAGTGTATGTTGAACATAATAAAAGACAACAAGTTTCGGTACGTGCAAAACAACAGATACATGCTTTGGAAAGGCAAATACAAAAAATGCTAATCACGTTTAAATCAAATGATCAGGAAGTAAATATACTTCTCGCATTTTGGGTTTCGTCGATCCGATCTCATTCCAATTAAACATGCCAGCCCACCCCTTTCCGCCTCCCTTGTCCTTGGCCATCTTCTCACATTACTATCGCCAGCCTGCCACAATTGCCACGGAATACCAAGACATAACGATCATCATAGACTGGTCGGCGGCTCTGCTGTTCTTTTCTTGGGACGTTTGACTTGCCATCTCGTCTTTCTCGGATGCCGATTTACTGTGGTCATGGACTCCTATTTCAAGATATTCGCCTCACCCTCCCAAACTTGGCATTTCCCAGCCCCTGAAAATCCAAATCCCACATTCGTCAGCGCCAAAGATCAGCCAAGCGCAGTGGATAAAGAGCGCTGTAACTCCCAAGAAATATATCTCGGTAGGGAGGCCAGTCGTGCTAGGGAGAAAGGGTTGGCGGTAATTTAGTGAGTGAGAATTACGGGAAGTGGTTGGATGAGTTGGATGAGTTGCCCGCAGCCAAGGAGCTTGGTGGCATGGCGAGCAGCCGCCAACGGTGGCGGAGCAGGTTCCCTCCCACCTCCCCAGCAAGGACTACAGGGCCACCACTCCAACCTCATCAACACCAAGAAATCTCCAAGAGCCTCCAAGACACAGGCTCGCTGCAGGCAAACAGCCCGATGAAATTATTGCGACACGGGGGGCTTTCTTGGACTATGGATATCATTGACTCTTGGATTTGTCTTGGGTTTCTTGGTTGAGACCATATCAGCTCGTGTCCGGCCCAGGCTAGGTTTCTCTCTCTTCTTTTTCTTTTCTTCCTGTTGTTTGATGTGTGATCTTTGCTTGTGTTCATCTCTTCAATCAAACGCCCATTATTCAAAATCGTAACCGGATCGAACTTCTCTTCACTCGTTCAGAGAGTAGTTCCGGCATTCTTCTTCCAACATCATCTTTCTCTCCCCTTGTAATTATTTGCCCCTATTCGAATTCCGAGTCCTTTACAACATGAAGATCACAGCTGTTGTGGCGTCGCTTGCTGCGATTGCAATTGCTACACCTACAGTTAACAATGTCGAGAAACGACAAACTTCCTCTGGTGCTCTCCCAACAGTCACAGTAAAGGGAAATGCATTCTTCGCTGGAGACGAGAGATTCTATGTCCGTGGTGTCGCCTACCAGTTCGTTCCCCAGGGTTTCTCCCCACAACCCAGCCCAGCCCATCCCATCCATACTGATCAACATGCAGACCAGGTGGAGCAGCCGACGCAGCAGACCCTCTCATCAACATCCCCAACCTCAAGCGCGATGTAGCCAACTTCAAGAAACTCGGCATCAACACCATCCGCGTGTACACAGTCGACAATTCCGCCTCTCACGACGAGGGAATGAAGCTCTTGGCAGACGCTGGCATCTACCTCGCTTTGGACGCCAACACGCCCGAATTCTCCCTCAACCGTCAAGACAATCAGACCCTCTACCAATCCTACAACGAGAACTACCTGCAGAGCATCTTCGCAACCATCGATGCGTTTGCCAAGTACTCGAACCTGCTTCTCATCATCAACGGCAATGAAGTCATCAACGAGCGTAACAACACCATCGCGGCACCATACATCAAGGCCCTGCAAAGAGACATGAAGGCGTACATCTCGGCCAGAGAGTACAGGAACATCCCCGTCGGTTACGCCGCTGCAGACGTCGCCGAGAACGTCGACCAGCAACTTGCTTACTTCGACTGCGGCCCCGACGGCGTCCGTGGGGATTTCTTCGCCTTGAACGATTACTCCTGGTGCGACCCCAACACCTTCACCGGAGCCGGATGGGACAAGAAAGTTGAGCGATACACTGGCTACGGCGTTCCTATTTTGTAAGTATCTTATCATCCGTCGCTTGCGGGAACTTTTCACTGACTGAGATAAATTTCAGCATGGCTGAATTCGGCTGCATCACCAACCGCCGCGACTGGAACGAAGTCGCCGCCCTCTACAGCACCAACATGACATCCGTCTACTCCGGCGGTCTCGCCTACGAATACACGACCGAAGCCAACGGGTACGGGCTGGTCTCAACGACCAACGGCCAAGTAGCACCCAACGCCGATTTCACACGTCTGGAAGCCGCGTACAAGAAGACACCCAACCCGAGCGGCGACGGCGGATATTCCGCCACGACGACGGCATCCGAGTGCCCGCCTGCCAGCGACGATTGGGAGGTCACGGACGATTTGATCCCGGCTATGCCTGCGCTTGCGCAGAAGTTCATGGAGGATGGCGCGGGCAAGGGGCCTGGGTTGGGGGATGATGTTACGCCGAGTCAGTATGGGGGGGAGTCGTACTCGGCTGGGATGGTTGAGATGGATGGGTCTGCAGCCAGCGGCAATGGTGGTAGTGGATCTGGAACGACGAGTGGATCGGCGACTTCTTCGTCTGCTGCGGATAATGTTGTTATCCCGCCGTTCATGATGATGCTGACGATTCCGGTGTTTGTTACTGTTGGTGGTGTGTTGGCTGGGATGGGCTTGGTGATGTAATTGGTGGATTGAAACGAGGTGCGTTGAGTTGTATACTTATCGAATGGAGATGGATGGGTTTCTTTTGTTGTGGCGAAAATACAATGTCGTGATTAGCACTTGTATATAGACTTCGTTCTTTTATGTCAGAATACACTTCCGACGAGGGTTCGCTTCGCGATTGTTGTGTTTCCTTGCATGGTTGGTGTTTGTCGAATTTTGAGGTGCTTGGGAGAATTCAATGTCAGATGATTCGTCCCAGCTTACTTTCAACTTCACGCATCCTGCTGGTCTTTTATTTTGAAAGCTCTGGTGTGTTTATTGGTGTCTTGTGAAGTTCGTGCGCTTGAAGCTTCCGACCGCTGCATCCAGAATCTGGAGTGCTGGAAGGGACATCACTTCAACCTTCCGCTCCCTGACAAGTGTCTTCCCATCCTGAAGCCCAAGAATCGGGATAGATACGGTTCAGCGAGTTGCGGGACCCGGAAATTGTCACGAGATGAGTGCAATTAATGAAGTTCTTTGGCGCAAAGTCCAGCGGCTACTTGTCCTCGGACAGCAAGACAAGCTTCAGCTGCAGAAAAACAGTAACAATCCGTGAGTTTCTATGCCCACGAGTCCAACAACGTTCTAGATCTCCACTACTGACATATTACTGCAGACCACCAAACTACCGAGAAACAGTACTCGTTTCTCCCACCTGCCAGTCAACAAACTCGGCTAGTCATCAACCCTCAGACGAGCAGTTTGCCGCAAACATGCACGCCCCTGTCAAAGCACCCCACCAAACCCCTCCATCTCACTCGATGCAAGTCTCACAACACCAGCCACCATCTTCCAGAGAAGATCAGATTGTTCAGTGCGCATCACTTTCCTAGTGTGGTGGTGGTGTCAGAATGTCACGATGAGTCCTATTCGAGACCGGACTCGAGAACTGTCAAACTCGAAATGGATGAACCATCCACCGGGTTTCCACCACGCATGTGCGTAGTGGGTGTTCATCCATCATAAGCCCAGGACAACGACCTCAGCCTCAATCTACTTCTCTTTATGAAGAATATGAGCCGTGTTTACATGTCTATAACGCATCCTGGTCTCCACCCCGGCGATGCATTTCACACCCCTCAACATCCTCTCGACCGTCACCATCGCATTCTACACCCCCTCAACCCTCCTCAGCATCCACCTCTGCATCCGCCACGGCTTCAGCCCGAACACAGGCTTCATATTCCTAATCTTCTTCTCCCTAATCCGCATCTCCGGATCCACCCTCAACCTCGCCACAATCCACACGTCTCCAACGCGCTCTGGAATCCTCAACACCGCCGCCCTCGTCCTCTCATTTACAGGCGTGTCTCCTTTACTCCTCGCAGCGTTGGGGCTCGTCTACAGAGTCCGCTTCGGCATGGTCAAGATCTACCCTACGACGATCAAGCCCATGCATCTCGTCGTATTGCGGATTCCCGTCATGGCAGCACTCGTTCTGTGTGATGAAGGCGCAATCGAATACGGCGCTCGGATCGGCGCGACAGGCACTTCCAGGATCCCTATAACGTCTAAAATCGGCATGGTGCTCTTCCTAGCTGTATCCATCGCCACTGCAATCGTCACGGCTTTCCTCTTTAGCAAACGGTTCCGGTTCGATGATTCGGATCAGTATGTCTTGTATGCGGTTGCTGCTTCGTTGCCGTTTATTTTTGCGAGGGTGACTTATGGGTTCTTGGGGGCTTGGGCGGGGAGTCCGGAGTTTGGGTTCTTTGGGGGGAGTGTGTTGTTGCAGGGGTGTGTGTCGATTTTGCCCGAGATGATTGTGGTGGTAATTTATTCGGTTTTGGGGGTTGTGTTGCCGAGGAGGGTGAGGGTGTCGGCTTTGCAGAAGGAAGATGAGTTGGAGCGGAAGGAGAAGGAGAGGCGGGAGAGGAGGAAGACGAAGATTGTGTTGGTGAAACCGTGGAAGGTGGTTGATGTGGATGTTGAGAAGGGAAAGACGACGAGTACGACTGTTGAGGTCGATGGGCAGGGGGATTCGGATCAGGAGGATGTGGATGGGGATGTGGATGCTGCCAGTATACAGGGGAGACTGGGTGAGGAGTTACAGGATAGTAGTCAGGAGAATTTCGTACCGGTTGGAGCGAGGGAGAGTGTGGTTGGGGAGAGGTATTTGGGGATTGTGACGAGGGAGTATTTGCCGCCGTTGACGAGGATTGATTCTGCGATCGTGTTTGATGATAAATTTTAGGTCTGGAAGAAAATGCGACGGTGCTCTTCATCTTGATCACGAATGGCATATTATGAAGTCCGATGAGTAGACTCAGCCAAAAGGATTGAATCAACGACTTCTCAAGCCCTTCGTTCATATCCCTCGATACCACCAGGCATAGCCATACCACCGTTTCACTTCAGAGACGTACGTCACAATATGAGGCCAGTAGTTCTGTAGTGTATATGATATCATGTATTTTGGAGAATATTGAAGGCATCCTTCAATTTAGCCATTCGCTAAATTGAGGTTCTGGTTCTTGCAGAGCAGGGGCTGCTAAATGGCGTAACCGACATGGGGCACAGCTCAAATCAGGCTGCCACTTTCAGTCTCTACAAAACATGGGACCATACTTTAGATCTCCATCAGCGACTCATTATAAGATAGTAATAGTTCACAAATGAAGCTCTCACTCCCTATCACACTTTCTCTACATATCTCCAGCCTCAATGATGGCCATACACGCCAAGGAACCCTACAGCATCCACTCGGACCTCCGCAGGGAAAGAGCTCTCTCATACCTCAACAAGCTCACCTGAGCCCAGTTACTGGCGTCTGTAATTCTTGCTCTGAAGGACATTTATCTAATAGTTAGTAGGGATGGGGCAACTTCATGCACACGATCAATATCTCACTAGGAACACCACCTCAAAGCTTCAGCGCTCTGCTAGACCTAGCCAGCTCGGCTCTCCTTATCCCATCTGTCAACCACACGAAGACACCAGATTTTGCAGTCACGCCTTGGCCTCAATACAATTCCACTCTATCGTCCTCGTTTCGTGCCAATGGTACAGCTATAACTTCACGCTTCTTGCATGAGAATGTCTCCGGGTATCTGTCCTACGACGACCTTCATATCTCTTCGTTCGTATTGAGCCAAACGCTGTTTCAAGAAGCGCCGACATGGCACCCGTTCTCCGAGTGTTTGCTATGCGATCGACCGATAGATGCCATCTTCCCACTGGGACCATACAACGGCAGTGCACCACGGAATTTCATATCTCCCATTGCTCAGCTCATCGAAGCCGAAATACTGGACAGTAATATCTTTTCCCTTCGCTTGTCTCGAAACCCTAGCGATGGGGAAGGGCAGCTCGTCCTCGGCGGGTTGGTCGACGAGGCGTTTCACACTGGTGAATTCACTACCATTCCAATGACCAGCCTTCCAATTCCCGACTCTCCGAGTTTGGGGTATATATATGACGACGGTGATAAGTGGAAGACGACCATTTCGTCACTGACTGTCGGGAGAGACTCGATCAAACATAACTTCTCAACTCCAACCATTGCGATCATTGACGTCGGAGTCCCTTATATCGGCCTCCCTGCATCTCTCGCCGAAAATATAAACGAACTGCTTGGAACGGAAAACTGGGGGCCTTTCGGCTGGGTTGACTGCGATAAGCGCGATACTTTTCCGAACGTCACGATTGTAGTCCAAGATGAGGAATTCGTCTTGACGCCGTATAATTACGTGCTTGAGCAACGATATCCGGGGGAAGATGACTTGTACTGTCAAAGTGCTTTCATGGCGATGTTTGGGGATGAAGATCATGCTGGGAAGGATGAGGGTGTGGTGGTTCTGGGAAGTGCGTTTGTGAGGGCTTGGGTTATTGTGTTTGATTTTGATACGGGTGATATGATTTGTGAGTTTGAGAATATTGGCAGATTCGCGATTTGGATGCTAACTTGAGCAGTTGCTAGAGCTAAACATGGTCCGCCGAGTCATGATTCAGGGTATGAGGGATAGCCCCAAGATGGATGCGCGATTCCAAATAAGGCAATACACTTTCAGATACCGCAACACAATCATGACGTGGTTCAGTCTTTCGAGAGTTTGATTGGCGATTGCTTAAAGTAAGTAAACACAGAGAGCCTAGCGACGCTATCTCGTCAGAGCTATCAAGGCAATGTATAGCCTCCATCGATCACTAAGTTCGAACCTGGTAGAATGTCAGCTACATCGTTACGGCTGAAGGAGTTGTATGACCTGTCATGTAACTGCTCGCATCGCTTGCTAGAAACACATATGCTCCTTTCAACTCAGCTGGCTTGCATAACCTGGCGGCCGGAATCATGCCAAACCACTTATCCCTCCACTCCTTGGGGTGAACGTCAAGCACTGCAGCGACTATTAGTGATTGAAACACACGAGCTATCGTGCTGCTATCTTACTGTCTGTCGCGATAAAACCCTACCTATCGTCAGCCACTGCAACTTTCTCAAAACCGAGTGTAAACTTACCGGCGAAACACAATTGACTCTCGCAAAGCCAACCCACTCAACACTCAGACATCTAGCCAGCTGCACAACTGCAGCCTTACTCGCATTATACGCAGCCTGTTTCTGCGGCACATTCACCAAAATCGCACTAACACTCGCCGTAAAAATCACATTCCCATGGCCCTGCTTCTCAAAAATCCTCGCCGCAGCCTGAGCAGTGTAGAACGCCCCATTCAGATTAACATCCATAATCTCCTTGAACTGCTCAGGAGTATAATCCAGCCCGGCATAATGCGTCGCAATTCCCGCATTCGCAACAACGATATCTAGAACGCCATTGCCAAGTTCTTTGGTGACTGTCGCGATGACGGATTCGATTTCTGGTTGAGAGGTGACGTTTGCTTTGTACGCTCTAACGTCGACTCCCGTTGCTTTGCTGATCTCTGATGCGATTTGGTCGGCGTCTGGGGGCTTGGTGTTGGTGTATAGGATGGCTACTTTGGCGCCTGCTTCTGCGAGACCGCGGGATACTTCGAGGCCAATTCCGCGTGTACCGCCGGTTACGAGGGCGGTTTTGCCAGCGAGGGAAAATTGCGACAAGACTGGAGAGTCTGGAGAGGGGTGTTCGGCGAGAGACATTGTTCTGTTGTGTTTGAGGGTCGGAAGTCTGGATTGGAATGTCTGGCGAAAGTTAGTTGCACAGGAGAAAGTTGGGCAAGAGGTCGTGCATTAAGAGCCATCAGCCGGACATCTGTCGACCTGGCTAAGTCAATTGGTGGGTCGCTTGACCTCGTGATATGCATATCGTGGCCTTGCCACCCGATGGAGGTCCGATTCTCATCCATGGTATGACGATCTCTAAGATTTCGTATGAAGAGGGCATAGAAAGTCGATACAATGGAGAAATATTTCTGAACCATAAATCACTTTAGAGTCTGCACATGAATAATGGAGAAGAAATCTTTCAAGTTGCTACGGACTGGGTCATTGATTATAGTTCGTTCAAAGATGCCCAGTGGGTATCCGTCTCATGGCGCCTTTGTTAAGATCATGCTCGAGTCAACGGTGTCTGTTGAGGGGTGCGAATCTCGCTTAACCCCTATTCTTATCGCCAAATATTTATTGTTTACAAAACACCCTCAATAACCACCTTGAGAACATCCTCTTGCCCCTTCTTTACCAGCTCGAATGCATTTTCGGCCTCTTCGAATCTGAATCTATGCGTGATCAAAGACTTTACGTCGATCTTGCCTGACGCAATCATATCCACCGCCGTTTTGTAGCACCCAGCTGTGTATCTGATAGACCCCTTGATGTTCAATGCGCGAATACAAGCTGTTGTGATTGGGAACACGACGTTCTGGAACTAATTAGCTTTGGTCAGCTTCAAACACATGTACCAAGGCTCACCTCTTTGCCCATTCCAGCTTGCACGTATGTTCCGCCCTTCTTAGCCGCGAAAATGCCAGCTTGGATGCATGGTTCTGCCCCGGTACATTCCAGAACCACGTCTGCACCTTCACCCAAACCGAAATCTGCCACAATCCTTTCGCCAATAGCCCGACTTGCTTCAACAGGATCTGTGCCTGCCGCAGCTCTTTCGGGCACGAATACACCATCAGCAGCATATTTCTTGGCGAAGTCTGTCCTTGTCTTGGAGATGTCCACGCCGATGACCTTCTTCGCCCCGTAAGCTTTCGCCATTGCCTGGCACAGAACACCAATAGGTCCACATCCGAACACCACCACCGTCTGGTTCGCACGCACATCTGCTACTTTGCAAATTTGGACTGCAACGGCAGTTGGCTCAACCATGGCCCCATCCTCAAATGACATGTGGCTTGGAATCGGATAGCAGTAATCAGATGCGACTATGTAGTACTTCTGGAGTGTTCCATCCCATGGAGGTGTCGCGGCGAAAATTGTGTCTGCGCAGAGATTATAGGCGCCCTCACGGCAAAAGTCGCAACTAGAAGAAATTACATCAGCAAGATTTCTCTTAAAAAACAAGATTGATTTCGCTCACTATCTGCATGGCACACCCGGCTCGATAGCAACTGGTAATGGTTAGAGCTGTTACTCAATTAGTTTCGCTGGACCCATACCTCGATCTCCAACTTTCACGTCCTTAACAGCCTTTCCGATCTCGACAACCGTTCCCGAACTTTCATGGCCAAGCACAATTGGGCTCTTCAAGATGAAGTCACCAATCCTTCCACGCTGCCAGTAATGCACATCGCTTCCGCAAATTCCGGTCTGCGAGATATGGACTCGAACATCGCGATCATTTCGCAGCTTTGGGATGTCTCGATTCTCGATGGAAACATTTTTGATGGAGTGGAGGACAAATGCGGGGTTCTGGCGGGGTCAGCGATGCAAGAGTGGGATGAAACAACCCAGCAACTTACCACTTCCGCGCTGGTGACTGAGGGGGACATTTTTGAATTGTAACTTCGAATTTCAATTTGAGCCAGTTTGACCTCGACTTTCAAATTATGAGAACGAATTCGGGAAGATGTTAAAGAACGGATGTGAATAGACAGAGTTGCAGAGTGCGCAGAGATTGCCACATCTTTCTTCTGAGCTATCCCCCCCCGCCTCCCCGCCCCCTTCCCCCTCCACGGACAGAGTCGCCCTGAGAGTCACGCAACTAGAGCAAGCCAGCACGAAGCACTCTTTTCGCTTTCAGCAGCCCATGACCCACAACTTAGCGATCACCTGCCCTGGTATTGCATTCAGTCAACCTGTGGGTTTGCCAAGTAGTCGGACTTACTCACCCTGTCCGATGGCAATGCAATGGGGGAGGCAATTGGTGTCCATTCGAAGGTACCAGTTCAAGTAGTGTCTCTCTCTCATTCATGAGTACTTTCATGGTCTTTTGTCTCCTGTTTATTCTTTAAAATCTATTCTGCACCGCTGGCTTCTTCAATACTTCAAACTGTCATTTACATCCATCGAATTCCACAAGATGGCAACAAATGGCACCCAGAACGGAACGCAAAAGTCGATACGTGCAACAAACCCACCTGTAGAAGACAGCATTTTCAAATCCTTCCGTTTAGATGGCAGGACTGTGATCATCACTGGGGGATCTGGAGGCATTGGGTATGAAGTAGCGAGGGGCCTCGCTGAAGCTGGAGCAAACGTATGAGCTGACAGACATCTTGCGAGTATAAGCGATCTAATATGTTGTAGATTGCAATTTGGTACTCGGCTTCCACGACAGCCGACAAACAAGCAGCAATCATCGCACGAGACTTCAATGTGAAGACGGCAACTTACAAAGTGCAAGTTCAAGTTTATGCAGAGGTCGAAGCAGCTGTTGCAGCAGTGGTCAAGGATTTTGGCCGGTTGGACGTTATGATTGCCAACGCCGGTATTCCATCCAAGGCTGGCGGACTGGACTCTACAATTGAGGATTGGGATCGTGTTCGAGCGATCGATTTCGATGGAGCATACTACTGTGCCAGAGCTGCTGGACTGGTGTTTAAGGCACAAGGCTATGGCAACTGTATATTCACAGCAAGTATGAGTGGCCATGCCGCCAACGTACCACAAGAACAAGCTGGTTACAACGCTTGCAAAGCAGGAGTGGTGAGTTTAGATAGATAAGTTCCTGCTACAGTGCTAACGTGTTTTCCGTCCAGATCCATCTTTCGAAGTCGTTGGCGGTCGAGTGGGCGAAGTGGGGTGGTAGAGTAAACTCTGTCAGTCCGGGATATATTGATACTGCCATTTCTGGAGACTGCCCATTCGAAATGAAGGAAGCCTGGTTTAATCTCACGCCGCTAAAAAGAGACGCTGATCCAAGGGAACTGAAGGGTGTGTATTTGTATCTTGCAAGTGATGCAAGTTCATACACAACTGGGGCAGACTTCATCGTTGACGGGGGCTATACTGCAAGATAGAGAGGTGTAGACTGTTTTAATTGGTAAAATTGTCTGAGTCATATTTAGCGATCTACTGGATTGAAATGAATCGTCTCTGCTGTGCCTCAACCGCAATGAGTTAGTACCAACCTTTACGACCGCCGAGCCTTTGTCTTTGACCATAGAGACAAACCGCCATCCGATACTTCTTACTTTTATCCACTCTTGGCACCTTCTTCACAACATCTGAGTCCAAAACACACATTTTTAGCGCATGCTCCAGCGGATTGAAGCAATTATTCATGATCGATTAATTCGGTAAAAACAGGTCCCACGGTGCTGGGCACCAAAATAATTCGGAAAGACTCCGACCCTGTTCAACATCGCTTGGATGTCCCCTGGGAAGCTAGACATTTAGTCGGGGTGAGAGTCGTCCGCTTCCCCACTCTTCGCATGCCTGGGGAAACGCCTCACCCCAGAGCCCCAGAGTCCCCAGAATTCTGTTGTTAGACTTGCATCATCACTCCACTTTCAAGCAGGAACTGCATTCTGACAATTTCATTTCTCTGGGATCCAAGGAAGCTATGGAGCGGCAACCTGGAACGCCATCGTTCGATCTTGTCCGTCCTACTCCCTTCGATCAAGAGTATATAACT
Organism: Cadophora luteo-olivacea; assembly: GCA_026120085.1. Taxonomy (NCBI): domain Eukaryota; kingdom Fungi; phylum Ascomycota; class Leotiomycetes; order Helotiales; family Ploettnerulaceae; genus Cadophora; species Cadophora luteo-olivacea. Next base: position 458,662 of record JALRMC010000031.1, on the reverse strand, counting down.
AGTTCGGATTTCCGCTCTTCCTTCCTTTTCTAGACCAGACACTCCTCGAGCCCTTAGCTTTTCTTTTTCCTGCATACAAATCCATCGTCTGGCACCGAAGTGATATCTTAGCATCGATTCGCCTACTTCAACTCACGATGAAGGACTCAGACATCGTGGGCCATGCACTTGCAGAAGTCCTCCCGCAGAATACCAAGCATTGGATTCAGATACCTCATCTTCTTCGTCTGAACCTGTTGCTCCTTGTTCCTCTCCTATCATCATCGGTTGCGGGTTATGATGGTACGACCCCTCTCCTTGAGTGTTGCAGAACATTGACTAGTTAAACTCCAGGCTCTCTCATGAACGGACTACAAGCACTCGAGCAGTGGCGAGCATACTTCGGCCACCCAGCAGGTGCCCTTCTAGGACTTATCAATGCAGCACAGTCAATCGGCTCTGTGGTCTCCCTTCCATTCGTGGGATGGTTCTCGGACAAGTTCGGACGGAAACCAGTGCTTCTTGCAGGCATAATCATGATCATCATCGCAACGGTTCTTCAAGCCGCATCTGTAAACCTACCTATGTTCATTGTATCGCGTCTTGTGGTGGGGTTTGGAGGAATGTTTGTCGTTCAGCCATCACCTATGCTCATTGCCGAGCTGGCTTATCCGACCCATCGTGGGAAATATACAAGTGCTTTCTGGACAATGTACTACCTGGGTAACAATTTCATACCTTGTTTGTGTTAATCTAGCTAACTTGTGTTGCAGGGGCGATTCTCGCATCCTGGACCACTTTTGGCACACAAAGATACGAGTCCGAATGGGCGTGGCGCATCCCATCAATTCTTCAAGCTGGATTTCCCCTTGTGCAACTCACTTTCTGGTATTGGATACCAGAATCGCCACGTGTAAGGTACCCTGCATTGCAATCACAAGGACCCATGCTGATGTTATCCAGTGGTTGATCGACCAAGACCGAGCACCCGAAGCTACTGCTATCCTTTCACAATACCACGCTGGACCAGAATATCAAGGCACATCTGCATCCCCACTCGTCACTTTCGAAATATCCGAAATCATACAAACAATCAACCTCGAGAAGATTGCGAAGAACACTGGGTGGTCTGCCCTCGTCGCCACTCCTGGAAATAGAAAGCGAACTCTTATCGCAGTGTGCCTTGGCGCATTTGCCCAATGGAACGGAATTGGTGTCGTCTCGTACTATCTCACTCTGGTACTGGACACTGTCGGAATAACGGACTCTTTTGATCAGACACTTATCAACGGTCTGCTGCAAATATTCAACTTTGCTGCTGCTTTCTCGGCTGCAATTCTAGTGGATCGTCTGGGTCGTCGTACACTTTTTATCTGGTCTGGCATCGGAATGCTGGTCTCGTACATTGTCTGGACAGCTTGCTCTGCCGTCAACTCAAATACTGGATCAAAGCCAGCTGGGATCGTGGTAGTAGTCTGTCTGTTCACATTCTTCTTCCACTACGATATCGCTTACACGCCTCTTTTGATGTCCTACCCCACGGAAATCTTTCCATATTCTCTACGGTCAAAGGGAATTGCTGTTGAGCTTTTCGCCATTTATGGTTCGCTTGTCATTGCCGCATTCGTCAATCCCATCGGGCTGGAGAACATTGGCTGGAGATACTACATCGTTTTCTGTGTATTCTTGGTAGTCTTTCTGGCAATTACATATTTTCTGTTCCCGGAGACGAAAGGATATAGCCTGGAGGAAATTGCAGTCTTGTTTGATGGACCAAGCGTCTTGCAGGAGCATGATGAAAAGAGCGAAAAGTTCGCCATGGAGGATGCTGGTGTACACAGTGATGCTCATGTAGAAAAGGTGTAGATACGCGGTGGGTGCCAAAGTTAAGAGTCCAATGCCAATAACTACTAGTCTGTGTTCACTGAGGGACCAAGAGCCACTTTCGAATCGAGATATCACAATACTATAATCTTTGCGTTTTTAATTTGTATATCCTGCAGGGGAAATGTTGATTTTTTTCTAATTGTTGACGCTTACCCGTAACATGAAAGCCAGAAAGGGAAAAAATGTGAATTATCCTAACGGCCAGTTTGACGTTTAGGAAGATGAAAATCACATCATTAAATATTGTTACCACTACCAACCAGGTCAATTCTTGAGCCCAGTAAATAGTTTCTGTTGCCTACTCAAGGCTGTGTATTTCGTGTTGACATTGGTTGCATCGCCCCTATTTCAAAACCCCCTTGACCGCCCGGCAGAATCCGATGCTTAGCGAACTCCACAACCCCGCAACTTTCATAGACGACGTGTGATCTACAAATTTGATTGTCTCTGACAATGGGCTACTACCAGATACAACATTACCCTGGCTCTTTACTACTTTCGATGGCCACAAATACATCATGGATCAACTCCTCGACTGCTCTGAGACGAGTCAAAATGGAATCAATAGCTACGATTTCCGGCCATCTCCGGAGAATTCTGAGTCGCTGGATTTGCCCCTGATGACTGCAGATCAGGCCTGCAAAGAGTGCCGAAGGAGAAAGGCCAAGTGCGACAAGGGACTTCCTACATGCAATCTTTGTATCAAGTATACAAGACATTGCTTGTACGAAAAGCACAGCAAGACGCCACTGACACGGAAGTAGGTCCTCCTCCCATACATGAAAGTGTGTTGTGACTCTGACAAATTCCAGGCATCTAACTGACGTAGAAGAGCGGCTTGAGAGAGCAGAAGCCATATTAAAAGAAGCACATCTCCTGCCGCGCTATCGACAGTCACTACCACGGGCATCTGTGCCCCGCCATCAAGATCCTCCCCCACTCTTCCCCGAACTAGATGCATCGGAAAGCACATTCAATTTTTCAAATTTGGACGACCCGATTCCTATACTAACCAATGAGACTATGCGGGATGAAAACCATCAACTATACCGGCAAGCGCAGGACAATGCGTCACATATTGGCATCAAGGATAGTCTCACCAAACCAACGCCGATTCATGGTGGCGATACTTTTGCTGAATCTGTAGAATTCTCGAGCTATCCGCATCATGCAGAATTTCACACAGATTTTCAAGCCCATACAAGCCCACTTGAGCATCCTCCACTAGAGGACTTCGAATGGGACGAGCGTCATATGTCACATATACCGCAATACAGCCATGATGTTTCCGCGCCCAGATCTGGCGATGAAGACAACGAAGAGGAGGTCATCGATGGCATGGCATCACTAACAGTCGACGAAAAAGAGGGTGGATATCTTGGGGTGGCATCTGGTGCTGCTTTGCTTCGTATCATCGATCCCACGCCGAAGCAGCGAACAAGACAGAGAAATTTACGACTACGAACGGAACGATTTTCTTCTGGTTCATCAACGATGCCTGCAACACTTTACGAACAGCCAAATCCTAACAAGCACATCTTGGATTCAATGATCGATGCGTATTTTGGAGTCTATCACGTCAGCTACCCCATTGTACATGAGCCAACCTTTCGAGCACAGTACTCTGAGGTGATCCCGAGACCAAATGGGGACTGCTGGCTGATACTGGCATATACAATTGCTGCGATTGGAGTTTTCACAACTGCGAAGACACTGGATAACACGGACCTTCCCTTATTTGCGCATGCTAAATCGATGTTCTCTATAAATTTGCTGGAAACTGGAAATTTGACGTTAGTACAAGCTCTGACACTGATTTCCAACTACCAGCAGAAGCGCAATATGCCAAACAGTGGTTACAATTATCTGGGCCTCGCGCAACGGATGGCAATGGGGCTTGGCTTGCACAAAGAGTTTCCAGGATGGAACATCTCTCCTTTGAAGATGGAAATCCGAAGGAGGGTGTGGTGGTCTTTATGTGTCTTTGATGTTGGGGCCACAATCACTTTCAGCAGGCCAATGACATGGCCTGGGGAAGGAATTGAAGTTGCCTTGCCGCTAAATGTCAGTGATCGAGTAGGTAACATATTCCGTGATCAAATGGAAACTTTTCTGACATAGGCAGGAATTGACGGCAAGCTCGCAGTCGTATCCTGAAGAAGTTGCAGACATCACACCATACACTGCTGTTCGAACTCAGGCCAGTTTCCATATGGCCACGAATCGTATTTATAGTCGTGTCATATCAAAGCCTCTTTCGACAGCGAAGGAGCTTCTGGTCATGGACAATACTATTATTGGGGACTGGCTGTCTAGTTTACCCCACTTTTTCGCCGAGCATTCGTTCATTCCGCCCAAGTACAGCCTTGCCCACGCAGTCATGATGTGGCGGTATCGCAACTTGCGCATCATCATGTATCGCCCATTCGTTATCCGCAAGGCGATTTACGCCAGGGACGGCCGCCTTGAAGAGTCTTCCGAAAGCGAGCAAGCCTACGAGCGATGCTTGCATGAGGCGAAGTGCAGTATCACTAGCATCTCAGATTTCTGCGCGGCAAACGAATTGACCAGAGTCGCGGCTTGGTACTCATTGTATAAACTGCCCTATCATCGATCCCTGAAGTATTTGATTAACATTTTGTGACAGATATTTCCTCTTTCAGGCGGTCCTGATACCTTGCATCTGCCTACGAAACTCGCCATTATCACCTCAAGCATCGGATTGGCGATCTCAAATCCTGACAACCCTCAGTACGATATCGATCTTGTCACCAGTAAACTCATCATCTTCCCGATGCCATCAAGTTATCTTGAAATTAAGTCTGCAATTTCTTCACTTTGGCGGTGCGGCTCTGGAGGGCTCTTCCGGATGGCCTGCAGACTTCGAAGGTGGGACTGGTGGCATGAGTCCAATCAACGAGAGCCCACAAACGCAGATGAATCACGTGTATAATATGATGTGGCCAAACCTACCAGCACTTGAAGCGGACGTGGTCATGCAGGACGATGCATGGATGGAATTCTTGAGAGGTGAAGATCCAGGATTTGAAGGCCTAGGCGGCGGATGATTTGCGATTCTACACAAGCTGCACATACGGACTCGTGGATTGTGACATCAGAATTTCAATCAGATCAGTCGAGCTCATGTGGTGTGTGATTATCTAGATTCGACTCTCCTTATCTTGTTCGGCCGCTTGTCGATGGTCGTGGAGTCAGTGTGGCGACTTCGTCAAAGATATTGGAACGGGAATCGAAGACTATCAGCACCGACATTGCTGCCATCTCAGCTCCAAGTACCGATCGCCCAAAGCGCTTTCTATGATTTGCGTGACAAGCGGAAGGACGAGTGAGACATCTGATATCCTCTTGAATATATTCAGCCTCGCCTCTTCTGACAGGTCTCGCTTAGCTCTCTCTGCCGCAATGGATGACAACAAATGGCAAGATCTGCAAAGCTAACGAATGAGAGACTTTGTGAAGTAGCCTTGGACCATAAATCGTACTGTGTGGCCCCAGATCACCTTGGCATGCACGTTTCGGTCTTGAAGTGCAGGATTGGAACTTGTGGCTGTGGCAGAGGTACATCTCGTTGGTAGATAAAGGCCCAGATGCATCTCTGCATCTCAGCCCCCAGAGTTGCTCAGTAGTGATGCGCTCGCATGTCGATCCTCGCCCTGCCAAATATGCTCAGCTGAGCCCGAGCAATTTTTGAGCCTCAAAATCCAGCACCATGGCTTTGCGCCAACAATGTTACGTGGTGTAACATGACGCGGAGATGGACTTTCAATAATCATACCACGACTCACAAGGTACCTCGCTTCATGACCTGCGCAGAGGCCAGCAAGGAACGCAAGGGTGGGCTCTTTTTTCATTCTTCAAGACATTCGGCTACTCCGTTTGTTTTCAGCCCGAGGTTCACTCGTTGATCATCAATTGCAGGATACATTTGTAGAGGCAGTCAGATGAGTCTCGGAGGCCCAATCAAGGATATCATCTGACAGCCATCATGCCGATTTGCACTTCTAGAATCAGAAGTATCGCGCTACATGACTACATGGCTGAATGCTTTATTTTCTATACGTTGGACATGCTAGGTCGACCCACCTGTCTATCACCACTGCGTTCAGGGTAGCAACTTATCATAGTCAAGGACCTCATTCACTTCTTCGCGATTCCCCCTTGCTCCTTCGAACGTTGATATCTAGATATATTGCTGTTTTGCACGCGCGCTTGAAATTATGTTGTTGGTTGTCATCTTTATGTTAGCGAATGTCTGCTGGGCAAACTGGGACGCCCTTGAAAAGCGACAATCGTCCAATACCACAGCCTCGTTCGTCAGCTCTGTGACCAATGTACCCATCCCGAGCCAAGCTCCGACGGTCAACAGCAGCGCATACGACCTCACGAAACATTATTGCAGACTCTGGAGACATTCAAGTATGATCTTGCTTGCCAGGGATTGATGCAGAGACTGACGATTGAGCAGGCGTATACGTGAATGGGAGCATCTATATTGACTCGGGCAACACAGTGAGTATGCCGACATAATCCTGCTGCTCTTTAAACTAAGATGATAGTACACTCCTCAAGGCAACACCACTTTCAATACTACCAGGCCAGGGGAATATGATTCTGGTCAAAGTGCGTTACACCTTTTCAGATCTTCGCACACCCCAACGCCAAGATGGGTTCGCATCACGCAAAGACTGACATCAAGACGTTAGATGTGAACTTGTTAGTGATCGATCTGTCGAAGAACTTCACCGAAAATGACACTTTCCCATATCGAACCATCAACAAGCCACCTGGGGTTCCGCCCGCCCTCGAAGACTCTGCGCTTTGGTATTCTGCAGTGACGCGAAAGATATATCAACTTGGAGGATGGTTCTCTCGAAGTGGTACGCCAAGCACGCCCGGCTATGTTCAACAAGGCTCGATACCGAAGGCAGCAATCTGGGAATTTGACCTTGAGTCAGAGACCTGGAGCGAGCCAGATGACTTCCAGACTGTTGACACTGGGAACAAGATTGACAGACCAGGTGCTGCTGCTTACTGTGATGCTCCATCTCTTAATCAGAGTTTCATTTTTGAGGGCTTTGTGCAGCAGATGTCTGATCCTGATTATGCCGAATATCCGATGTATGACACATACAAGTGTTAGTGCCCTCCTTTCCATCTGCAGAATTATTTGGTATTTCTAACAAGCTGTTTCAGTCATCGAAGGTATGCTACGACTTGACACCTCCGAGCCACAGTCACCAGTTCTCACGAATATCTCGATACCTACATTCCTCCGTCCGAGACTCGACGGCTCAATGATTCATGTCCCAGTCGGAGATAAGGGTATACTGGTATTGATTGGCGGCCAAACGCCGTCGAATCCCAACACTCCGTGGGGTGTGCGTGTGCCACAAGCTTCTTCAGGCAACATCATGGTGAGTATTCATCAAACCCCACAAAGTCCCGAAACCAGGAGACTATTGCTCACCTGTGCACGCTCTCCCCAGATCAATATGACAGAAGTCGACATCTACGATATCGAGTCCGGATACTGGTTTCGCCAGAAGACGTTCGATGCTGGTGACGGGATTCCTTCTGGTCGCGGGGCAATGTGTCTTGAACTCATCCCTGCTGCTGATGGCTCTTCATGGAATATCATTATGGTCGCAGGGATTCTCACGTTTGACCCCAAAGGCTCCACAAGTCGACAGGAGATGTAAGTTGACTTCATTTTTGCTTTCGACAGCTTCGTGTCCTAATCCTCCGCTAGATGGGCTCTCAGTCTTCCGACGTTCCAGTGGGTGAGGCTCTATGGCAAAGATGGTGGTCTGTATCGTAAGTAATGTGTACATGTTCTCCATGAAGTACATTTTCAGTTACAGAAAACTGATTTCTTACCTCTTGTTAGACCACACTTGCCATCTGGTAGGTGAAAATCTTCTGATCATCGGCGGTATGGAAAGAACACTACCATCCGGTTCTGGAGATGCTACATACTGCCAATCATCTATGCCCGCGAGGATATTCTCTGTGGCCTTGATGAACTACACTGGCACTTTCGACTATGCTGGCTCTCAGCGTCCAGCATTGGTGCCTTCTGCCATAGTTTCCGCCATCGGTGGCAGTGCATCAGGAGGTGCTTTGAAAACAACTCCTGAAGAAGCAAACGACAATTACCTGCAGTATATCTTCAACACGAGACTTCAGCGCCCTGTTTACACTCCACCACCGACATACGTTTTGGCTTCTGTTAACGAAACTAACTCGACTTCCTCATCAACACCGACTTCGACCTCAACACAATCTGCCTCTGCTACTCCCGATCATGGATCTGGATCGAACAACACAGGTGCCATTGCTGGCGGTGTTGTCGGCGGCGTCGCTGGCCTTGCTCTGATTGGCTTTCTAATATTCTGCTTGATCATTCGACCAAGAAAACGCAAGTCTGAAGAAAAGCGACGAAGTGAACTTCCGTCATACCAAGAATCCAAGGACCATCCTCCGGTGGAGATAGCTGATAGAGATGCCCGAGAGGGTGCCCATAGCCCGCCAGTTGAGATGCCGATTCCTGGATCACCTACCCCTCTTGGCTGGAATAGCAATCGTGTCGGCGAGGAGGGCGACAATGTCACACCGCTTGTAGGTGCGAGAAGTGAGAACCGCGATGGCGATCACTGGGGTCAGGGGCATAGAAGGGGAGACAGTGATTCCAGGTTCTCTGAGGTGTCGAACGATTCAACTTCGAATTCCGGGAGCGCTGCTGTCAGAGGGGCAGGTTTGCATGGTTCCCCACCGGTGAGCCCTCGAATTCCAAGGAAGAATGTCGGACCTTCTGGGGCGTAGATACTTCCAGTAGAGCTAGTGACGCCAGACTTTCCTTGTTCATCTGACGTAGTGGACTACTTGATATCTGATATTGAACTTATCGTTGGTATTTTTTCTGCTGTGGTTTGATAGTAAGTAGTCGAAGAGTGGTTGATTCACTTATCTGACGCATGTTTACGCGATGATGTGTTTTTGAATTGAACTGAGCAGCTCTAAAGAGTCTCTAGCCTATGTGGAAGCTGTGTAGAAGCGTTCTTTGCTCTTGAGCCTCAAGTGTTTGCGTAGTCATTGGAGGCTGTGGCATTGTCAGTCATGAGCGATATTCATAAACGAGCCAATCAATAGCTGTGCGATGGCGTGGCTAGGTCGGGGAAAACAAGAATCCCCAAATAGAGCTTAGCTTTAGCGAGCCCCTTTCTCGGACCCAGTGCCTCGGTTAAGCTTTTGGGGTGGTCTACTACGCTATTAATTCCCATGGATTGAGACTCTCGGTCTTTCAAGGGTTAATTTTCGAGTATGCTCAAGAATTTTTCCTTGACAAAAGGTCAGCACGGCTTTCAAGACAGAATGAGTTGGTATATGGGGTAATTGAGGCGACGCACCGGTGAGGGGCCCGGGTTCCCCGCTTCCCCACTTCCCCGCTACCTGTTCTGTCTGTTCACTAATCTGTCCGTCAGCACATGATCCCCCCGAGCAATGCAATCATCATCCTCTGTTCTCCAATTTCCTTCCTTCCCGTCAATATCGTCTCTCGTCCCATGTCCAAGCTGTCAGACCTTTGATTGTGCAAACAGTAGATTCATAATGTCGCAGATGGTGATTTCCATGAATGAAGGCGACAACTTCGGCTCGAGGACCAAAAAGCCCACCAAAACCCCTCGTATCTACGCCTGCTCACGGTGCCCGAAGACATTCAAACGGAGTGAACATTGCGTGCGACACGAACGCGGACGTAAGAATTCTTGACTATGTCTCCCGCAAGCGTTTCAGGCAAAGTTCTCAGCCATCGACTCACAATGTCACAGACACCAACGAAAAGCCGTTCTCGTGTCGCTATTGTGGGAGATGTTACGCACGCAAGTGAGTACGGACTCGCCTGGGCCCTTTCATGATGTGTTTGGTTTTGATTCATCGGATGACTATATTTGCGTTTGATTTTACTAACCAGGCATTTACTCAGGGATCTTGTCACACGGCACGAAGCTTCCTTTCACCCAAATGCGAACGAACCCCTCCATATACCTCCGGCCCTTACTATTCCTCCTCACCGACGGGACTGCAACCCTGTTATCCAACTTGGAGATGTTCAATCTGCGGCTACAGATGGAATTGCTACAACAGAAACATGCGATCAAAATATGCTGGCTCGGCCACCAAAGACTCGAGCACATCTATCACCGGATAGAAGGGTTAACCCAAGTAATTCAAAATCTCCCGACTATTCTCGAGATCTGTCGTGCTCTGGACAAAGCCCTTCGAACTCGCGAGCCGACCATGAATCCGTATCTCCAGCTTCGGTCATACTGCCGAGATTACACGAGCAGCGACATTCAAGCTCGCATGAAGAATCAAGGCCACTTTCTCAAAACCCACTTGCCTCTCAAACACCGATGGCTGAAGTGGATCATGCAATGAATGATACCTTCTCTGAAGATGCGATACTAAGCTTGGGACAAATGAATAGCGGGGAGGACTTATCGGTGCATAGCCAGCAGAATCTATCTGACATGACTTCGTGGCAGACCCCCGGGATGATGTGGAAAGATAGTACTGCTTACATTGGAGACACTGGCCAGACACGACCAGCGATTCCTGAGCACACGCGAAGTCACCAGGTTGATCTCTTCGACAACATTGATATACTCTCTATGATCCCGAACAATAGTCTCGATTTCGACGCAGACTTTTCAGCTTATTTGGCTCAAACTGGATACAGCCCGGAAACTCGTGTCGAATTCCCTGCTCCTGTCCAGGTGAGCCTGTCTGGTCACCAAAGTAATGGTCTTTCGAACAATAAGGCAACTTTTCCACCACCTGGTACGGGTCGCAGCTCCGAACTCGAGCAGGGGACTTTTGTCAGAATGCCAAGTGTCACGAAGGAGACTCCACGCAAGATACCCATCCCAGCCATGGACATGGATGCACATCAAAGATTTGTAGCTGATTTGAGAGACGTACTGGGGCCAACGGTGCTGAACGATATTGAACCCCCCAGCTTACGTGACATGCAACGGTTTTTGACAAGTTATTTCACCTGTTTTCATCGCCACTGTCCGATAATTCATATACAGACATTTGACTTGAACATTGCACCACGTCATTTGGTGCTGGCCATGTGCGCTATTGGGGCCCTTTACCGGCTCAGCCGAAGGACAGCCAAAGATTTATGGTCCTGGGGAAATATCATCGCAGACAAAGTTAGTTACAAAGAATCATACGTTACCTTTCCATCAAACTCACCCGTATCAGGAAGCGCCTGACATCCCTTCCGATGTACTGTCTCGTGGATATACAGAATCAGTCCAGGGTAAGATGCTGCTTGGAATGTTCGCAGTATTTAGTGGGAACTTGTCAGAGCGTGCTCTTTCACGACTTGGCTATTGGTGCAGTGTAAGACTCCGAGCCTTGCTGGACTTTAAGGCAATGCAGCCACTGAATCCCTACAGGAATATCGGGTGCGCAGATACGCTCTAGCATCGATGCAGTATGACCTCCAGACGACCACTTACGAAATATGGGTTTCGCGAGAAATTTCGAAAAGGTCAGCCGCTTTAGAACTCTAGACCGCAATGCAAAGTCTGCTAATATTCTTGTGAAGATTACTATACAGCATTTTTATTTCAAGCTCTCTAACAAGCGTGACGTACGATCTCTGCCCTGGATTCTCCGTAACACAGGATCTCGATATCGACTTATCAGAGCCAGAGTGTCTCTGGGAAGCAAGGACCCGCGAAGAGTGGGAGACTCTGAGAAGGTCCCAGCCATGCCGAAACCCGATGACAATCCGAGACGCCATGACGCACCTGCTTTTCGGTCGAATGCAACGAGCTGCATCTGATAGTCCAGTTAAGTGGACGGCCTTCGTAACGACGATGGTTTTCCACGCGGTGAATGCACACATGTGGAGTGTGATGCAATGTACTCAATCACTCACAGCTTTCGCCGTCGACGAAGAGAACGATAAGTTACTGAAGGTTGGATTCATTTCGCAGGTCGACACTTGTCTGGCGAGGTGCTATGCTCTCCTCACGGCCGATCGATCCGAGAGAGATCACACCTCCGATGATCCGGAGGGACCGGTCATCTTCAATTGCCTTGCACTGCTACGTAGCGCGTATGTGCGGGTGTTCACTGGAGCCGGCAACTTCAACAGAATGATACTTCTCAGTGAAGACTCCAAGCAAATCGACAGCACAATTGCCGCATATCTCGTCAGTGATCAGGAGCGAAGCCCATTCCTCACCAGAGCAGTAGACAGAGCATACGGTGGATTTCTCACGCCAATCAAAGCGGGCCACCTACTGGTACGGAAAACAGCCGCACTAAGCTGGAGTGTCGAGCATGCAGTCGCTGCTTGGGATTGTGCATTGTTTGTCACGAAATGGATTCATATTATGGAGATGCAGCAGCAAGAGATTCCACCAAATGAAGCGGAGGCACAGAGTCTTCGTAATTTCCGAACACTTCTCTCTGAGGTTGACAGTGACTATGATGGATCAGGGTCATTAGCTGGGGAGGTCGCAAGAGTTTGGGCTGGGTTTCTTGATGATACTTGGGTCTGGGGCATTACGCCAAGGATGGGTCGAGTCTTGAGGCAGCTGTCTGACGCGTTTATCAAAGACTGGGAGGCCAAATTCCCCCAAGGAAATCCGAATGGAACGATTAGTCGTTGATATATAGAAATTAACGGATTCGAGCGCTGACACAGTGTCCTTTACTATTCACGAAATAAATGAATAGAGGTGCTCTTCCTACGCTCCTCGTCTCCGAAGTCACTATCTCACCTCGGTATAGTCGACTGAGAACAGTGGGAAATAAGAACTTCTGAATTGACATCGCGAGTCCGACTTGACTGTAGGTTTACATGGACTACTTTGCTTCAATAGCAGCCTAACAGCGCTGTGGACACCACTTTACAATGCAATATACTTGGCACCAACAGCGAATATGTCCATATTTCCATCGACTTTCGCCCCTCCTCAATACTCGGCGTGTGTTCGAATGGAGAATTTGGTGAGCAGATTATGACGAAACCAGTAGCTGCGATACCTGACGTTCAATCAAGTCAGTAATCAATTACAAGACTGAGGCACATTCTGAAACAAGAGGTCATGTACGTACTTCTTTCCAAAGATGTATACCGGAATGGTGCTCAGCACAAGTGCAAAAGCCACACCTCCGAAAACATAGAACACCTCTGCAGGCCCAGACGACGCCGTCCAATCGTTCACAAAGTATGACCAGCCATAGAACAAGAAATTCTTCACTAGCATACCCGCGAGAAAAACCTCGTTGCTCATGTCGCGATAAGCATCTAAAGCATATGCCGAAGATGCCAGAGTTGCAGCAATGACACCAAACAATACGAGTCCGTGGACAATAGCGCATACGTACATGTTAACACCGTTCTCGATCATGTATCCCCAAGCCATGAGTGCAGCACCTGTCACCAGGGCACCGATCATGATGACGAGACGGTACTCGGGCTCATAAACTCCCTTGTTCTTCGCACAGAGCCATTTGATAGTGGGGTCGAGAATCATGCCGAGGATGATGGAGCCAAGAATGCCACCAATGAACGGACCGAGAGATAATAAACCAACACCAGAGGCGTCAAGACTGTAAGGAGGGGAGGAGAACACCTGAGCCAGAACATAGGCTTGGGCAACATACGTTGCGGTGATGGTGCCGGACATGACGACGACCCAGAAGACAGCAATGTTGCTGAATACTGCTAGCGGTCCAATAACCAGCTGTAGCAGATTCTCATCCGAGTAGGTCCCAGTAAAGATGGCAGTTTCCTGCATGAAAGTCTTCTTCTTGGGCACAGAGCGAGCAGTGGTGGCTACGGTCTCCATCTGTGCAAGTTCTACACCTTCGCCTAGTTCCTTTCGTTCCATTCGTGCCTCATGGCGCTTCTCGACCTCAGAGAGACCTTTCAAGTCGTCGTTGGCAAGTTCGTCGGTTTCGTAGCGTCGGTCGCGCAAATAAGCAGTCTCAGGGCAGAAGAAGAACAAAAGGATGATTTGCAGTCCAATGAAAGCGTTCAGAAGGTGGAAGAGGTACTTCCACCCAAGATTGGCGGTGATATAGCCGGTGATGACACTAGAAAAGTTGGATACGCCAGCGAGCAAGAACATTATTATCGAGGTATAAAAGCCGCGCTCGTGTACAAAGAAGAGATCACCAATGACTGAAACAATCAATGACTCGTAAGCTGCGATGCCGAAGCCCTGGACGATGCGCGCAGCGAGGAGGCCATCGTAGGAGTTGGTGCAGGACCCAATGATGGTACCGATCAATGCCATCACTGACGAAAACAGAAAGCAGGGACGCTTGCCGTATTTCCGGGCCATAGCTCCAATGAATGGTGCGGATGCGCCCGCAATGAGAAGTTGGTAACCGGACACGAGCGTGATGTCGCCAATTTCTACGCCAAACTCGAGTGAGATGATAAAAAGGCCGGCATTGAGGAGAGGACTGATTGTAGCTGCTATGAGGCAGGTGCCGAAACCGAGGATGGAGAGAATGATACGCTTCTTAGTCTTGGACCAGTTTAAAGGGTCGTTGGGATCCTCAGAGGGCTGAGGGACCAGAATGATGTGAGCGTCTTTCCCGGTGCCGTGTCGGAGCCCAGCAGTTACGTCAGAAGAATGAGCGAATTCTTCGTTGAGGATCACTGTGCCGGGTACGTGTGGCATATGCTTATCTTCGAGGACGCCACCGAAACCCATGATAAACGAAGGTCGTTGTTATAGTTGAAAGAAGAAACCTGTAGGTATGTGTTAGCTTCGTGGGGGGAGATGTCGTAAGCGAGAGTAGATACAGGTGAGAGTTCGCTGGTCTGACCGAGTAATAGAGGCTCGAGGCTGGGAGCGAATATTGCTTTCCAGAATTGTATACGGGTGTCAAGAGCAATGATAGGTTTGCCGTGGTCTTGCGAGCATACGGGTCTGCAAGGCTGGCGTTGTTACTCGGTTGAGCTGTTGATAACGATCTGCACTGAAGACGTCCTCAAGTGGGTTCTAATACTTCCATCGAATCTGTGCGGGGTGAAATTATGCGCCCTCACTTAGTAGTTAAGTGACACAGTCGCCCTGGGGGAAGAAGCTGGGGATTCGGAGATTGGGCAAATACGAGCCCAAATTACTTTATGCTGGGGAAGACCCCAACAGGCTCTGGGGAAATAAGCTTTTCGTGTTCGATCTAGATCTTCCATTTTATGTGGTCGAGAACTTGTCAAGCAGTTACTGCAAAGTGTGAGTCCTCACCAATGAACGGTTGCATGATTTGTATTTACATGTGGGGTGCATCATTTCGGCACAGGCACTATCGAGGATGAAAAGGGGAAATGCTCGGCCTAAGCGAGGTCAGAGGTTGTTCGCATGTCATGTGGGGTAATTTTTCTACTGCAAAATGGTACGCAACAGAGGCCGTCCACATTCGTTATGCGGAGTAAAATCATAGAATATCATGGACCATCTCTGCGTATACCGCATTAGTTCCCACATAGACGGTAGCCGCCTACCTTGTATGCCCTCTCCAGGCATAATCATCAACCACGCAACTTCTCCTACGAAATGTGCTTGGCATTTCTGGGTTAGCCAATGCATGTCTAAGCGACTAATGAGTAGCAATGGAGTCAGGGTTCAAGTACTTGATTCGCCAATATCTCTGTTGTTACTTAGGCTTCCGCGTTGTACTGGAAGGAACAGTGCCTTCAAAACCAAAACATATAGCCTGCTTTCTTCTCAACCTCTTACTCTTGTTGTAACTCTTTCTTCTCTGGTTACCAGGTCCTTAAGAGTGAAAATAGGATGTCGATACTTCCTTCGCTTCAAGTACCCTACTTTCTGCAAGGTGTCTTGGTGGCACTGGCAGGTACCTTGTTCCTCGTATCTGTAATTTACTTCCTAACGGTTCCAAATGTGCTCAAGGTGCGTCTTGTTCAATTACTCTTCATTCTATAGCTTTTCCATTCCATCATCTCAATCACTACAAATGTCCTGACTTCTCGTTGTAGGACACGCGGCGTCGTCATTTACCTCCCGGACCAAAGGGCCTTCCAATCATCGGAAACCTCCTAGATCTTGCCGACTCAGATCTTGTCCGAGGGAAAGTCCGCAAATGGGCAGAGCAACATGGAGATATTTTCTACACAAAGATAGGTGGTTCCGACTTTGTCTGGCTGTCGTCCCCTAAAGTAGTGAAGGATTTGATGGACAAAAAGTCGACTATATATTCTTCGCGACCGCCGCTACCCCTCGCTCAAGATGTCGCTAGTGCAGGAAGACGCCAACTTTTCATGCCTTACGGGCCAGAATGGCGAACCCTCCGAAAGGCTTCGCATGCACTCCTCAACTCAGCAGCTGCCATCAAATACGAGCCGGTCCAAGATTTTGAGTCCAAACAGATGATGAACGAGCTCCTCGACACTCCTGAGCGCTTCTATCAACACAATCGCCGCTATTCAGCATCCGTCATCATGCTCGTTATATATGGCTATCGTTTACCGACCTGGGAGGATCCTCTAATGAAGAAAATCTATACTGTGCTGGACAATCTCACGGAGATGACTGCGCCGGGGGCACATGCCGTGGATAGCTTCCCGTCCTTGTCCGATCTGCCACAAATTTTCCTTGGAAACTGGCGAACATTCGCCCGCCGTGTTTATGAACATGACAGCAAGGTCTACCTGGATCTGTGGGAGAATCTCAAAAGCGAGGTCGATGCTGGGAAGGCGAAAGACTGCTTCTGCAAAAGCTTCTACCTGAATGATCCGTCCAAGCAAGGTATTGATAATCTGCAAGCTGCATACACCTGCGGGGGACTTGTAGAGGCCGGAGCGGAAACGACAAGCACAACGCTCAACAACTTCATGCTGGGGATGGTACTATTCCCCGATGTCGCTAAGAAAGCGCAAGAAGAGATTGATCGGGTTGTCGGGTCAGATCGATTGCCCTCCTTCGAAGATGAAAAGAAACTTCCGTACATTAGAGCCCTTGTCAAAGAAGTCCTCCGCTGGCGTCCCGTCAATAAATTTGGAATGATGCACGCCACTAGCGAAGACGATTGGTACGAAGGCTACTTTATTCCCAAAGGAACGGTCGCTGTTCTCAATTGGTGGTAAGCTTGAGTATATTCGCCATTTCTACCATTCAAGATTACTGATATTCTCCAGGGCTATTCACATGGATCCCAAATTACATCCAGACCCGACTCAATTACGACCCGAAAGGTATCTTGATAAGCCGCTGCCGGCTGCTGACTACATCAACTCCAAAGACCCCTACGACCGGGACCACTTCACATACGGAGCTGGAAGGCGTGTCTGCCCGGGTGTTCACGTAGCGGAGAAGTCGCTGTACATCAACATCGTTCGCACGCTGTGGGGGTTTAACATCTCCAAGAAGAAGGGGCCAGATGGAAGGCTGGTTGAACCTGATACAGGTATCGTTCGTGGTTTTCTGACTGTGCCGAATCCTTTTGAGTGTGACATCACCCCTCGGTCTGCACAATATTATAGAGTTATCAGGGAAACGTTTCAAGAGGCTGAGAAGCTATATAAGTTCCAATAAGTCTAAGATTGAGTGTTTTGATTCTTGGCGGGTCCGGCAACATGCGATGTTCTTGATCTTTGTTCTTATACAATTTTGTGACGTATAAAATGAAGCATTTGGGTCACATGTCTTAACATGATTTGATAGATATAGTGAGCTGTTCAGACTGGTCTAATGCTAGACCAATTGCAAACGTTATCGCTTCAGTATCCCGGACCACTTTCACTTTAATAGACTGGAATGCCGCAATTACCGACTCATAAGAAGTGTCCCGGTGTACATGCTTAGATTGCACGAAAAGTGGGATCAAAGCCTGCCAGACGCATTCCTATTAAATATATCCCGTCACGCCAGGGGCTCCGGCTGCTGACCTTTTGCGCGGTGCCTTTGGTAAGAGATACCCAAAGTTGTCGGGTGTTCATCGAATGACTGGACAGTCGCCCTGATCCAAGAGCTGTGAGAGTTTTTGACACTGCTTCACATGAGTGACAGCGTGCACTGGATCAAATTGCGTGTGACAAATGGTGCAGTCGAACAGGAAACTTCATTATGACGCATTTCTTTCGGCCGCGAAGTGATATATTAAAGCTAGACGGGCCCAATCACAGAACTTCATATGTTGACTTCGCGATACGGTGATCTTACGGTATGAGCCGCAATTGTCCCTCATTCACATGATCACTTAATTCCTTACCCATCCACTCTGATTGCGTCCTGGACAATCCCTCCTCAAGATCTACGATCTTATGCCCTGCTACAAACAAGGATCTGCCATTCAAGTCCGTCCTAATAGCTGGTAGCAGCAGCGCTCTTGCCACACCGATTGGCTCGTTTGCCGGCAGGTCACCCCATATGTTTAGGAAGTTCGGCAGCAACATTGGTGTTTCTTCGCTTCATCAGACGCAATTTCACTTCATGAGTGAAGGATTCAACTTACTCGTCATCCAAGGAGCGATCATATTGACTGTTATGTTCGCATTTTTGGGAAGCTGAGTTCGCAAGGAACGCATCAAGCCCAGAACGCCTGTCTTGCTAGTACAGTACGTATACAGTGGAGGTGTATCCAGAAAGCTGTACTCGATCTGTCAGTTCTGTATGATCTGAAAAACAGTCTGGCATACCTGGCAGCACTTCCTGTCAACACAAGTTGACATGGCTTCCCGTTCATCTTTGCAAAATAATGCACTGCGCACTTGGTAGTATACATGATACCGACCAGGTTGACATCCAGGGTCTTGAGAGGAGGAGGCAGCAATTTTCCCGTGACGCTGTCGATCTCATCCTTAAGTAGACTTCCGATTTCGTTCACCCCTGCATTAGCAAGGACGATATCAAGGGTACCAAAATGAGTGTATCCCGCCTGGAACAGCTCAAGTACATCATCCCACTTGGAGACGTCGCACTTCTGAAACAGAACACGACTAACAAGCGGTCAATGATATGTTGGCAGTCACCCGGGGATAGCCTTACTCTCTAAGTTCGCTAGCTAGCTGAAGTCCTTCTTGTTCGAGGACGTCGCCTATGATGAGGTTTGCGCCATGTTCTGTAATGTGAAATATTAGAACTCTATGACGTCTTTTTACTGCTCCCAGGCAGTGCGGACTGGCTAAAATCTCGCGTCTGTATGGTAAGTGAGAGCTTACGATGGGCGAGAGCAACTGTGGCTCTTCCAATACCGGTTACTCCGCCGGTTATGAGTATTGTTTTCCCTTTCAATACACCAAAATCCAAGTTGTCTATCTGGTAGGTAGTCATATCTCCAGGTCTCGGCCGGTAGTCTCTATTTTTCTTGCTGAAAGTGTGCTATATGATGATTAGTCTTCGAACTTAGCATGCATCTTGTCCAGTGTCCGAAAATCTCCTCAGGTGATAATCAGTCGGATTTATCAACCGCTGTATGTATCTTCGTGTAGCGCGCTGGCTTGATGCGGGGAAGCCCCTCTATTTTGGGGAAACAGAATTGCCGCGGGGTCCGGAGGCCAGAAGGTACCTAAAGTTTACGGGATATCCTTACCGAATATTTATCCGCCATGAAATTCCACTTATAATACCGTATGTGGGGTAACGGATATGGTAGCTCTCTAACGTCGGGAATATTCTTTTGGTTCTACCTACCTACACGGTTACACTGACCTCAAGGTTTTTTTTGCAGATGGAACATAATCATAACATCTAAGGGGATGGTACGAAAGTTAACGCATTTATAGGATCTAAATAATGACGCGAGGACATGATAGTTGACTCGAAGACACCTTGCTAGCAAAACATGTTGCAATCACAAATGCCTGGGACTGGATTCCATTTTTCGCAGATTGTGCTTTTTGCCGTGCTTGTGGAGAATATTCTGGCAAGCACTCAAGGATTAATACTAGACTCGAGGCCAATGTTCATGGCTTCTGCTGTGGCAATGGCAATCAGGCCTGAGGAGTAATTGTTAGACAGCTTCGCCACCAGCCTCATCGATGGACCGCTACAGCAGTAAATGGACTTTCCTATCATGCCCATAAGTTGTCTCTGGACTGGAGTATTGACGTCGTCCTCTGAAGCGCTGAGCATGGGGTGTGAGCGAAGCCTCAGCGGCTCCAAGGGAGCCGCCAGAGACCAGGGCATCATAAGAAGCCGAGCCAGGGAATGATCTCACAATGCTTTCTCATACCAGGTCGGATGTTGCTATGTCGAAAGTGGAGCAGTCGATCACGACTTCAGAGTCGAGATCAGCCTTGAGAATGGTATTTTCAGGATCGAAATATACCGCACGCACATGGGATCCTTCGGAGATTATGGTGAATACGATGACCTAAGTAGGAATGTCAGCTACACCTCCATGTCCAATATCACGCCTGATAATGCACCCTCAAGACTTCTCCCTCACGTCTCGAGATGACTTGCAAGTATAAATACTGGCTCAGCTTGCTTCTGAATGAAACTGAAGCCAAAGCTTTGCGGCAGGGTGGCCATGTTTCTTTTGAGGTATCAGGAAATCAGCGAGTGCTTCAAAGTGCGTAGCTGAAAACCAAAAGGTAATATGAGGTTGAGATGTGCCCTGCCATTGCTCACACACCTTTTCGACGTAGAAACTCCATCGATCTATTTGACGACTAGTCAGATGACTCACGCCTGTCTCGAATCTCTAATTTTAAGCTTTTCTGGGCAGATATCATGAAGAGAGGGATGGCCCTGTCTACCCCACCCACGTGACACAGCCCGAGCTCGAATCAGACAGTTGGAGAACGAGGGGGCCCTCATGTGTCTGAAAAGCATACAAGATACCACATTTAGATTGGGGCACGATATTTGAATGTCAAAAATTCAATAACTGCAATGATCGTGTCGAAACAACCCACACACGCGGTCGCCAAGTTACTTTGAGGACCTCAAACCCACTCGTCTGGATCCGTTCTCATACACAGCAAATATTCAGAACTAAGCAAGTATGATACACGGTTTCGATGATACTTAGAGGGCTTGCTTACATTTGTCTCACAAGAACAACAGCCATGCCTTATATTACACATCCGAACGGCCAGCAAACTCATTATCTCGAAGACAATTTCACAGATCCATGGAAACCAGCCGAGACAATAGTCATTCAACATGGTTTCGCCCGCCATGCAGCATTCTGGTATCATTGGATTCCTGTTCTCAGCCGTCATTTCCGAGTGATCAGGCGTGACGCTCGTGGCCATGGTCTTTCCAGCTACCCGCCGTTTCCCAACACGACGTCTTACGACTATAGCATCGACACGATCGTTGATGAGATTGTTGACACTCTCGATCAGTTGGGTCTTCAACGGGTTCATTTCATCGGGGAGTCGACTAGTGGAATTATTGGCTGTATTTTGGCTGCGAGACATCCCGATAGACTGCACAGTCTCACTTTGTGCTCGTCACCTACAGTGCTTCCACCTGCCGCTCAGAAGCTATTTGCTTTCGGCCACCGTGACTGGCCTACAGCGTGTCTAGAGCTGGGCTCTCGAGGCTGGGCTGAGCAGCTTACGAAGTTGCCTGGGACGCTCTCTGTCCCCGATCAGGAATATGTGAAGTGGTGGATCGACCAGGTAGCAATTTCGAAAAGCGAAGGTTTGGCTGGCTATGCAGACTTTTTGTGCAAGGTTGATTGTCGTGGTATTCTGAAGGATATCAAGGTCCCTACTCTTATTCTTGCTCCGATGAGAAGCGCAGCGACAAGTGTGGAGGAACAGAAGAGTATTCAGGCAAGTATTGCGGGGTCGAAGCTTGAGTTGATAGATGCGGCGGGTCATGAGATTTACGTGCAGAACCCGGAGGACTGTCAACAAGCATTTCTTGACTTCGTGCAAGATACATCCAAAGCTTGATTTACTGCAGTATATGTACAGATAGACCTATTTTATTTTGTTTGATAGCATCAAGATATCATCATCAGTAGAGTTGTTATTTCCTTGCATTGGGATCTGTGTCGCGTACGTCCCCAGCCCGATTAGCACGGCTGTCGTCAACAAGACAACAAAGTGGTCCAACGCCAAAGGTTCAAAAAGTGGTGTCTTCCACATGGATTCCCTGTACTCGCAAACCGTTCAAAGATGTCATTGGGACGATGTCTGGTGTTTTGCCATTAACAAGTACCCGCTAACCCCACATGAACTTGTCCGCTGAATATGTCCACTACCCGGCGCACCAATTGTCCCTCGCATGCATTGTCCCGCAGGCTCGGATGGCTACTAGGGAAGCCGTGCAAGCTTGACGCGCCAAATTAGGTATTCTATGAGATCTGCAGCTGCATCAGTTTCGAACGCCTTTACTTTCAAGATCTTCAGCAGGGAAGAGAAGAGAATCAAGACTACTCATCTGTGGATCCTGATCTCCCAGCTTTTGAATATTTCACAAGCCCCGTCACTTTTCTATTCGGCACCGAATTCAGGAAAGATGACGACTTTACGTCCACTAGAGAAACACGAGCTCAAAACATTGGCTGGGAAGACCATCATTGTGACTGGCGGCGCAAGTGGAATTGGTAGAGCAACGGTACTTCTCGCTCACGGTAGGTATCAACTGTCCAGACCACTGGTTCGGTTATAATTAAGGAACGAGAAAGAGTTACTGACTGAGGAGCGGTAGCTGCTGGTGCCAATATCGCCGTTGCAGATCTGAATGAATCAGACGGCAGGAAATTAGAGACGGAACTCAAGGAGTAAGTATCGTTCATGCCTCGCTTGGTTCACTGTTCGTCCTCTCCCATCAAAAATCAAACGATCTGCTGAGCAAAAAACTTACAGGCGCATTTTATTCGTCCAGACGAACGTCACGATGTGGGAATCTGTTATTGCATTGTTCGAAGCAACGGTACGGCACTTTGGGGGCGTCGACTCCGTGTTTGCAAATGCTGGCGGTGCATTCCCTGACGGCTTTCTTGATAATGAGCTGGACGAAGACGGCAAACTTAGGGCACCTTCAATGAAAAGCATCGAGGTAAATCTGTATGGCGCAGTCTATACGAGCAAGGCTGCGATTCACTATTTTGGAAAGGAACCAGATAAGCAGCACCAGTTGGTCCTGACTGGATCGGCGGCAAGGTGAGTGAAATACGGGGCGATCCTTTCGCTCTACTATTCATAGCAGAGCGAAAAAAAAGGTTGATGTTGGGTTCATTTGACATAGCTTTCTCGATACCCCGCCACTGTTCCTGTATGGGGCATCCAAAGCTGGTGTATTGGGACTGATGCGAGGATTGCGATCTACGACTCGCGCGAAGAACATGACAGTCAACATGATTGCACCGTGGATGACTGGTAAGTCTCTCTCGGATACACACTCTGCTCTGCTATTCTTTCATACATACAATCAGAGAAGAAAACATGCTCATCTGGCTTCGCCGACTCATAGTCACCGCTCAAGTCCCTGATTGGCTGAAGACAGTCTGGGGAGACCTACCAGCCAACGACCCTGAAGGCGTAGCCAGGGCACTGGTGCTTCCTTTGCTACGACCAGAGCTCAATGGAAGGACGATTTGGGTTGCAGGGAACAAAGCAGTCGAGTTGGAACAGGCGCTGGATGCGACGCGACCGCAATGGATGGGCGAGGATCTTTCAGCTGCAATACAGGAAGGGCAGAACCGAATGGGTGCTGGCGTTTCAACTTGATCAAGGAAGCGGGATTTGTACGAAACAGGAGTAATAGAAGGCCTCCTAGGCCAAGTGGCAGTGGTTACATTTCGCCAAAGGCAGCGTTGACTCAGCGATACAAAGTTTGCATTTGTCCTTGGGTATGGCTTCAAGATGGAGTGTGGCTCTTTGGATCGCCTATTCGGAGTGTTTATTTCACTTCCTGCCCACCTACACAGGCTCGTCTGACAGATCAGTCACTGTTGGCTGATCATTGATTATATGGACAAATGGACAGTATTTGAATGTTGAATTGCGGGCTTCGAGGTATCCTCGCTTCTTGATGCGCATGCGACAACGAATATGTGTCTGTTTGGCGCTGCAAGATCTCACAAATTGTTGTTATTTTGCCTCTGTTTGTAGCGAGCTGAAGCTTGAAGCGATCCCTAAGCGAGCTTTTGGGAATTTTTCATACCCCACATGGTACATCCCCTACAAATTTTGACCCCGCATTTTCATTTTCTCGAACCCTCAAGGTCCACTATCCTATGATCCTGGCCCCAGTTTCTACCAAAGACGAATCTCACATTACCCATCACAAAACCCCAGAAATGCTCGCCTTACGTTCCCGCGTTTCTGGTGCGTGTATCTCCGTGTTACAGTCATCCTGAGATCCCGACCAATTTGATGTGCTAGTGGGGCATAAACCCAAGGCATACAAAAGTTCCTTTAAAATCAAGCCTAAAGACAAATATTTATCTTCGACTGTCACCGTGTGCATAGTATTGCCCCATTGTTCCGTCAATTCGCTCGAATCGCTGCCAGCGATGTCACGTTCTATTCAGCTCGCAGAGAAGGAGATGAAGTTCGGCCAGCTTGTTGCGGATTTAAGATCCATGGAACGCCAGACTTTGTACCTCTCACTGTTCGGTCTACTAGTCACCGTGTTCGCATCGCGACTCTTGTCAGGAAAGTCTTCGAAATATAAACTGCCTCCTCGAGTCCCTGGTATTCCCATATTCGGAAATGCTCTTCAGGTACCCCCAGTACAACAAGGCCCATGGGCAAAAGGACTGGCGGAGAAGTATGGAGAAATGTAAAGTTTCCAGAGCTTGTGAATCCTTCACAAATCATTGCTTACGTCCTTGGATAGGTTCACAGTCAAGTTCGGCGGGACCACCTGGGTCTTCTTAAATTCTTCGAGGGTCGTAACAGACCTTTTGGAAAGGCGCGCGGCTATCTATTCGTCTCGGCCTCCTTTCCCAATGACACAGGACATTATGTCTGGAGGTTCGCGGATTGTGCTGATGCCGTATGGGGATCGATGGCGTGCGACTAGGAAGATCATGCACCAGATCCTAAGCACGCGGCAGAAGGACGTTTTTCAGCCTTTCCAGGATCTGGAGTCGAAGAACTTACTGTACGACTACCTCCATAATCCTGAAAAGTGGTATCTGGCCAATGGACGTTTTGCGAACTCGGTAATTATGAGTGTGGTTTTTGGAACGAGATCGACACTAGATGATCCAGAAGTCGTGGCATTATTTGAGACGATAGAAATGTTCCTCGAAGAGCAACAGCCGGGGAAAAATGTTGTCGATGGGTTTCCTATCCTCGCAACCCTTCCGAAGGTTCTACAATGGTGGAGACCGCGGGGAGAGCGAATCTTCAACATCACAAGAGAGTAAGTACATCTAGATTTTGCAAGAGGAAACGAGTCTAACTAGGATGGAGGGTGTACAAGAAGCAGCTCGACAACGTGAGGGAACGCATCAATAATGGGACGCAAAAAGACTGCTTCGCTGTAGACTTTCTTAAATCGACTGATAATGATCCTTTCTTTAATGAAACCCAGAGACTCTTTGTTCTGGGGACGCTGATGGAGGCTGGTAGCGACACATCGAGAGTTTCCATCGGACAAATGATTGCAGCTGCTGCGACATATCCGGATTGGGTGATTCGGGCTAGAGAACAGCTAGACGCGGTCTGTGGCGCCAATGCGGAACGTCTTCCTGACTGGACTGATAGAGAGAAACTTCCCTACATTACCGCTACCGTGAAAGAAATTTTCAGATGGAGACCAAATATTGCAGAGATAGGGGCTCCAACTTCTCTGACGCAGGATGATGATTATGAGGGGTACAAGTTCCCCAAAGACACTGTGTTTGTTTGGAATGCTTGGGCAATTGCTCTCGATCCAAAGGAGTACCCAGAGCCAGAGAGGTTCTACCCGGAGCGATTTTTGACTGCAGATCTGAACAATAGCCTGAAGGGGCATTGGTCATTTGGGCCTGGTAGGCAATCTCACTTGTCTTGCTGACAATGCAACACAGGATGCTAACGTCAATTCACAGGGCGCCGCGTATGCGTAGGCTGGAATGTCGGCGAGATGAACGTTTGGATTGCAGCCGCACGACTGCTTTATTGTTTTGATTTCGTGGAGGATAAGGTAAGCCGTCTACGTGACCAAGAAGATCGTTACCTGACAATCCTATAGGACCGACCAATAGATACTTTCTCAATTCCCCAATTGACAAAGAATAAACCTCAGTTCCACGTCACTATCAAGGTCCGGAGCCTAGCTCATGCCTCGTTGATTGAGCGTGACTGTGCTTTTGCTCCAAATGTGCGGTACTGAATGGAACAGGACAATGTCACCGGTATGGAGGGAGTGTTCCAGGAAATGGCGAAATAGGAATGTATTATAGTTCTGAAGTTACGGTATCAAATATTGTGTTCCATATTGATATTGACAACATCAAGCAACTGGTGAGCCCTAATTTGCAAGTCCCAACTGAGCTGAAAACTTGGCAAAACTGCATAAACAACATATCAGCATGATCTAAGACAAGAAGAGTATAGTTTGAGCAAATAAGCCGAGTAGAAAGCTGTATGTCTGAGCTCCATTCCCTTTCCTGCTAACGACAAGTTTGAGCTGACGTTGTTGGGAGGTATCTTTCATTCTCCATTGCTTTGGAATTTACCCCACCTCCACTGACCCCACCGCTTACCTCTCCCCAGTTTAGCCTAGCACATAGTTCTACTTTCTCATCAGCCTATCCATTCTTCAATGCAATCATGTTCACGTGCCATTTGTGTCTTACTAGACCTCTAGACCAACCCTTCCTGCCCACATGTAGAATTCCCTGCTCGTAGCTCCTACGTATTTCTGAAGAAACTCTCGCAACGGCTAGCTTGACTTTGACCATGGTTGTGTTAAATCAAACCTGGGTTGCCCTTTCCAAGTGCTTCTTTTTTTGCTTCTTGAGGTATTTCTGACTCGGCATACCATTCTTCGTTGCCCTGATTTACATCCACGCACTTTATTTCACCCTTTCACTGAGTGACTCCCAGGCTTGAGTATCGCTCGGAATTTTACGCAGAAATGGCAACAGACAACTCGCCAGTACCCAAGGTGGATGAGATTGAGATAAAACACTCTCAAGTCATTATCGTCGGTGCTGGCCCAGTTGGGCTATTTACAGCTTTGAAGCTGGCCAAAGAAGGCGTCGAGGTCACAGTTATCGAGTCAGAGAAGCAAGTTCTCCAAAGCCCTCGAGCAACGACGTAAGAATTAGCTCCTATACAGACTAACTCGATTGATACCAACATCGAATAGGTACATGCCCATCGTCCTCAACGAATTCGAAAGGATCGGGATATACGATGACATTGTTAAGGCTGGCCATAAGAACAAGGAAGGTATCACTTTCCGGAAATCACATGCTCAGGGCGGTGCTGTCCTCGCTCAGCTGAAAATGTCATTCATTCCAAAGAACGCAGCCAAATACAACTTTGCCGGAATCCACTTGGGACAACAAAACGTAGCGGAAATCCTACTTGACCACTGCACACGGCAGAAAACGTTCAAGATAGTTTGGGGCCACCGCTTCGCTGGTGTTCTACAACAAGAAGGAACAAGTCCACCAGTTACTGTCACCTGTGTTGGTACGGCTGGAGAAGCTTTCTTCACCTGCGACTATCTCATCGGCGCCGACGGTGCAGGCAGCGCTGTTCGCAGGTCTCAATGTATTCCATTCGAGGGCTTCACATGGCAGGATTTCCGCTTCGTGGCTTCTAATGTCAAGTACGACTTTGAGAAACATGGTGGCTTCACGACAGCGAACATGATCATCGACGAGGAGGACTGGGCGGTCATTGCACGTACTGGACCCGGCGATGCTCCATGGAGAGTTGCTTTTGGAGTACGTACCTCCGTGCCCGAGTCTGAGATCTTGGCCCAGGTTGCGACGAAATACGAACGCCTCTTACCTGGACCACGTCCGCTACAGTACGAGTTGGTGAGCGCGAACCCATACTGGGCTCATCAGCGTGTGGCGAAGACGTTCAGAGTAGGACGGGTTGTGCTGTGCGGGGATGCTGCACATGTAAGTCTAAATAAAACATTCTTGTTCGAGATCTCACATATGTACCAAGGAAAGACTAATCGACAATTGTTTCTTTAGTCAAACAATCCCATTGGTGGTCTTGGACTCACGACGGGTTTACTTGACGCAGCAGCACTGGGAAATGTCATGTTGAGAATCCTAAAAATAGGCGAGCCAGCCGATGCCGTGCTCGACAGATATGCAAAGGTGCGCCGCGATGCATGGACACAGTTCACCAACCCACAGTCCATCGACTTCAAGCTGCGATGTCATTCGACGCATCCGGACGTTGTGGCGCAGAGAGACGGGTTCTTCAGTATGTTGAGAGAAGATCCGTCAGCCAGTGTCAAGATGGCGGTGAAGATGAATGAGCTGGTAGAAGATGAGTTTGAGCTGTTGCCTGAGAAGGTCAACGGTCATCCGCCTCCCGTAGCCGCTTAAATTGTACATAGAGGCGTCTGGCATAGTAGAGGCTCAATTATAACGGGATGATGAATGCTATTCTTTTTCGGTATGCTTTAGCATACTCTAGTTGAGCAAGCTTTCTCTTTTCTTTTATTGAAACGGTACGTCAACGCACAATTACTCTTCTTGTGAAGGCAATGTCGTGATGGGGATTCAGCACTTACTCCCTCCCGATTGCACAACTTTACCGTACTTATCCAGTACGAGTTTTCATTAAATGTGTTTCCCCAACAACGAGCCGTTCTTAAATCCCGTTGATATATCATCATGAGAACTCAAGAACTTATATATCAGAGATCAGGAGGTTATCGAAAAGTTTGTGCTTCCTTTTGGCTTGTTTAACCGAGTCGAAAAGCAGTTATTGTTCTCGCCCTCCAATCCAACATTTCTAATCATGTAAATACTTGCACCACGACGCTCAACCAAAACCAAAAAGTGATACTAGAACACCCTCTATCAACGAGTCAATCGGATGCGCTCGTATCCATAAGTCTAGCAGCTCTATTGGTGTCATAGAGGCCAGAAGCGTGCCATTCTAGGCACTCACTATTCCGCATCTGGATCTACTCGACCCCACATGGTATTTGGGGCTTCCCGTCTGGGACTTTTCTCCACCCCCACATGGAAAATGGACTAAGTTGATGGACAGTATGCAACCTCAAAGAGACAGTCAAGATTAATGAAGAGCTGGCTAGCCTCGAATGGGATGCGCAGGGCAATATTCCGAGAATGGTCAAGACAGCAGAACGGATTCAACCGAATTGATGGTCGATTTTGATACATCGCAGATGAGCAGGAAATCAAAGCAATCAAAATTCAGGCTCGCTATGAATTTAACAATTGCCTCTTTCGGACTCAAGCTATTCGATAGCAAGAAACCTATGGGCATGCACTAAAGGAAAGGATGAAGTGCGAAGATGTCTTACACGAGCCGTATGTATGAGCACAATAACAATATCGACGGATGTATTATTCCAGAGTTTGGTACACTTCATCCCATGACCTCAGATATATAATGCGATCACCTAAATTGCAACATCTGCAAAGCCATCAATCCTTCTGCGATCGCACCCGACACATGTACTTCCCCTGTTTGACAAGCCATCTGTTCTTCGTATCCCAGATCTCCCCCGGGTTTTCGAGCGAGATGTCAAAATTGCGGATGAGTTGTGGTATCAGCTTAGACATCTCGAGCAAACTGATGTTCTTCCCTATGCAAGTCCTGGAGCCCATTCCGAACTGTTTGCATCGAAGCAGCAGTCAGCGAAAATTGATCTTATTCCTATGTTTGTACAGATAACATGCCAAGTGAGTCTTACCGAGAGAAAATACTTATCGAGGACTAAAGCCTTCTCCTTGCTCTCCAGCCATCGTTCAGGTCGGAATATCATGGCATCTTCTCCAAACACTGAAGTATTGGCATGGGCAACCCAGGAGTTTATTCCGACGATACTCTGTAAATAGCCGTTAGTAAAAAAGGTCAATAGTTTACTGCAATCAAGGGAGCTTTACTCCTTCAGCGAAATGATGACCTGCAATCATCTTACCACCTGGTGGCATGACTCGCCCGAGCGGTAGACCAGTGGCTGGGTGCATCCTCAGACCTTCTTTGATTACAGCTTGGAGGTATGGCATTTGCTGGGCTTCGGTGAAAGTGACGGGATTAGAAATCTTCCCCTCCTTCTCCATACTTTCAATCTCGTCTTTCAAGGCTTTCATAGCCGCTGGATAGCGACAAAGATGATGGATTACGGACCCGAGGCTGATGGATGTCGTGTCGGACCCGGCGCCTATGTTTGTCATGCATGTGCTGAAGACGTCTTGCATGGAAATCTTTTCGGGATCTTCAGTATGGAGGTTGAGAAGTTTGCCGAGGAAATCTCCTGCATTGTCCCTCTTGGAAGTGACGTCTGATGCACGCTCATCCAGCTGATTTTGCGTGAACGCCTGCATTGTTGATAAGCCATTACCAGTAGGTGCAAGTTTGGACAGCAAGGTGGCCAGCGGACGATGGAACTCGGAGTATACGCCGACGTGGGCGGCGTATGCAAGGTAGCCATTGATGGCGGACATGATCCCAGAGATGTCCTCTCCATTGTCCAAAAATCCAAATCTCTTTGCGAGCTGATATAGATCAGCTACACTGCGTATCAAGATTGGGTATTATCAACTCACCGTGACGTGCCCAATGACATCAAAAGCATAGCATTGCAACCACAGGCCCATGTCTACACTTCTTCCCTGTTTCGCCGCGTTCGCAAACTTAGCAACCAGGAGGGTAGTACACTCGTCAACGAACGGCTCCATTTGAACCAGATTCGACATTGAGTACAAAGCCGCTACCTTTCTCCTATTGTTGGCATGTCGTTTCGGATCTCGGTCAGAAAAGAGGTCTGGAACGGCATGTGGATCTGGATTTCCACTCGCAGTGTACCACGGAGACTGATCGAAAATCAGCCAATTCAGCATCTTGTTGGTTATACACACAAGCATAGAATACAGGAGAATTTACCTTGATTGTTGAGCCAGCAAGACCATATAGCTCCTTTACGGACGCAGGATCATCAATACTGTATTCATCTGGTGCGATGCGGACAATGGGACCTGTTCGAATACTCAACCCCCGAATTTGACGAGAGATAAACAGATTGGCCTACCATATCTTCTATGAAGCTCGATATTCTTCTTTTCGAATTTGCCTTTGTAGATCTCGTGCAGCTTCCACAGTCTCGTGAAGCGGGCGAGGAATGGCCCGGGAACACTGCGAAGCGGCGACAGTAATGCACCCGCCGTAAAGTATATCAGCACGAAAGAAACACATAAAAGCGGAATGATTGCCATGGTTTCAGAAGGTTAGATATTATTATGGAGAGAATGAGACAATATTGCCAGCGAGTCTCAGGGTTCGGAAAATGTACCACGGGTTTGTATTTCTACAGCCTGGAAGACATTCATGACAAGATGAAGTACAGCATCCTCGTTTCATCAGTGGAGAGAGCAACCCAGTCAAACCCTTTAGACTTGATTCGACATAAATCTAGCGGCCTATGAGCTATTGGCCAACATGCTGTACCAACACGGGGCAGATATGGGTCATGTGGGGTATTGGGGAAGAACTCGAGGGGATCTTGGCTCGCGGATCGTGACAACCAATGCAGACTCGGAGACATGGTCATTAACTGCACAGATCTGTATCGCTTGTAAGCGTGTGAGCGGCATATCACCCCGTATGCGGCTCTGCCACTGTCTGGAACTTTGGTGTGGTACAGTTTCGATACAATTTCGCTAGGTCTTCTTTGCCGCCTGAAAATGATACAGTGGAGAAATCAGCAGAGTTCGAACCGAGGGATCACTAAACTGGGTATGATGCGCGATTTTGCCTTACAGGAACACATTAGGACAAACCTGTGTTCATATCTTGCAACGGAAGTACTTCATACCGGAAAGGGAGGGGAGGAGAGCTGTCCTTCTTTAAGTTCAAGAAATAATCTTTGACAGAAAGACCAACATCAGTGCAGAAATTACTTTCACTTTGCTAGACCGACATACATCCCGAAGCCTCCTGTCCACCTGTCTTGTATTTTACCTTTCTTTGATCGTCCAGCAAGTCTTGTCTCCTTGTATCTGAGCCCTGTCACCACGACCTTGGAGTAGGATTCTCAACAACCAACCTCGCCTCCTCCAAAAAGTGCATCTTGAAATCCTGATCCGTCTTCACTGGTTTCCAGCCCATGCTGAACCCAATATCAGACACTGTTCTGGAGCTAGACTTTATATCAGTATCATGTGTTTTCCTCCAACAAGAAATTGCTAGACTCACTTCGAAGCAAATCCCAACTCCGCAGTCAACGCATCGCCTCCCGCCCACTTAGCGGCTTCCTCTACACTGATGCTTTCAACCTCCTTGCTCTCCAACCCTCCAACTTGTACGAGGGCATCCGCTATCTGCTTCGCTGCGTCTTTCCATCTAAACCATCCGCTTGCACTAAATAAAATACTTTTCTCGCCAACAGGAACCTCCTCTCCAGCTAGTATCCTTTTGAGGAGGATCAAATATAACGCCGCCAAATCCTCCACGTGGACATAATCCCACGCTCCCTCCCCATTCCCAATCATCTGGACTTTACCGGCAGCAAGTGCATACCGCATCATACTTGGGATTTGGATAGTGAGTTGATTGAACTGGCCTGTACCAACGCCGTAGATAGTAGGCGACATGATGAGTGTGGTGGGAACGTTGACAGAGAGGCCGGTTTCGATGGCTACGATGTCGGTCGTGCGTTGTCCGTAGACTTGAAGCGCTTCGCGTTTCTTTTCGTAGGCGTAGATGGGTTCGGTATCGCTGAAGATGTGGGATTCGGAGTACGCGCCTGTGATGGGTTGGTCGCCAAGGTTGGATGTACCGGTTGTCTAGATGGAGAATGGTGTGTTAGCTTACTTGAGGCTGAGGGAGTGAGGTGTGGTTGTGGTGGCTGGGGGGAGGACGTACGTGTAGGTAGTGCACTTTTGCACCTGTGGCTGCGGCTCTGTCTCCGAGACCGAGGATCAGCGATTTGGCTGAGCTGGTGTGGTATCCGGATGCGGTGTGGATGACGACTATTATGGTCAGCGACATTTCGATCTTCTGGATGGGGAGGAACACATACTGTCATGATCACTTGCGACCTTCCTGAGAAGTTCAGACTCGTCGAGACTATGGAAGAGTATGGGCGTGACGCCTAAGTCTTTGAAAGTTTGGGCTTTCTCTTCGCCTCGGATGAGCACGGAGATGCTGTGGGTGGGAACGATGCCGCTGCTGGGCTTGAGGAGAACAGAGAGGATGGAACCCCCACTGTGATCTGTCAGGAGGAACGTAAAGATGTTTGAAAAGACTCACATGTATCCTGTCGCTCCAGTGAGGAGGATTTTAGTTGGAGCCATTGCAGAATGTTGAGATTCGAGAGTATGTGAGTCTACGATGACTTTGCGGCCCAGTACTACAAAGTACCTTTGCAATTACAAGTATACTGTACTGGGAGGCAGAGTGATTTGAAAGGGAATCGAAAGCTGTCGATTACCCAGAGAGAATCTTGAAGCAGAGAAAGGTAATCTGAGAGACTTGCAGGAACATGTCTCTTCTCGAGAAAACCGTCTTTCTTATACCAAAGCCAAAGAGGCCTCAGAAATATGCCTCTCGGGCATATCGGTCACCATAAAAGTCCCTACACCAGAAAAAGGCATATTGAGATTTAGCATCGGTTTTCCCCTTTACCGACGTCAGATCGAACAGATTTTCGCTGTAGAGCGGGCTGACAAATGCACCTTGCATATGATGCCGCTCGAGTCCGCTCTACCGCTCTTAGGCCGATCTCCAAAGCCGAGACAGAAAGCCAATCCATATGCTGGAAGACTGATCCCGAGATATGGAGACCCACAGGATCAAGGCACATACTGCTGTTTAGAAGACCAAGAGGGAGAGGAGATCATAGCCCGTCCTTGATTTCCAAGCAGAGTATGTCAGCTTGAACGAGAAATAAGTGGGAATACAGATGCGAGAGAATTGCTCAGGTACCACACAAATAGCTTCATGCCAAAGCAAATAAACGGAATGAGCGGCCACAGAATGCCGACGTCGGTGATGCATCGGCGATGAGAAAAGCTGTAAATGAAGTTAGCATCATAGAATCTTAAGTCCGAAATGCACAAAGATATGGCAAGTGGATGCATATGAGAGCGGACCAAAGAGGTTCAAGTCCCCATTTCACTAATCCGGGGCACACGTCTGCCCTTGTTGACATGACATTGTTTTGTCTCGCTTGTGGGGGTTGAGGAAGGGGGTGAGGTCCGAGCGCCAAGACCATACGCCTGAAATGTTTGCCCTGTTTGCTCGAGCCAGCTTCGCGACAAAAAAATCACGACTCAACGAGGCCGAAACACTGTCAACAACACCAAGATACCCGACTCTCCTTCCCACCCACAATGGCGAAACGACAAGCTGCAGAAGCCCTCGAGGATATTGCTGGAACCGACTCTCCCTCTTTCAAGAAATCTCGCGTTGATAACTTCCACGATCTACACAATGGCTCCGAGCTTCCCCTCCAACAGAGAATGGAACTGCATAGCCTTGAGGAGGCGCAGACAAATCGGCCAGATGCGCCAGTGATCCCCGTGGATGCGGATGAAGAGGAGGAAGAGGAAGATAGGACGAGAGCTCCTTTGCGACAAGATGCGCCGCTAGAAGGATTCGACGATCTGTACCTGGATACGATTAAGAGGGGCGTTCTGGATTTCGATTTCGAGAAGCTTTGCTCGGTCTCCCTATCAAACATAAATGTTTACGCTTGTCTGGTCTGTGGAAAATACTATCAAGGTCGAGGTCCGAAATCGCACGCCTATTTCCATGCGCTGGAGGTTGGCCATCATGTTTACATCAACATGCAGACGCAGAAGGTATATGTGCTGCCCGAAGGCTACGAGGTCAAGAACAAGAGTCTGGATGACATCAAGTTCGTGTCTGATCCGCGGTACACCAAGGAGGAAGTAATGGCCTTGGATAGGGAAGCAAAGACAGCTTGGGCTCTGGGAGGAAAGGAATATGCACCTGGATTCGTGGGAATGAACAACATCAAGGAGAACGATTACTTCAATGTCGTAGTGCAAGCACTATCGCATGTCCCACCACTCCGAAATTACTTTATGCTGGAAGATTTCTCCTCATCCCCAGAACTAGTCAAACGTCTGTCCATCCTCATTCGCAAGATCTGGAATCCCCGAGCCTTCAAATCGCACGTCTCACCCCACGAACTCCTTCAAGAAATCTCCCTCAAATCAAGCAAACGATTTAACCTCACCAACCAATCTGACCCCGTCGACTTCCTCTCTTGGTTCCTCAACAACCTTCATCTCGCGCTAGGAGGAAGCAAGACCAAACCCGGAAGCAGCATGATTCAGCGCGTCTTCCAAGGAAAGCTCAAAGTCGAATCCCAAGCCATAACGGCCAAAGCCGACGCGGGCGACCGTCTCAGATTCGAAGAAGCAGCATCGGTACAAACAGACGTCAACAGATTCATGTTCCTAACCCTCGATCTACCAACCGCACCACTATTCCAAGACGAGTTGGAGCGTAATATTATCCCGCAGATTCCTCTTACCAACATCCTGAGTAAATACGACGGGTTGAACGCTCAGGAACATCTGAACCAGCGGAAACGCTACCGCTTGCTACATCCCCTGCCTCCCTTCTTACTCTTCCACATCAAGCGCTTTAGCAAGAACAAATTCGTCGAGGAGCGCAACCCCACGATTGTGACGTTCGACGCACGGAATCTCGACATGTCGCCGTACGTGGAGCCGAACCCAGCTCTACATCCGCCTGGTGAGCCGATCTGGTATGATCTCGTGGCGAATATTGTGCATGAGGCTGTGAGGGGGAGGGAGGATGCGGTGGAGGGCGAGCAGGAGAGGAGGGCGTGGAAGTGTCAGGTTCGGGATCGGGGGAGGGAGGAGTGGGTTGTGGTGCAGGATCTGTTTGTCGAGAAGACGCAGAGGGAGTTGTTGTATCTTGGGGAGAGCTATTTGCAGGTTTGGGAGAGGAGGAGGGAAGGTGGTGGGAAGAAGGGGACTGGAAAGGGGAAGGGTGTGGTGAGGAGGTGAGATGTACGAGGTGGGTGTGTGTATGATGATTTCGGTGGACAGCGGATGAGATGAAAATGCTCTCTTCGAGCACTGCCCACATGGAGGGCAGATACTCTTTGAGGAATATATGAGCCCGGAATCCGATCCGGGGGGCGAGAGGAGTACAGAAGCTAAGATTCGTGTAATGATATGGCGAAGCACTAGTGAGAGAAGTCCCCGGGGAGAATAGAGCGGTCACAAAGGCCGATAATGATACGATATGGTATGATACAAACAGCCATCCTCGCTTTCCACAGCTCTATCCAGAGCACCTTCAAACAATCCACATCTTATCACCGAGTCCACCCTTCGCTACTTACACAGCGCTGCGGTGGATGTATCAACATTTTAACTCTACCGCCTGTACACCCTCCATGACTCATAACAGCTTACCTCAACCCTATCTCATTTCAACACCGTATCTCAAAACCTCCCATGCCATATGGTTAATCACTGATTCAAAAAACTTCGATTCCTGAAATCAGAAGTCCCTGGAGAGGGATGAAATGTTCCGCTTCTACTGTAATCGTAATCCTATTCCGTCCTACGTCCTACTTCCTACTTCTTGCTTCACGGCCCCTCAGTGTTCCGCTCTAGCTTATGCCTTGCCGCGCAGATTCATGTACAGGAGCAGGTACATTACGGTATGATAGGGGAGCATTGTTTCTATATGTGCATCTGTGATCCCGTGATGCTTATTATGATATTTCGTATTGAGTATAGTGGGGATAACTAGATAGCTAGATGCTGTTCGGGAGAAGGAGAGGGGAGAGAGAGGGGTGTGAGACTAACTGTGGTTGTGATGTTGGTTGGGGACCGGGGCGGGTTTCCGCCGGTTTATTTGTGATCTATCTGTGATCCAGTAGGAAAGGCTGACGAACGGAAAATACGAATTGGTAGGGGAGGAGGTGAGGTTTAATTTTAAGATTTGGAAGGTTGGGAGAGATCTGTTGTATGAGAGAGGGGCTGGAGTGCGGATTTTGCAGTTGCTGGGTGGCTGCCATGACAGTAAGTGGACACTAACAGGGGAGCACAGAATAGTCTGGAGAGGAAGTCTTTATTCGTTGCAGTAGAGCATGAAGCTCTCTGAGTGGAAAGGGTGTACCACTTTCTTGCTCGTGTGGCTTTGTAGATTGTAAACAGTGAACACGAACGTACCACCAACACCAACACGAACACCGACAATGCTATGCTCTTTACAGAATACGAAACTCCATACAATGCATCCATCCTTCATCATGCTCTCGGTTTATTTGTCTACCGCATGGATATCTCTCTCTCATTCATCTGCTTCCTCATCGTCAGCAGCACCGTTCATCTTCCGTTCAATCTCTACACGTGGTATCTCAAACACAACCCCTCCGTTCTTGCCTCCATCGACTTTCTTCCATCTTCCCATTCTATGTTCCTTGCCTACTGCTACGACGACGCACACCCCGTCTTTGCCTCTATCTCCTCGTTCGAACAGTGAGATGTCGTTGATGACGCCTCGGACTGGTGCTGTAAATGGAACTTCGTCTGAGTCTATTTCTTGCACCTCTCCATTGAGAGTCAATTCGCCATTTGATTGATGCGGTTGAGTTGGGGCTGAGGGAATAAGACCAGAGCTGCCCAGCGTCCCCACCCTCTCAATCCTCTTCCTATCCTCACTAACCCTCCATGCCCTCACCTCCCCATCCCAACTCCCGGTCAGTATAACGTCAGAATACGGGATCGTCGTTAACGCTGTGATCCATCTCGGTGTAGGTTGCGGTATGACTTTCTCATCTGGGTTCTTCTCAGCCGAGACGTCTTCTACTTTGAGAGCTGGGTCGACGCCATGACAGAGAGGGAGGACAAATAGTGGTTTCTTCTTGTGGACGACCCACAGGGAGAGAGAGCCGTTGTCGGAGCCCGTCACGAACATCTCCTCGTCGATCATGGCGACGCGGTCGATGCTTCCTTCTTGGACTGAGGGTCTGTTTACACCATTTGATCCATTGGATGAGGATTTTGACCTCGATTTCTTCTCTGCACCACCACCTCTAAACACCAGCTGTGTCTCCTCAACCACTTTCCATAATCTCGCTGTGCGATCTCGAGCACCAACAGAGATACAGCGTTCCTGCGCGAGGGCAGAGACGTCGACTACTTCATCTTGATGTCCGAACAGTGTTTCGACGTAGGCTAGTTCGTCTAGACTCCAGATCTTGATGGTTCGGTCTTTGGATGCGGAATATAACTGGTTTGTTCCTCTTCGAAAAGCGAGACCGCAGACAGAGTCGCGATGTTGCGAGAAGACGCGGAGACAGGTCAGGGTCGCGGCATCCCAGACTACGATGCGCCGGTCTTTGCCGCCTGTGACGACAAATCTGCCGTCTTGGGAGGCGGCGATGGTGAGGATTGTATCAACGTGGCCTTGATAGGCGTTATTCTTGCTTTGGCGCCTGTCGCCGCGGACGAAGAGGATTTGTTCGGGTTTGCGCTTGGGTGGGGGAGGTGGTTTTTTGGATTTCCGCTTTCCTTTCTTTGGGAGCCATTGTTGCGAGGGGAGGTCTTGGATTCGCCATTTGGTTAGACCTAGGTCCTTTGTGACTGTGTATGCCCACGGCGAACATGTAGCTATACTTGTGACTGTCTCACTATTCCATCTGAACCAGCTGTGTGTTGCGCTTTCGAAATCTAATTCCTGCGCGAGATTCCTGTATAAGCGGCCTTTTGACTCGGCTACATCTTCAATAAGACGTTCAGCGATGAGGTCCCTGTCTATTTCTTCGGCATCGAAGGCGGAGGGGTCGGCGTTTGTGGCGGAAGCTTCGACTTCATTGCGGATATTGGAGAGGTACCGTTCTGCGAGGCGGAGACGTCGTTCTGCTGCTGTTTCTTCGGCGTCTGATCCTCCTTCTCCTTCTTCGCTGCTGCTGCCATCTGCGAGATCTAAGTCCATATCATCTTCCCTCGCAGCGCCACCATCGCTCTCGTCGTCGCTACCGGATATACTTTCATCGCGCTGTGGTTTTCTTGGGGCGGGTTTTGAAGGTTTGGATTTCGAGGTGGTGGATGTGGATGCGATGCG
The DNA here is from genome assembly GCA_026120085.1 of Cadophora luteo-olivacea. Taxonomy (NCBI): domain Eukaryota; kingdom Fungi; phylum Ascomycota; class Leotiomycetes; order Helotiales; family Ploettnerulaceae; genus Cadophora; species Cadophora luteo-olivacea. The sequence continues at coordinate 419,550 of JALRMC010000031.1, read as the reverse complement.
CTTTTTAGGTGCAGAATTGGAATTGGAGGTTTCTGTTCGTTTTCGCTTTTTGGCTGAGGGGAGGGTGAAGAATGATGACATTGTGGTGGTCGTGAGGACGGAGTGTTGTGAAGCTCTGGAGGGGACATGGGAACTTTTTTCTGAGGCTGCACCAAAGATTGTCTCTACCATTGGAAAATTATATTCTGCCGGCGGTGAGGGAATGGATTGGGATTAGGGCGGGATTGAGGAACATCAGCATGCTTGCTGGACCTGACGTGACTTGACTTTTGATTCGCATCAGAAATAGTATATTGAACATTAAACCATGTTCTAGATCGATTGTAGATTGAGTCTTAGAAATACTATTTTAATTCTGATTTGAAAAGTCCAGCGTTTAGTTTATCTACTGGAGAGTCTGGTTGTTCCTGGCTTCAACTCCCATGCGGCCGCTAGCTCCAAGCTTCACAAGAGGCAGCAAGCTCCACGCGTAGAGAGACGAGACGAGCATTCAAGCAAGCAACGACCTCAATAGAGCTCCATCTCTCCATCACAACAACCACTTAACACCTCAAACCCCACCCAAAACAACTACAACAAACATACAAAATGTATCTATCACCTTTCCTCAGCTCTGCCATTCCTCTGCCACCACACATTTGCTAACGTTCATGCTTGACAGGGAGGTATTACTGGGCATCACCGGCAAGGACTTCACGCTCATTGCGGCCTCCAAAGCTGCTATGCGTGGAGCTACGGTCTTGAAGGCTTCGGATGATAAGACGCGATCGTTGAATAAGCATACTCTGATGGCTTTCTCGGGAGAGGCTGGTGATACTAGTGAGTCGGGATATGTTCTGTTTTGTTTGGATATGGGCTTGGAGGAAGAGTAGAGCAGAGAAGAGGTGACATGGGATTGATAGAATACTGGGAGTGTTAGCTGGAATTGGAGATGAGGATTGCGCTGAGCTGCAGCTGGAGACACCGGACAGGCTGCTGTTCGGCGTCCTGATGCTCTACTATTGCGGCCTCTCTTCCTATCTGCTGTCTCATCCACAGCCCTGTCCTGCCTCTTCTTATTTCGAGCATCTGCTGCTGTCACTTTCCTCTTCTACCATCCAAATGCACTATGAATGCGTACGAACACACAACTAACACCCCACAGTCCAATTCGCAGAATACATCCAAGCCAACGCCCAACTCTACAGCATGCGCAACGGCATCGACCTCTCCCCCTCGGCAGTCGCCAACTTCGTCCGCGGCGAACTCGCCTCCTCCCTCCGCTCTCGCAAACCCTACAACGTGAACCTCCTCCTCGGCGGCTTCGACCCCATCACCTCCCGCCCCTCGCTCTACTGGCTCGACTACCTAGCGTCTCTCGCACCGCTCCCGTACGCTGCTCATGGCTATGCTCAGTACTACTGCCTGAGTATATTGGATAAGCACCATCATCCGGATATTGGGTACGAGGAGGGACTGAAGCTGTTGCGGCTGTGTACGGATGAGCTGAAGAGGAGGCTGCCGATTGATTTTAAGGGGATGTTGGTTAAGGTTGTTACGAAGGAGGGGGTTAGGGAGGTGGAGTGGGATGATGAGGAGAGGATTGCTTGTCCTTAGATAGATGATGGGGCTGGAGATGGAACGGTGCGTGGAAGTATGGATGGTAGATTGGTATGGAATGGAATGGAATGCTAGCTACGATAAACTGGCTGGCTGTACTATAGCGATATGATGGCATCAATGGAATGGCGAACGCGGTTGCTTTCAGGACCGGTACTGGCGTCTAGCCATTCTGCACATGTCCTGTGGTTTCCCTGTGCTTGACTCTTCCCTACTACTAACGAATATGCACTGACTGGTCTGGAGAGCTGGCATTGCACTCAGATAGTGAGAACATCTCTATCTACCCACTTACACACGCGATCCATAGCGTGCCTGCTCACTTTGTTCCTTCCCAGATTCTAAGCGGTCCACGAAGGCTCGCCGGCCTTATCTCAAAGGTAGCAGGTAAATGATTGCCGCAAGCACTCACTCACACATCCATCTATCTGTCTTCCCTCCCCAGCCAATCTCATCCATACCCAAACTTTCTTCACCTTCACTTCCATCTCATTCCCTATCTATCACCATGGACTAGTCGAGATGACTGTCACACGTTTGAGTTTTTCGGTTCCTTCTTATGCCAGATTGCTAACTCATGGTTCTCTATTAGCATGAACACTGATATGGGCATTGATATCGATATCGATATCAACATCGGTGCTCAGCCGAGTAAGTACTTTGTTCCAAATGGAAGGGGGGTGGTGTGGAGTGTAGATGCGATGCCGTGCTGATGTTGATGTTTGCATTAGCAAATTTCCATCTCTCAATGCGTGGTTTCTCATTTGTTCTTCGTTCTTTATGCTTTTCCCAGATCTGGTTGGAGTGGGAGTTTACGAATACATGTTCTCTTTGAACTCGACACTTTCTTTTTTTTCATACGCGGCGAGTTATAATACCACTGTATAATTACGCTTAGGGGTTGGTAGGAGCAAGCGATTCTATTTCTCGGGTGTCGGTTTTATGTGTATGTGAAGAGAGGGGAGGAGGTCTGGAGAGTGAGTGATGAGCTTGCGTGCTGGTCTTGCTCTTTTTTCCTATGTCGATTTTGAATGATTTGGACTTCGGGTCGAACTATGAGATGGGTATGGAGGAGACTACGGCGCTGGTTCGGGTATGTGCTTCAGTTCGCTTGCTTGCTTGCTCGCCTGCTTTCGTGATGAGTGCTTGCTTTCTTGGGCGTCTGTTTGTTCCTTTGCTTGCTTAGAGGGGAATCGGAGTCTGGTGATGATGTTATTGCGATGTGTGTGTGTGTGTGTGTGTGTGTGTGTGTGTGTGTGCTGTTTTTGACCTTCTAGTGACATTTGAGCTCTGCGAGGGGAGGAGGGCTGGAATTGGGAAGGTGGAGGGAGTGGGGCTGTAGGTTGTAGAGTGTAGGTTCTCTTGGAGGGATTTAGATGGCATATTCCTGTTGCTTTGGCACTGTGCCGGACTTTCCACGGTTGCTTGTGGTGTGGCTAGCTAGTTGTTGGGATTGGGGTCGTGCAGGTATGTGTGAATTTGGTTCTAAATTGTCTCTATCTCCAGTGCCCGGGAAGAGGTATCGAGGCTCGAAAGATGAGGAGAACATGGAAATTTCTGTGCATGAATAAAGAGCCAGGGAACTCGAAAAGATAGTCTATTGCATGTGGAATGGGACAAAGTTGGTAGACCTCGGGCTTGATGCTGCGGAATTCGGTTCCCTTGTTTGCTGAATGGTTGGAGTGTGGAGGGAGGTGGAAGATGTCACGAGCGCAAGACTCTTTATTTTGGCAGATAGCCACATGTTGAGAAATGTCTCTGGAATGGGCGTCGGCTTGAAGTTACTTAGATCTATGCTTACTTTGGGGTCTCTCCGCCGCCACATAGGAAGAACGCCACACCTTGATGCATGATCTGGGGTCGTGAAACTCCTGCCCGCTAGAGATACCTCGGTGTAATAACATAATGATAGAGAATTATCGATGAAGCTGCTAGACTGCAATGATTTCCTAATTCAGCGCTGGAGTAGTGGACAGCTTCGAGATGCTCCCGAACGCGTCTGCAAGGAATTTTTACATTTGCTAAGAATGTAGGTGTATCTAACCCAGCTTTGGATTCTTCTGATATTAGGAATATGGAAAGGCAAGATACGATGCTGAAAATTAGAGACACGCGGAATTAGCCATGTGGACAAGGTAACATGGATTTCGGAGATCGTAGCTAATATTCTTCGCCTGCACGTATGGCCCTCAGTTACTTTCGCCCGCCTTGGGGTTGAGCATAGCTGGTGGTGAGACTTTGAAGCCCTTAGAGAAAATCTAGAATATGAAGGCTTTAGGCAGAATAGCCCTATGTAGAAGCATGCGTGACTTAAGAGCTGCAAAAGAAACAGAACGTCTTCACAATGTCCAAGTCTAGCGAGCCTCAGTACTACCCCACGCCAAGATAAATCGTCGAAGATCTTTGACTCAGGAGAGACAGGAGAAATGCTGAAGGAATCTACTTATGGCAGATACTGGAAGGGTATGAAGAGAGCACTAATACCCAAATACAGACAATTTACATCTGCCAAAAGAACTCTTTTTAAGTCGTTCAAATGGAAACCATATCGAACAAGTGCTCCCTGTCCCCAAGCGAGGAAGCAAAAGGACCCCAAGCAGGACTTTGGCCCCTTTTCCTAAAAGAAAAACACCCGTCAAAGCGGCCAATGAAAAATCAGGCTGCAGACTTCCAACAAATGATTTTTCATATTCTACACCTCTCATTCGCCGCCTCATGATGCAAGTATATCTATCTGCAGGGTCCAATCACAGCCACTTGACTTCTTCATTCGTCCCGTGCCTCCCATAACCTTCAGCTTTTCAGCAAGACGGCGTGGGATGATGGCCGGGGAAGATGTCCGGCTTACTGGTGATAGGCAGATAGTATTTTAGAGAAAGGAGTCAATGGAAAGAAGAAAGGAGGTGTTGGTGTATCAATATTTGTCATAATAGTACTGTACAGGCCTGACTCGATGCCGCAGTCAAAACAGATCTCGTTGCTTCAAATCGACTCGACTCAGAACTGAACGAAGGCAAAACCGCCCCAGTCGTCATATATATCACGTGTGGGTTAGCGGTGAATGTGCTGACTAATTCACAGCTTTGGCCTCCAGACCCTGACCCTTTCTCTCTCCCAATCGGGGATAGCGCCAGTCCCATCCTGGCCAAGCGAGTTATCGGTTTTGTCCTACTAAAATTTTGCCTTCTCTTCCGCCTACTTCTCTTCCTCCTCCAACCTCCCACAAACAACAACTTCACCCTCTCCCGCAAAACAATCAATACTCTACTCCTCTCTTTTTCCTTTGAAAGTTCTTCGTTCTTTCTGGGGATTATCTACGCTCTACGTGTTCTGCGTGTTACGACTTCGCGTTTGATTTGACATAGACTCGATCAGAAGCATCAATTCACAGCCTCTTCTTCCTCCTAATCGTTTCGACGGCGTTTCGCCTTCACAACAACACCACAACTCTCTCCGGCACTCTCTTATAGATCCCACGGTCTTTCAAGAGATTAAGGAGATTCTTGACTCTTCGCAGTTCACTCGAAAATAATACAATAAACTTCGATCTTCAGCTTACCACGACCAACAATCAATATGGCGGACCAACTCAACATGGGTAACCTCAACCTTGGGGGAGCCGGCGAGCCACGCTCGTACATTCCTCCTCACATGCGAGGAAAGATGGGAGGCCCAGCTCCTGCCGGTCCTCCTAACGGTGGGCCTCCTCCAATGAACGGTGGCATTAATGGCAGTGCCTGGGCTGGACCAGCTGCGTAAGTTATACCCAGACTTCACCCTCCACCTTATTCACTGATGGCCTGCTAACGTACTACCCCAAGCAGAAACGGATTCGCAGGTGATGCTCCTCGTCCCGCCGGAAACTGGGCCAACGCCCCTGACTTCACTCCAGGTGCCGGAGGACCTCCCCCACGCGCTGCTGGCGGATGGGACAACTACACTGAGCCAAAGGCTTTCAACCGCAACGGATATGGTAACCCAGGAGCTGGTGGTGCCGGTGGCGGATCTGCCCCTGCTCGTGGTGGTGGTGACGGACAATGGAAGGATGGCAAGCACATTGCTGGACCCGCAAACCTCCGCATGGAGCGTGAGCTGTTCGGTGTTGCTGACGATCCATCCAAGCAACAAACTGGTATCAACTTCGAGAAGTACGACGATATTCCAGTTGAGGCTTCCGGTACCAACGTCCCTGAGCCAGTCCTCCGATTCACCAACCCTCCTCTTGATGACCACTTGATCCGCAACATTGAGCTTGCTCACTACAAGGTTCCAACTCCAGTCCAGAAATACTCCATCCCAATTGTCATGGGTGGCCGTGATTTGATGGCTTGTGCCCAGACTGGTTCCGGAAAGACTGGTGGTTTCCTCTTTCCCATCTTGTCCCAGGCATTCATCAACGGTCCCTCAGCTGCCCCAGCTGGCTCCGGTGCCAACTTTGGACGTCAACGCAAGGCTTACCCAACTTCATTGATCCTCGCACCAACCCGTGAGCTTGTTTCCCAGATCTACGACGAGTCCCGCAAATTCGCCTACCGATCATGGGTTCGTCCATGCGTTGTCTACGGTGGTGCTGACATTGGTTCCCAACTTCGCCAAATCGAGCGTGGTTGTGATCTTTTGGTCGCTACCCCAGGTCGTTTGGTCGATTTGATCGAGCGTGGTCGTATCTCCCTCTGCAACATCAAGTACTTGGTCCTTGATGAGGCTGATCGTATGTTGGACATGGGTTTCGAGCCACAAATCCGTCGTATTGTCGAGGGTGAGGACATGCCAGGTGTTCAAGACCGCCAAACCCTCATGTTTTCAGCCACCTTCCCCCGCGACATCCAGATGCTTGCCCGTGATTTCTTGAAGGATTACGTCTTCTTGTCTGTTGGACGTGTCGGTTCTACCTCTGAGAATATCACCCAGAAGGTCGAATACGTCGAGGACATGGACAAGCGATCAGTCCTTCTCGACATCTTGCACACCCACGGTGCTGGTCTTACCTTGATCTTCGTTGAGACTAAGCGTATGGCTGACTCTCTTTCTGACTTCCTCATCAATCAGAACTTCCCAGCCACTTCCATTCACGGTGATCGTACTCAACGAGAGCGTGAGCGTGCATTGGAAATGTTCAGAAATGGACGTTGCCCAATTTTGGTTGCCACCGCTGTTGCTGCTCGTGGTCTTGATATTCCCAAGTAAGTCACTTTCCACCTCAATGCCTCTACCTCTGCTAACCGAAATTAGTGTCACCCACGTCGTCAACTACGATCTCCCAACTGATATCGACGACTACGTTCATCGTATCGGTCGTACTGGACGAGCTGGTAACACGGGTATCTCTACCGCATTCTTCAACCGTGGCAACAGAGGTGTTGTCCGTGATCTCATTGATCTGTTGAAGGAGGCCAACCAAGAGGTTCCAGCTTTCCTTGAGAACATTGCCCGCGAAGGTTCCTTCGGTGGTGGTGGACGAGGAGGTGGACGATCTGGAGGTGGACGTGGACGCGGAGGCGGTGCCAACCGTGATTTCAGAAAGTTCGGCGGTGGTGGCGGCGGACCTTCCTACGGAGGTGGATTCGCTGGCGGTGCCCCATCCTACGGCGGTGGTGGTGGATTCGGCGGACCTCCCCCTGCTGCTGCATACGGTGGTGCTCCTGCTTACGGTGGTGGACCCCCAGCTGGCGGCTATGGCGGTGGAAGCTATGGCAACCCATCTGGCGGCGGTGGTGGCCAATCCTGGTGGTAAATCCACCTTGACGACGTCTTCCTTCAACCCTGTTATACATAGACATGGGAAAGGCGTCATTTGAGGTATCAGTCCTTCACTGGTTCCTTGGTCACCTGGTTCTTTTCTCTTACATTTTTTCGACAACTCGGTTTCTTTACTTTGCGATATCGATTTTCTGGTGGCGGCAAAATCACGATCGAAGCTGGCTCATGTCCCTTGCAAATTGAGCTGGCTTTACATTGTGCTTTCGACCATCCAAACGGCATACGAATAGATAGCGTTGTCTTTTGTTCCTGGCTATCCCCTTCGTCTCGAGATACCCAATAGACAGAAGGCGATCAGGCAGATGCATGAGACGCCACACACGGCGTACCGGTCATTTGAGCGTTTTTACCCTGGGAGCGTGGAAAATCCCTGGGTTCACAGAACGCATCATGACGGTCATGTTTCGGATTCAATTCTGCTTTCAATAATACTCATCGGAGGTTCGGCAGACAACTTCGTCTGGTGCTTCCACATAGAAGATCGTGCGTGCACATGGTTGTTTTTTCATCTCTGTTACTTGCGAAATTGCGTTGGCTTTTTTGCTTTCTTGCGCTGCGATAGACAAAAGTGGATGGATGGATTGCAAAAGTCCTTTCTCGGAATTCTTCTCGTGGGCACATCTGGAGAAGGAATCTGGGAATGGGATTCTTCGGATAATGATTGATCTGATTGATCTCTGCTCTTCGGTTTATCTGTTTTTCATCACGGAAATGCGTGTGGGGTCTGCAAATATTCGAAAAATCGCAGGCACGGCAAGGCAGGGCATGGATACCCCAAGTTCTTTGTTTTTCTTCTTATCTCCCGGAGGAGAGGACGAACGAGGATATAGATTCGATGCTTGGCTTGGCTTGGTTTACGCATACGGGCATACATAGAGCTAGCTGGATGGAATACGGAAGTGCTCCTGTCCATTCCATGCGGCTGGCGTACGCGCGTGCGTACGTATGGATGCTATCCAGACTAGACGCAGGCATATATGCGAACATTGCCGATACGACAGCGAACACGCGCTCAGTGATGGGGAAATTTTCAGTGGGATGATCTGATCTGATCTGATCTGATCGATGATTGATCGACGGTTGATTGACGATTGATATCCAGTACGAATGAAAGTCCGTTCACCATACATTTTGACATGTCCCATCTTCGTGACTCTAATTCTGCTTCGCGTGACTCGTTCTCTCTCTCACAACTACGACCAAAACTACGACCCTCTCTCCCTTCCACTCCTACGCCCCAAGCTCGATGATGCTAGTATAGCCGATGCGGCAAGACAAGATAGCTCTTCCATGAAGAAAGACTATTGCCACCCTCACGATGGTATTTCTGCTGGGGACGTTTCTCTACGCGAGTATCACTATAATCAAACTTTCAATCAAGTAAATACTTATAGCTCCGGTTGCTTCAGTCCTTCTACAGCATGACAATGTTCAACTGGAATCGCCAGCCTGGTGAAAGTCTCGTCTCTCCGTATATCTGGACGTACGAGACTATTTAATTCGCGCTCCTTCACGTTAGCGTAGCATATTTCCTTTGCGCACCGAATTCTCGTTAACATTTCAATTTTCTTGTTACCGACACCAGAACTATGTCCAGTCCGCCAGGTCTCGACTGGGAAGGGTATAGTTATAAGAGTAAAAGTCAAAACTGCTCGAATTTCTACCTGAAACGCTCTGCTCCCATCATCCGAAATTACCACAACCTCGCACGTTCCTACCTCCAACAAGACCTGATTGTGGCGCCATCGTTAGACAGTTCTGTAAAGCTATCGATAAGTCGTGGAACAATTCTCTTCCCTCGGAACACGAGCCGCATCTCACGAACCATTCCTGCGGGGTCCCATGGGGAAGACCGCCCAAAAAGGGGGACGGTACGCTACCTTCCGCCCGCTACCAAGTTTACCCACTCCGGAGCAACGGCAAATGGCCACGAGACTGAAATGAAATTTCGCAAGAGCAAAGTCTTGTTAAAGTGCTCACAGGGGTACCGTCGTACCTGGATCTGTCTTCGGGTCCTGGGCCGAGCTGGCCCTGATGTGATCAGATGGACATTGAGGGGTGTGGAAAGGGGAGAGCGAGGAGAGCTCGCTTAGCAGGGGTGTGCAATAGGTACTCCGGTAGGTGGCATATGCTTGCGAGATGTATATTGCATGGGTGACGAGAAGCTTTATGGTACCTTGCTAGACGGTCCTTGAGGAAATCAGATCAGAATCTTCGATACCTCGGTCCTGGCGCTAATCTGCTTGAGCATCGTTGGTGCGAGTACCCCCCATTTCGGATCATGGTCTCCGCCACAGCTAATCCAATTCGGCTCCACCTAGATTTACAAGGGCAAATACCAGTGGAACTGGTACCATGGAGAGTAGGAATTGATGTTTCATCGGGCCGCCATGCCTCGTCTACATTCTGTGAGAGTTCTGAGAAAGTGATTGTCGTTCTTGGCAATCGTATATAGAGCGAAGCATAGGGCGAGTCTTGGGAATCTCCAGGACAACAAGCTTTCTCCTCACTTTCACAAAGATGAGAACTTCTTCTATCCTGCTAAGCGGCCTGCTCGCAGCCGGAGCACAGGCTCAGCTTGCCGCGTATGCTCAATGTGGAGGTCCAAACTGGACGGGGACGACGACTTGTGTTTCTGGATACTACTGTCTCTACCAGAGCCAATGGTACTCTCAATGTGTGCCAGGAACAGCGGGGACAACTGCAAAGCCAACCACTACACTGGTGACAAGCACCAAGCCAGCGACGAGCTCATCGACCAAGGCTAGCACCACGACTTCGACTGCGGCACCACCTACTTCAAGCGGAACTGGAAAGTTCAAGTGGTTCGGCATCAACGAGTCTGGAGCCGAATTCGGCCAAGGAAATTATCCTGGTGTTTGGGGAACCCATTTCATCTTCCCAGCAAACAGTGCTCTTGACGTACGTTCTCGTCACATTTTGATCTTGGGCGCCGGACTAACCGTGCCAGACACTTATCAGCGAAGGCTACAACATCTTCCGTGTTGCATTCTCCATGGAGCGCTTAGCACCATCCGGAATCTCAGCTGCTCTTGGCCCAGCATACCTCGCCAATTTGACTGCCACTGTCAACTACATCACTAGCAAGGGTGCATATGCTGTGCTTGACCCGCATAACTTTGGACGATTCAATGGTGCGATCATCTCGGATGTTGCCTCTTTCAAGACGTTCTGGACGAACCTCGCTACTCAGTTCAAGGGGAACTCCAAAGTTGTAAGTAAACATTTACTGATACTTATTGCTTTCACTTTTGACCTCGTACTTTTACTGATGACTGTTTATGTGTACAGATCTTCGACACCAACAACGAATACCACGACATGGACCAAACACTCGTCCTAAACCTCAACCAAGGCGCCATCGACGCCATCCGAGCCACCGGCGCAACATCACAATACATCTTCGTCGAAGGAAACTCCTACTCCGGAGCCTGGACATGGGCTAGTGTGAATGATAACCTGAAAGCTCTCACCGACCCGCAGAACAAGATCATCTACGAGATGCACCAGTACCTCGACAGCGACGGATCTGGAACCAGCGCAACTTGCGTGTCGAGCACGATTGGAGCGGAAAGGATTGCCGCTGCGACGGCGTGGTTGAAGGCTAATGGTAAGCAGGGCATTATTGGGGAGTTTGCTGGAGGAGCAAATTCTCAGTGTATGAGTGCTGTTACGGGGATGTTGAATGTGTTGAAAGCAAACACGGACGTTTGGACGGGTGCGCTTTGGTGGGGTGGTGGACCTTGGTGGTGAGTGGATCTTCTCGTTCTTTGAATTGTCAATGATCTAACGTGCTTTTTAGGGGTGATTATATCTTCGGATATGAGCCACCGTCAAGTGTTGGGTATAACTACTATGACACCACGCTGAAGGCCTATGCTCCTGGAGTTTAAGTCCTTGGGTTTATCAGGTAGTTTGGGGCAGATGGCAGCGACAAGAGTAAGATGTCGGGAAAACTTCGTGTAAATATTGGAGAAGGAATTTGTACATATTCAAAAGAACATTCGTTTCATGATAAGAGACGCCTATCTCTGACCATGTTGGCATCTCGGGCTAGAAACATGTGCGGAGGTTTGACAGCCGCCTCTTGCTTCGTTCAGTGACTCGAAAAACCGGCCTTGAGGAGTGTGGGACAAAGGACTTACTTAGCCCTTTGGATTTTGTTCAGTGAAGCCTTTGCTTCAACAATCACATTGTGATTCATTGTGTGGCGGAGGTGTTTAGCTGCTTTCTTTAAGCTCGCAAAGATGTCAGACAAAGGACACGCTTGTTACTCCTTCCTTTAATTGACAGGATCCTGTTTCGCGCTCGTCTTTGGACTAAAGATTCGTTGGCTATCCTTCATTAAAGAGCTTCACAAGGAACATGACTGGGTATTGTAAGACAAAGGCACATTAGAGCTTTAAGCTGCCAAGCTTACTAAAACAGTCTTTCGCACTATCTATCAACTGCCAACCAGCTTCCCACTTCTCCTCTCCCTTTTTTTTTTTCGCTATACAGCTTCGCCTCGGAGCTTCTCGTCCCATCTATACCACCAAAACACACTTAAAAACACTGTACATAGCTGCAACCATGGTCCACTGCTGGAAATGCAACCGCGATTTCGTCGCCACGGATTTCATGGCTCACTTCGATCGTGCTCATCCTGAGGTCGTACCAGCCATGAAAGTCATGTGTACTGCCAAGACTAACGGTAGATTGTGCGGAAAGATGTGTGCTAACATTCCGGCTTGGAAGGAGCATATGGAACTTGCGCATGGAGTAAGTTAGAAGGTGAGTGCAAACTTAATGGCCCGGTGTCGATCAACTGCTTTGGTGGGTGTGGAGGATCTGAGCTGGCTTTGATTCTTGTGTCTCCGTGCATTTGCTTTCGTAGGTAAGTATTGCATAAGAAAGCCCTCCTTTCCCAACTTGAGATACAAAGCGGTTGGGTATAAGATTGTAAGTCTGTATATCCCTCTGACTCTCGTTGCAACCAAAATTGAACCACAAATTCCCCAAAGATTTAGATTCCCCATATGATCGTGAGTTTGTGTACAGGCTACCAGCGTGAAAGGATGCCTCTTGTAATGACTTTCTAGCAATATATACCTCCCTTCATCATTTCAAACGGGAAGGGAATCACACACATCGCTGCTACTTTGTGAATCATGTTATTCAGATGATAATAGTAGGAAGAAAGCAGGACCTCTTTACGCGACAACTATAAACGCCGATCGGTGTAAACAGGCACTTTCTAAGAAACACAAGAATAACAACTTCAAGTTGAATTCGGGGATCACAATGTAAGTGGAGAGTAACCTCTCAAGATTTTGATTGTGACTCAAGAGCGAGGGCTTACACTGATCAAGATCTATATAAAGGTGGCTTTTCTGCTCCCTTTTGTCAGGTACAACGACGGAAGATTCTGCAATATGGCTTTCGCCAATGAACCTGAATTGCGCCATCATATGGCTGTCAAACATAATCTTAAGTAACAGTAACAAGGCGATCCTGGATTAGCGCAGCTGGACCTACGGTAAATTTATTGATGGGGGGGTTGAGTGTGATGCTATGTGTCCTGCTGTTTTTAACATCACTGGCTGGTCCTGGTGGTCAGCTGAAACTATACCGTTGATTTTGCGTTTGGCTTCGAAATCTTTGCGATGCTTTCAAAAATTGAGAGGGAGCTGGCTCTGATCATGTCCCGTCGAGTGGCTTGCTAGACCTGAAGTCTTCAATACGAATAATGACTATTGATGCGTTGCATAATATTTTCAAGATGGCTTATCATGTTTGGCTTGAGGTTTGAATCTATATTTCTCTGGGGCAGGATTCTGGAATGATCTAAAACGATGATCAAGCATAGTTCACCGTGTACTTACTAAAGTGTCTGCTTCTGATAACTCTGCCTCGATAATGTAAATTTCCTAGATTGATCACACAAGTACGTTCCCGAAATACACCTTCATTCCATGAGTGTATCTAAATTCATCATCGGCCCAGTCTACTCGAAAGTACTAACATCTGAGGAGAGGGGCAGACTAATTACATTTGATTGCCAAGCTTTCCATACTGACCGCCACTTGTCTCGCGATCATCAAGTTGAAAGTTTTCAGACGTGATAGCTGGTATTCTTTCCCATCCCCTTGTCCCAGTTCTTCCACTCCGCATTGTTTGACTTGAGTCCCTTCATGATCGACACACCAAGACTCGGGGGAGCGGAAGACACCTGAGCATCAAAGAATATGGCACTGCTATAGACCATGGTGTTAATGGCCAATCTAGACAAAGGACTTTCCGAATCATTCTCTGCGGCAATTTCCATGAGACGACCGAAGTTGCTGCCATCCCACAACTCTTGCTGAGACAAAGAGTCCAAGACGGCATCAACTACGTAGTTTTGGAGTGCTGGCATAAGGGCTCGTTGTGCCAGAATCCACAACTGTGCCATCTTTTCGTAGTCTGCACTGGATTTTCCCTCCTTGCACTTCACCAACGGAAAGTCGAACTTCTGGAAATACATCCAATGGACGAGGAGACCAAAGACAGCTGGATCGACGTCGTCGAGATGCATAGATTGGCTCTCGCCTTCGATGAAATTGCCCTTGAAGGCCGCGGCGAAGAACGGAGAAGCGAGACAGATGTAATCTTTGTGAACAGTGAAAGTCTGTTCGTCAGAATCGCCAGCTTCAGGTTCTTCGTGGCTAGAAGCGGCAGCGGGGCGCTTCTTGGTCGATATAACAACTGTAACCATGGGTTGAGGAGCGCTAGAGACAATTCTTAAGATATTTCTTATCAAGAGGTGTTACCCTTGATAAATGGTGTGTATTGGTAGAAGGAAATAAAGACTTACTAAAGATTGGGTGTCCTAAGGACCCCGGTCTTTTCGTTTGGGCTTGACATTGTGATGTTGTCTGCTTGAACGTCAGTTTGCCACTCTGACCAGGGAGGTAAAGCTGCTCACTGTATTTCTAACTTACTTTTCGTCGAAATTTGTTTCAATTGTCGTGGTTTGTCTCACCAGGTTAAACTTGGCGAGTATATATGCGAGGCTTGGGGCCGGACGCATTTGGCTGATGGCACAGTCATATGAGATCATGTGATCGCGCCGGACTTTTGGTAGGAATCACTTGGTAGGATCATGACAGTCATATCGATATATGCCCCCCTCTGTAGGCGGACTGTCCCAATATGCCATAGGTACCGACATACCGACACCTCCTTTTCGTTACTTATTGAATCTCAAACTTTTTATATATAGGTCATCAATATTCCGACGACTTGCCTTTCCTGGTAGGTTTTTTGACTTTGTCGTGCTAGCGCTCGTTCACTGGTCTTCTGGATATTATTGAGCCCCATTTGGTTCTCGTAATCCCTGTCCTCACGAAGCCAAGTACCCCCGATAAGTCTTTAGTTCTGCTTTAATTCCCCCCTCAAATTAGAGATCAGACTCTTCGAGTCGTGCTAGTACCCAGATTGAGTCTAGGTTTCGATACTTTTCAGCCGCCTCGAGCGGACCCTTAGCGTCTTTGACCATCCAACCAGCTCCACGAGTAAGCAATAATTCTAGGGTTTTTACATCTCTGCTCTTCGTGGCATGATACAATACTGCCACAAGGAAATAATTGATATTAGCTTTGAAGGGGGTTTGAACTCTCTGTACATGATTGATATCTACTCTAACATCTAGCAGATAATGTATTATCTCAAGTACAGAATGATCTTGGGGGGAAGTACATATATATGATGCTGCAGAAGCTAGTCTTAGCTGGCACATGACTATCTTCTGTCACATTTAGCATAGAATCAGTCTAAATATAACAACTTCCATAATGTTTGCTTGGAGTGTCTCCTGATATGGTCAGCAAGAGTCGGAAATTGGTCGATCCCATCGCCCATTCACAGGGTCACAAACTTTTTTGTCCACGCTTGTGTCTCGTCTGATTCAAGAACTGGATTGCAAGAGTACCCATACGCTACAATCAATATCTCTCCCAGCAACCATGCCAATAATGTGACCCAGGACTCGCCAGTACCACCCCATCAGACACCACAGACCTCAACAACCTCCACTTCTGCGCCACAGTGATAGCTCTCCATGTCTTTCTTGAATTGGTACAAATGAAATCTCTCCTTCTTTTTATTGCCAGGCTCTTGAATGTGAACTCCTCCCATAGCAATCCGACCATGTCACCCACAAGTACAAGCTGTACCTTTTCTGCCTTCAGATCTGTGCAGAAGACCTCACGCCAGTACTGTCTCGTATCGTCCTCGGCCCATTGCGCGCACTCCTCGCAGCTGACGTCAGGTCTATAGCAGTTAGTATCTCATGTAACACAAGAAAGCCGTTTGCCAAATATCAAGACTCCGGGCCCAGATTATACGTTATCAAAGTGAGAGAAGTTGGACAGCTTACCCAAGGTCTTCCAGAAAGAACCAGTCATCCCAAAGTCCTTTGCTAATTGCGATAGTCTTTATCCGCTCTTTGACGCTTGTTGTCAAGGGCAAGTGGTACAGTAGTGGTGGCAGAACACGCTCTTGGTCCTCCCCCGCGCCATCAGGATCTCTAGTATTTGTGTTTAGGAACAGCGTATCCGTGGCATAGTTGATCCAAGCTGGCTTGGTGATGTCATGCTTGAGGTGAAAGATCTCATAAGGAGAGGATTTGAAGAATTCGAATCTGGATTCGCGGCAGATGTATGGGTTGGGAATGGAGAAGACTGTGTCATCGATTCGCCATGTGCCATAGGGTTCTACGCCGTGGAGATTGCTGTATCGAGAGTCTTCGCATATTTCGACATCGTAGACAACCTAGAAATGAATGTCAGCTTGTCTGAAGCTCTTCCGAGAGCGATCGACATGATGCTTGAGTGGTTCAAGATGGCATTTACAAGATCAAATGCAGGGGATCCACTAACGTGTACGATACGAGGACCCGGTATCATTTCCTTCCAGATCTTCAGTCTCAATTCCATTGGCAGAAATGGAAAGAATTGAAAGATTCTGAAATTAACACGCCTCTTTGAAGCCACTGAGCGTCTGACCTTGGCCTCTGACTTGCGACAAGCGGGGGCTGGGATTGCCATTATTGAAGCGTCTGCAGATACCGCCTTATCTGGACCTGGACCAGCTACGTGATCGGATTCTGTATCAACAGTGACCCTAGGGCGCCCTCGTATGGGCAAATTCGAGTGCATGCTGGTGACTTGAAGAAGGTACAAGTAATGTTGACCTGTAGGATTAAAGAGGTTTGAAAGTGTGGGAACTTGATAGTGTTGTATCGTGATCCGAACTTTGGACGCACAAAAGGGTTAGTCGCAAGGTGGCAAGACCGAGAATAAGCACGGGATCTAGGGGAAGAGGAAGTGGAATGTTTGTTTTGAGCTTTGTTGAGATCTGGGATAGGTTATATACCCCAGAGCAGCTCCTGCTTCGAGTCAAATTGATTTTGCGATCTGATGGCATTCACCCTGAGCATGAGACAATAACGTTCAAGGACAAGGGAGGACAGTGAATGAGTACTCACAGAAGACTTTCTTGGGCACTTGACTCGACTCAATTTGACTAGGGTCAACTGGCAATCAAAGGTATGACAATTTGACTCTTCTAAGTCTCGACTTTTGTGCCTTCAAGGGAATAATGCATGAGATGTCATACAGAGCAAGGAATCATCAAATTCGCGATGGGACAGACGCAGATATCAAGACTTGAATGCAAAGTTCAGAATAGACACGAGCATGCCTCGCCATCTACATCGCCCTCAAGACGATCCCATCCTTTGAAGTATGCAAGTCGCTCATTCTCACATGTATCACTGACTTGATAATTATCAGAGAATATATGACTGGCTCTAGACGTTCTCATTTTTGGCGCAGCGTTATGTTACAGAACAAAAACAGCCCGATTTCGTTGACAGCGTGGTTTTCGCTGCCCAAAACATTGTCTCGTATCATTTCACGTGCTGGGTGTCTTCTTGCTGTGCAAGCTTTTCATGTCGGAAGTCGAGGAACATTATCAGACCAGTTCTCCGTTCGTCGCAAACAGAAGATAACAATGTTCTCGGCAAACCTCGGTACCCCTTTTTCGCCCCCAAGACGACAGACGTCCGCGTTCAGTTAGCCGATTTCCTCTTCCGGCGCCAACGCCAACGCCCCACGATGAAAACGTTGCGGCCAAGCATTGGCTGCTGCAGACAAACCTGCATGCATAAGGAGGATTTAATGAAAGCTTATTTTGCTGAGTGTGCGCTCAGTGCGTTTCCACAGAAATGAACGAAATCCAGAATCGCCGTGCGAGAATTGGATCGTCATCATATCCACTCCATACGCTATGAGGCGATATGGATATAGATGCGCTGGCTCCCTGTCGTCAATTTTAACTCATTTGGGGGTTCAAGGCCGCTCAGTGGCTTGTGCTTGATCGACACTACCCACGGACGGACAAGAAAGCTGTGCCACGGAAGGTTATCTGGGTGTCAGCTTCATTTCTTATCGTCGAGCAACTTCTCTTCTTACATCTATCTTCCTCGAAACGTCGAACGGTCGTAAGGACGGTCGCAAGTGTCGATAATGGAGTTGTCGCCTGTCCATGCGCCGACGGAGCAGCGGCCTCTCTCCGAATCGACTCGAGGATGGATACATCCGAGGCATCCTCTGATGGGGAACCAGGGTCGTGTCCGGATACGTGCGCATTTCACGATTAGTGACTGGCTTTTGATGGGAGGACTGCTACAATCACTGATTATTATTTTACTTCCGATACCTCCCATCTATGCTTTGCTACCGACATTTGGACTTGCCATCTGGAAAATTACGAGATTAGTCCTGAAAGTTTTTGGCGTGGTCGAGAATCCTTTGATGGATGGAGTCAAGCATGGGAGGTTAAGCGCCGTGTTTCCGCCATCTCAAATAGGGGAGAAGGGAATGGTCAGGCCTGTGGGCGAGAGCGTTGGCGGGGAAGAGATGTGCATTCTGTTACTCTCAAATCGATGCAACCAGTACGTAACCATCATGACCCACCGAACATCGCGCTAATGAGATATGTCCAGCCCACTTGGACTGTTCTACTCCAAGTATCGCGAGATGGGCACCTACGCCAAAGAAATGTACAAAGAGCTCGAGAAAGATCCCATTGGAAACGGCTTCCTCGGCTATTCAGACTACAGCTCCAATAATGCAAGCACGCAGCCCCACTCTTTATCTATCATGTACTTCAAATCCATCGACCATGTCCATAAATGGGCACACAGCAGTCCTGCTCATCGCGCTGCGTGGGAATGGTGGGATTCTGAACAGAAAGCTGGGAGAGTTGATCACTTGACCATCGCGCATGAGATTTATGGCGTGGAGAAGGGGAAGTGGGAGAACATCTACGTGAATGCGAAACCCTACGATTTTGCAGCGACGAGCCATGCGATCACCGATGCTGGGGGAAAGAAGTTGTGGATTTGTCCAGCTATGGATGCGAATAGGAGTTTCAGGACATCGGGTCAGAGGTTGGGGAATGTGAGGGGGTAGTCATCATACTCGGGAGAACGCCGAGTCGATCAGTACATATGGGTTCGGGATCAGATTGGCTGATTAATTGAGGGCAGCTGGGATGTACTTACAGGATGAGCGAGATGTTTATTGGAGCTGTTCATACGACACTTTCTCAGAGAGCAATATACCCACCCAGCAAAGGTTACGAAACACAGGCAGACGTCGTCGCGTCCAAGCTCTCACGTTTCCATTAGACCAATTTTCGAAGTGATTACCGAAGTGATTTTCGAAGTGATACCCGTCTCGATCGCTTCTTTCTCATCACTGTGCACCTTGCAATGTGCGATCATAGATCTGGTCCATTTACTGGGACGATCAAGTTAACCAAAAAGAATACGAACGAGGAATTGTCACATGATTACATATTCCGCCCAGTAAGCAGACTATCCATGATCAGGTCTTGGATTTATTACTATCCATATGAACGGAGCACCAAGTAACTCCTTTCAATTACATGAACTCTACGGAAGCCTTGCGCAGCTTTCTCTCTCCACACAGCCATCGGCATGCTTCATTCAGCTAAAGTTCCACCGCACACCGCCACATCCCATGCCACCTCGTTGGACCTGCCTACTCTTGCATTGATCGCAATAATCTCGCACATGCCCGAACTCAATCTTTTGCTTCCTCACCAGATCTTGACCGCTGACAGAGAAAGAATGTCGGAACTCGAAAGCTCGTGTCGTAAAGCTGAGGCCGACTTGGTCCAAATTGACAATAAACAATGATGACAACTGAAAAACTGATGAGAATGTCTACATGAAATATAAGAACGGGGATATGATTGCCAAAAGGGATGCATGGCGTGAATGCTCATGTGCTTGACCAGGAGGTGTTAAGCAGTTTGAAGAGTGTGGATCAGGGGACGAATGAAAAGGAACATTTAAGTAACTAACCAATCAGTTGAGAAGAGCATAATCTTCCCAGGTTACGGCGGCCACTGCTTCAGACTAGTAACTCTAAGTGTTATTTATTTTCACTCTAGCCGGCTTGTTTACCATTGTTTACAATACAGGATAACCCCGCTACCCCGCACCCGACATTTGAAGATCCGATTTCGCAACTGTCAGCTTATCTTCTTTTCCGCTCTGGATCCAGATACCCTTTAGCATAAGTGAATAAATGCCTTTTGATTTCGCCAGCTTCTTGCTACAGCGCGAGCATCTGAAATGTCGCTGGCCTCCAGTCAAAGACCATACGAGACCATTGGTTCCATTTCAATGGCAGGGAAACTCGGGATTCCGGTACAACGATTTGTCAGCAAGATAAAGAGCATGGTACCTTTGTCATTCTGCATGGCCATTGATCGGAATAAGTAGGACATTATGCAGCAAGCACGAATGTACCTGGCCAGGTTGTCTTGCCAAGAAATCATTTTGTCGGCCGCCATTTCTCGGACTTGAACACATGCAAGATCCCAGGGAGATAAGCGACAAATTCCAAATTCGACCCCAATCGTTTCCCCATTGGAGTAATACAAAAATCTTGGTTGGATGAATTCATTAATGTATAAGACTTGTGCCGCTGATGAGTAGCTGGACCTAGTAGCTGAGAATTCACGGATTGGCTAATAGCCTGGGAGCTACCAATTTATTTACGTTCTGCTTCGAGTGCCTGCAGCCAAGACTGCTTTGCATCACTTCTCACTTCCAAGGAGCGGCCTATAGGTCAGGGGTAATCTCAGATCACTAACAATTCGGGTTCGGGTCAAGTCACATTTGGGCCTGTATGTACTGTGAAAGAGCATTTCTTTCCCACCTCGATCCTCACTCTTCGAAACAACTCCAAATCTGATTCCTTTGCCACGATTACCATCGTGACCAACTCCAAGTGGTCTAATTTTCAACAGGATCTCGTTAAATATTCTCCATTAAAAGATAATGGCTCCATCTGTAGATTCGTCTTCCACAACGAGTAGTCTGGAGTTGGATTTTACATCATTTTCGAACGTGATCAATGGGAAGCTATCTTCAACATCCAAGACGACACATGCTGTCAATCCTGCAACAAAGAAGCCAAACTGGGAGGTACCTATTTCAACATCCCAGGACGCCGACGAAGCAGTTGCCGCAGCGCGAACAGCTTTCAAGACATGGTCCAAGACGACGCTCGCTCAGCGTGAAGCTGCTCTGGAAGGATGGTCGGCTGAAATTGCGAAGCACGTCGATGAGTTCGCAAAGCTGCTGGTAATTGAACAGGGGAAACCTGTGAGTAAATGACCGATGCTTCCGGGGTTGAGACTTGTCTGACGTAACGGCATTCAGCTTCAATGGGCTATGTTCGAGGCAGACATAACATCCAAACAGATTATCAATACTTCCAAACTCGAAGTTCCGGCAGAACTGACTGAGGACACGGATGATCGCCAGGTCATCACGAGATATATGCCTCTAGGTGTGGTAGTTGGAATCGTGCCATGGAACTTCCCCATGAGTCTTGCATGTGGCAAAATTGCGCCTGCTGTTTTGATTGGTAACACGATTATCATCAAGCCCTCGTAAGAATCCTCTGGTTGGGTCCATTTGAGCATGTCTCTGACGTACTTAACAGACCTTTCACTCCGTACACAGCTATCAAAGTCGTCGAGCTTGCTCAGAAGTTCTTCCCGCCGGGTGTCGTCCAGGTCTTGACTGGAGATGACAGCTTGGGCCCGCAGCTCACGCTCCATGCTGGTGTTGATAAAATCACGTTTACTGGATCAACAGCGACCGGCAAGAGGATCATGGAGAGCGCGAGCAAGACTTTGAAGAGAGTTACATTGGAACTGTAAGTACACCGCATAAAGTTACTGACAAGGTTAACACTCAAAAAAGGGGAGGTAACGATCCTGCGATTGTGTGTAAGTCAGTCGATATCGCCACGGTAGCACCAACGATTGCAACAATGGCGTTCATGAACTCGGGTCAAGTGAGATCATCCCCTTCATCTCTTGAGCCTCCAAAATTTTCCATATTAATACTTCTCAGATCTGTTTGGCTCTGAAACGTATTTACATCCACTCATCGATTTACCCCGCCTTTCGCGACGCCATGGTAGCATATACCAAGACACTCAAAGTAGGTGAAGGATTCGAAGATGGTGTCTTCCTCGGACCAGTTCAGAACCAAATGCAATATGATCGTGTGCAAGGCTTCTTTGACGATGTGGAGAAGCATGGTATGAAAGTGGCTGTTGGTGGAAAGGTGCCAGATTCCAATGGATACTTTATCAATCCCACAATCATTGATAATCCGGACGATGACTCCAGGATTGTTGCCGAGGAGCCATTCGGTACGTTCACCTTTTCGGCTTCCACGACTCATATTTGCCCTTTGACTGGGCTTTGATCCCGGATTGCAGTTGAGCTGACATTCTATAGGACCAATTCTGCCAATCCTCAGCTGGACAGACGAAGACGATGTGATCGCTCGGGCAAACAATACCGAAATGGGTCTCGGTGCCTCGGTATGGTCGAATGATCTTGATGAGGCGGCGAGAATTGCCAAGCAGCTCGAGGCGGGCAACGTGTGGGTCAACAGTCACATGGACCTTTTACCATCTGCTGCATTTGCTGGGCATAAACAGAGTGGTATTGGCGCCGAGAATGGTGTTACTGGATTGAAGGCTTTCTGCAACGTGCAGGTGTTGTATTTGAAGAAAAAGGCAAAGTGATGTTACTTGGGTACTAGCATTCTGATTGGCGGGTATGCGAAATTATGTTTTCGACCTTTGACAGACTTATCTTCGAGGACTAAATGCCTGACCGAATGAGAACCCGGTGGAAACTATATTCAATCCTCAGATGAGTGAAGGAGATGCAGACGCTACGACGTTTTCCACATTAAATATCCGCTTTGAGGTTTTTTCTTTCGCTCAGACCAAAAAGACATAGCAGGTAAATGAATGGCCACATCTCTCCATTGTACATATATCATGTGGTGTCTCATGATTCGGACCTAAAGAAATCTCAAATGTAATCTATGGCCCTGCGAAATTTATGCTGCTCTCCTGCCCATCATGGACTTAACGAGCCCAGCCTGCAGTGGAGGGTAGACACCACCGAACACAGAGGACGAGGACACTTCCACCCATAACCACACTTCCACTGAAAATGATAGCCTCATCGAATCCTCCATAATTATCAATCATGGCCCCAGTGATAGGAGCGCCAGTCAGCCCTGCCAAGCTATACACACCCATCGCCATACCCACCAAGCTCCCAATCTCAGTCGGACTCTCCGCAACGGCTGCAATTGTCGTCGGAAATAATGCAATGATAATACCGGACCAGAACCCGTATAGGACAGAATATATGATGATGGATGCAGATGAAGTGATGCGCAGCCAGCAGAATATCAGAATTCCAGAAGCGAAGCAGGAAAAAGCGAGCAGATTGAAGCGGCCAACATAACTGACGAGAGGACCGGAAATCAAGCGACCGAGGAGGGAGCCAGCGTTAAGAATGGCGATAGTGTACAAAGCCAGGTTGATATCCATACCATGCTCGCGTGCATAGGTTGGAAGGTAGAAGAATGGAGTGAACATTCCCCAGAAAACAAAGAAGAGACCAGCAACTTGGATGGTATATCCAGGCTTCTTCCAGGCGCTCAAGACGAAATAGTTCCCTCTTCTTCTAGGCAAGTCTTTCCTTGGGACGACAGTCATACAAGCGATGATGCAGAGACCGAGGACTAGAAACCCGAGGATGCGGAGTGTCCAGCCGAAGCCAAGGGAAGTGTGGTTCAGCAGTCGATTCAGCATTACGGGGAAGATAACTCCGCCGAGAGAGGATCCTGATGAGGCTATGCCCATTGCTAGAGCTCGACGCCTAAGAAAGTATTGTTGCAGGATGGCGACTGACGGTGCGTAGGCGAGTCCGGATGCTAGACCGCCGAGGACTCCTTGTGCGAGTAGGACTTGGTAGTAAGAATGGCAGATGCTGGTTAGCATGAGCGAGGCTACGAAGAGTATTGATGAAGGTATGAGGATGATCTAGTCGGCTGATGTTAGCTTCACCTGGCAGAATGAAGAAAACGGGAGAGATACATACGCGAGGTCCATTGATGTCGGTGATTGGGCCTGATACTAGACCGCCAAAGAACTGGAAGAAGAGTTGCAACGATCCGATCCAAGCAATGTTGGAAGGAGATTCTGATGGCAATTTGGTATTGAGGTAGTAATCTTCATAGACTCTGTCGAATGTGGTAAGTTCCTGTTATGTTTCGGTGTGAGGGAATCATGTTTACCCAAAAGCATTGATATAACCGAAAGTGAAGAACATGACCGCGAAACTCCCAAGGACCACTAGCCATGCATCTCGGCCACCTTCTGGGAAAGCTGTTGTTGGGGCGACTGGAAGGGTCCGTTTCTCACCGCCGGTCTCAACTCTATCTGCAGATGATTCTGTGGACGTCCTGTTGCTGGATTATGTTTGTTGAGGGATTCAACGGTAGATCGGGATAATCGTTTCTTTCGAGCTTTTGAGTACTGATATTGCTTGCACGAAAATTGTACAGAGGTTTGATGAACGGCTTCTGATCTCTGTCTTAAGTACCACTGATTTCATCATGAAGACCCGAATATGAATTTGCCGAAACCGATATATCCGCATCTTGTGGCGTCAGTGAGAGCCGCATTATTCCTGATTGCATTTGCCAACCCACTGTACTAGCTACGGAGATTTCGATCAAAGCTTGATCTACTCAAGTAACATTTGTGGGACCCACTCGGGGATAAGTCACCCAAAGGGGTTATCATACTTGGCATAAATCTGACGTTAACCCTGACATGCAGCAATCGCACCTATCGGAGGACAACGGCCCGAAAAACGACAAGCGAAAGCGTGGCATATAATCCTAGACAAAGCTCCATTCCTGACTCCAACAGGGATCCGATCTGTAGATCTCGATCAAGGACCATTTTAATCTGTATATATGAACGGGCTGAACTTTTGTCCTTGACTTTTGAAGATTATTTACAGCTGAGGAACTTATGATTCTGAAGTAGGACCCATTTCAAGGCAATCAGACTGCTCTTGTTGTATCTTCATCCCTGAGAAAGCTGCCTCGACAGTCAAGATGGTAGCAGTAGCAGCTCTCTCCATTGCAGTCAACAAATCCATGTTAACCTCTCTCGACTCGATACCAGCAAGGATCATTGCCAAAGTATAATGCGTCTTGAAATGATCCAGCGAGATGGCGATCTTACTGCCCCAGATGTTCAAACAAGCCTCCAAAGCAATCTTGGCCGTCGCACGCTCGGGCATCTGGACACCAAAAGTATACTGGTCGGAAAGTGTGTTCTGCCATAATCCGAGAGAGACATACAGCGCTGCGATGAGGAAATCGGCTTTGAAAAGCTCGGCAAGCCATTCGTTATCTGTATCGTTGGAGTCTTCGTAGAAGGTTCGTTGGAGAATGATGAGAGAATATGAGCATTCCAAGGATGTGAAGTAGGATTCGGGTTGAATAGAGATCGAGTCCAGAGCAAGGGACTGCTCGCGGTGGAGAGCTAGGAGAAGACGACGGAAGAAGACTTCGGTTGCTGTTCTTTGGTGGAAAATCCAGGGGCATTCTGGATGCTTTACGGAAGCCGCATCGAACATTCTTTGAGATTCTTTCAGAAAACTCTTGACTTGGGTGCTGAGCGGCAGGATAGCATGAGCGTCATTCAGCTGGTTGTTGGAATTGATGAGAATATTTATTTTAATCGCTAGAGGTAACGACGTGGCGAGAAGATGTTGGTGGGAGGATTCTGTAAACACTGTTGCAGATTCAAAGGTCGAAGACAAATCTGTTGACGCCGAAATATCGTCATCATCAAAGTTTCTGGGTGGTGGACAAATGAAGTCCCCTGAGGCGACAAGGATCGGCATGCCAGATTCCATGGACATTTGGACATCCAGACAAATGATCGTCGTCCAAAGTCGCTTTCTCATTTCCATCTCGAGCAAGGGCATATCCTCGAAGTGATTAGGGTCTTGGTGAAGGCCGATGGACATCGCCAATCGCTGAATGACGCCCATAAAACTCCATAGTCCATCCGAATCGTCAAAAGCGACGATGTCGATGTGTTTCGCAATTGCCATCATACACATGGCCCTAAGAGTCACCAGATTAGGTTTGTACATGAACGAGGATTCGCTCAGATAGAATTCAGCAGCATCGAGGAATCCGTCAACCATTTCCATTTCTTCGACTCGTTTCGCACGAGGACATCCGAGCGCGAGCATCATCATGAGCTGGGAAGCCCATGCAGGGCATATTTGAGTCGGACTTGTCCATAGCTGTGCGAGTTCCTTCTTGAAAGTCGGAATATGGAGGAGACGATGCGTTGTCTCGAAGGTGAACAGATAATTGTTGATGAACGATTCGGTGACCTGCCGATCTGGTAGGATTGATACAATGGATTCTGGGGGATGGAAGCTGCTGTGACTGCCATGGAGGAACGGAAAATTTCTGTTCCGCTGCGTCCGACTTGAGTAGAATCGCTTGCACTCTTTGAGCCTTTTGGATGTTTCTTTAAAGGCTGGGCTATATCCAAACATGAATGGCTCCAGTTCATCGAACTGGTGATGTTAGCCTTCATGAACAGAGAGTTTAGTGGTGCCCTTACGTTACTAGTTATTGAAGCCCAATGCGATGGACCTTTGAATTTGACAGTCTTATCCTTGTAACTAGCATACCCAATTCTGTTCCCACGCGATTTGTCATTTTGACCTGAGCCACCGGTGAGCCACTGGTCTGGACCCGGAGACGAGTCGGATGACCGGACCGAGATTGCGTTGTCATGAATTTGAACTTGACTGTGAATGTTAGGTTCGCTAGTGCTATCTGATAGATGGTCATCTGTTGATTTTACGGAGTTCGTGCTCCTGCCGTGGTCAATTGAAGAGCTTCCTCTCCGATTTTGCCGATCCGATCCTGGACTATAGCTGCAATCACGATGATATCGGATACAGCTATCACATGGCTTTTCTCGATTACATTTGATCTTTTGTTGGCGGCAATGGTTACATGACAGTGCTTTTCGATTCCTGGTTCGGATCGGAGGTTTGGACGAGGTGGGTAGCGGCATGCCATTTTGAAACGAGGATGGAGTCAAAGTTTCTATCTCCATTCGGAATGTTGTCTCCGGGTTGGATGCGAACGTACCCAGGAAGTGGATAACTCGTTGTCTCTAGATAGTTTGATGTAAGAATGGAAATTGGTGCGAGGATGTTTTCAGGATGATTTGAGGGGACTCGGGTATAACGAACTCGGAGATAGCAGGCCTGATGTGGAACTCTTGGCGGAGATCCATTAATAATGCACTTGGCACAGGTCGATCACAACGGACTTTCTATTGCTGGTTTAATGAAGCTATCTCCGATGTCACTCGTAAAACCCACCTTTCGGCATATATCCAACGACGGGTCATCCTGAGTGCTACTCAAGCTCGAACGAATGAATAGGTTGGAGCAAAGTAACCGAGTCTCCTGGGCTTTGGTCAGTCTAATACTTCACTAGATGGAAAATTTCATTGCCCGAGAGCCATCAATACAACCCTTTTGCACATAACGTGAGAAGACTCCGTTGTTACTAACAGTACCTAATACATTGAAGTCTAGAACGATAACATTCAAGCCAACCTAACGCCAGGCTGCTTGGTTCAGTGGCAATCAGGCATGCCTCCTATTAGCTCTTGGGCGAGAGAAGACTTAAACCACTTGAGTAGTCAACCCGTGATAAGCTGTAACTCCAGCATACTGACCGAAAAGCTCATTATTTCATCGGTCTGTAGCTCTCTACAATGAGACGGCATGAAAGCTCTCCCAACAACAAAATAGTCACCCTCACGCTGCCTCAGCACGACATGTACTGTATCAGTCACTTTTCTATCTCTGCCTATCGAGGGCATCTGAAGTGCGCATATTAGATCATTCAGACGTGCACCTTCTGGGGCTAAGCCTTGGGGATGTACCAGCGACTGCTGGCCGCTGGAAGTTATCAATCCACTGAGCAAGTCGACCCGGAAGACTTTCATTCTCAAGATACTTCGGTCACTGTCCTGGAGTACCATTCGGCGAATTGTCCTAGCGCCTGACCGTGATAGCTGGCTTTCGCCTCTTTCCAGGGTGCGGCGAGAGGCACCTGGGCCGCCTTGCCTGTCCTCCGGGTAAGTCTTCCCGAGCGAGACCGTTCCAGGAGAATATTGCACTAGGTCTAGAACGGATTTGACCTCTCTATACACATCACTGTTTTGATATTGAAGTCGATCGTGAGTTTCTCCTGCAGTAATGGCCTCAATATCTGTCAGCCAAGTGGGAGAATCGGGAGCGGTGATGCCAACTTGTCCCTCGACCCATGCATCTCGGAGCGTTTCGATATACCCGACATGCTTTCCAAACAGTGGAAACATTCTTTTGCCACTATCAATGTTGGGCAGAACAAAAAGATCTCGCATCGCTCTCACTTGATCCGGCGTCTTGTCCGCGAGAGACCGTGCAAATGAATGCTGGAGACCTCGGGCTAAGAGCAAATCGGTCGAACTTTTGTCAGTCAACACGCTACTGGTCAACATGGTCTGTTGGAAAAGGTGGAACAGATTGACCGAGTAATCGACAGCGCTGAAAGGGTCCAACGCAAGTCCAAAGAGACCAAAGACTTTGTCTCGTGGGTCGCAGCAGACGGAGTGTCTAGCTCCAATTATAAATTCTCTGAGAGCTCCTTTGCCTGTTAACGCTTTGCTCATCTTAAACAACACATTTGGAAGACTGTTTTGTATTTTGAATAGCACCCGCTCAAGCAACCCAGCTTCTCGGTCTGACATTTGGTTTCGTCCACGCTTTTTAGGCCCTGGTCGCCTTTCCTGCAACGGGCCAAAGTCCATGTCGCGTTTCAATTGGAGCCAAGAGTACTTTGCCCTTTGGATGACACCATAGAAGACATCTCCCGATATATGGTCACTTCCGCAGTGCACTTCAGTTTTTTGAGCAAGTCCAACTTCTTGAATCACCCATAGCCGTTCCCAGTATTTCCGAAGGCACAATTCCTTGAAAGCGGACCAGAACATTGCCATGCCGCCACGAGAAACCCAAGCGTCGTAAAATGGGTCAGTGTTACCGTTGATCCTTGTCTTGCGGCTCACCTTGCCGCTTGCCTCGACCTCGGCATCGACAACCAAGGTTCTGAGGAAAGCGAATGCGAGATCACTGAGTCCCCCCTTCGGTCCAAGCCAAACCAGAACAGTGCAAGCACTGCCATATATTTTCCCCATTTCTCGAACTTGATGATTTCTCTCGTCCGTGCTTTCTTGATCGATACATATATCGTCAACCCCACAGCTTTCGGGGCCTTTTGGTTCGCCGCAACTCGCTAAGCGCCAACCATAAGTTGTTCCGGATGATCTTAATCCTTCCATTGAGACAGATCTCCTGAGAAGCTGCGTTTGTCCCCCAGACATAAGACAGTGCCTCGAAGTTGCATTCCTGCATAGTTGCAATTTCGACAGTAACGATGTCGCACACGATGATCGCGTTGCTTTCTCCGGCAGAGGGGTAAAGCGTGATCAATTGCGCTTCGCTACTCGAGTCTTTCAGTGGTACATAGATGATTGTCTCTCGACTAGGGGTAAAGGATGAAGCCAGGCCCCGGGTGGACTCTGCAGTCGCACAATCGATAGTTCCCAAGGACTTTGGTACTGGGGAAAACAATGGTATGAGCGTTTCGCTCCGCCCCTCGTCTTCAATGTCAGTGTACACGAACGTATTGGTCTCAGAAGAATGGTATTCGTTCTTCTCTGGTGTCAAAAGTATGGGCGGCTGGTATCCAAGCAGACCCGGCGCGGAGATCTCTGCCATCCCGGTGCCGACCGATGAAGCTGAATATAAACGATTGGGAGCTCTAGTGGAGAGCCTCGGTGGCGGCGATGCCATTGCGAGCTTCGACCAGAGATTAGATTCGTGATTACTACTGCTTTGTCTTGTCAAATCGTTTTCAGTCGGGTGTTCGGGGACCCCTTCTGACTAAAGACTGAAAGCCTAGGCATCTTACAGAGACACCACACGCCGCAAAACGATTCTGGGAGAGATAAAGCCGATTAATACTGGGATACCTCTGGTGTCTCTGCGTTTTTTTTAGGAGGGATTAACACCGCTTTGATACAGTTGCGAGACTGTTGTAGAAGCAGAGCAAATTCTGACGGTATCACTTTCTGCCTAATCGTGAACTCGGCCTGCCTTGCTGCCTTTGTGCACTCCGACGCAAAATCGACGCAAGGCTGTGTGTCGTGCTACGCCGCGTTGAAGCGACCTATAGCAGCACGCTGCTGTCAACTTCGGATGCAGTCCAATTGTATTGTCATAAACTGATCATCGGTCTGGAGTGATGAGCAATCTACTTGCAGTATGGCAAGCTGTAGACTCTTAATGTATACTAATGGATAATGAGTTCCAGCAAAAGTCTTTCCTTCTCCTCTAGAATGATTGAGATTAAATTTGCAGTGGCAGGCTGGCCAGAGAGAATAGTCGTGAAGCAATCCGTCTAGCAGTTAGGGCAAATGGGAGAGGCAAAGGAGGGTGATGAAGCGAAGGCCACGTTATATACTAGGCTGCACGCATCAGGCTTCGCATTGTTATACACTATTTCATTGGTCTTGAATTGATCATCTAAGAAGTCCAAACATAAAAGATCCTTGCTGTGAAGTCACCATCAACATCGCATGTAATATCGGCTACTGACCGCTTGCCAAAATTAACATCCAGAAGGCAGCGTATAGCTCTCGACGCGGTTGTTGCTTCCACTTCCTTGGGTAGCAGCAGATCCCAGACCACGCTTGGCGAAACCCTTCCAGAGCAGACACTTGTTTGCTCCTCCAGTCAAGGCGAGATCAGCGTCGATGATAGCGTTACGTGCTGTGATGAAGGTTGGGCTACAGGGTTGTCTGTGAATCGTCAGTATGATACACGAAACGAACACATCAAGAGGACCACTCACAGCTTCATTCCGTCAACCACAAGCTTCATCGCCAAAAAGCGTCCATCAGTGGGAACACCACCGGAGAAGGTTGGCTTCTTTGCAGCAGTGATACCATATTTCTCGACCAAGTTCCAGAAAACCTCATACAAGATAGTGGCCCAAACCGTACCAATAGTGTGCACGGCAGTCATGCCGTTGACACTTTTGTATGTGTATGGATTTGTGGTCAAGCTGGTGGAGTACAAATAGTTGCGGATGCCTGCAGGGTTATTGTAGACCCAGTCGCCCATGGGGTAATTCTTGGCGCGAGTATCGGCTGTCTTGACGTGGATAGCGATCGCCATGAAGTCGGACCAGCCTTCACCCATGCCTCCTGCTTCGGTAGTGCCGAGACAAGCAGAATTGGCTGGGCCACCAGTCAGACGGTTGGAAAGGCCGTGTGTGTATTCATGGATGACAACACCAGCATCAAAAGAGCAATCGCGGTTGGGGGTGGAGTATGTCCAGATGTACACTAGCGGGAGTCAGAACTATTTATTGCTCTGCGCATGGAAATATGAAAGATTTAAGAAATTCAACAAGTCTTGGTACTTACTGCGCATGCGTCCTGGAGATCCATCGGCTGGGGTGGCGAAGTTGGCATTGTTGGTGCCAGATGCGTCCTGGGCATTGAGAATAACGGCATCGGCTCCACGTCCACCTTGGCCGTTGTTGTTGGTCTCGAAGTTACCGGCTGCTTCGTTGAAGCCGAGAACATAGAGGAGATCATGGCTGATGGGGGAAACCAGGTTAGCATCTCCGGGCCAAGGATTAAGCGAAAACGGAAGATGAGGTAAGTAAGAATGGTAACCTACTACATGTTTGCAGTGTAGAAAAGCTGGGCGACAGATGCGTTGGCGTAAGTCTTGGGGTTAGTGTTGGTCAAATCGAGCCCATAGTTGAAATTGGCGCCTGTTCCTGCGTCTGGCCTGTAGTCGTTAAGGTAGGCACTGTCACCTTCCCAGTTTGCTTGGGCGATACCATCTGTGGTTCTTGTTAGTATGGATGAAGGAATCACCGGCCCAATATTGATCGACAAGTCGTGAATTAGACGGGGGGTGAGAGCTTACTGTTGCCCCGGGTGACTGTGTATGATGTCGTGCCGTCGCTCTGGAAACCAAATTCAGAAGCCACAGCATCTTGTGGGTTGGTCTCGACTGAGCGGCTTCCCTTACTGGGGTCGTTGATCGTCCAGGGGCTGGACAGCGATTAGCGAAACTCATTGAGCACTTCTGGATACTTACTAAACAGTGTAAGAAGCATCCGAAACGTAATCCACAACACCTAGGATCTCGCTTCCAGTAACAGCATCAACATAAGACAACAGCCAGTTGTCGTTGATATCTGTCTCGACTCTCCAGGTGAGCGTCAGTGTTGAGTCGGCATTTTGGAAGTACACGAGCTTTGCCTTTGGCTCGGAGAGCGTGCCGGTAGAACCTTCGATGACATAGTGCTCGGTGGCTTCTTCGGGAACAGCAACTGCATCGGAAGCGGAGATGGGAAGGACAAGCGAGCTCGTTACGCTTTGCAGAGCAGCGACTGCATCTATCTGGTCACGTTTCTCGAGTGGGCTCTCTGCCGGAATTGCTCCTGTGAAGAAGGAGTTTCCGTAGGAAAAGACAGTTCCGTCGGCGGCAACCTGACTTTATTAGCGCCATCACCAAGAGTTATAACATGTACCTACGTTGACATTGAAGTCCGCATTGTCGATATCCAATCCATGTGCAGTCTGCTTGAAGTTGACATGAGCGATGCCGTTGTCGCTCACATAGTGGTCGTCTACTATGCGGAACTCTGCACCAGGTGCTACGCTTGCAACCAAGGCAGTCGCAGTGTCAACATAGTCTGCTCGTCTCACGAGTGTTGTGAACTCAGACTCCGCTGTAGCAGTCGCATTGCTATAAGTACTCTCGGTTGTGATGCGGAACTTATTCAAGTCGATAACTCTGGGGGTAAGTCCTCGTCTTGATGTAGAAGGCGAAGATGGGTGACCGAGGACGTTGGCTGTTAAGAGAGCAACGGCTCCAACTTGAGAGAGGAAGCGCATCGTAAAAGAGTTAGGCGAAGTGGAACTTGAAAGAATGGAGAGCTTTGCAAGTCTGCTTGCCAAATGTACTTCATGATTACTTATCGCTCCTTATATACACATTCAATCGGTCCCCGGACACTGCTCAGACAACCGTCCTATCTCTTCTTTTCCGTTACCATCTCATCCATCGCGGATAACCAGCTCAAAAGCAGACATACCAAGACATCTTCATGCTTGAACATTGCTTAAGTCTTTCTGCATTGAGATAACTTCCTCTTGAAGCTAGGAGAGCCAAGGCAAAGATGCTCAAATGACAGGCAGGGAAACATCATTCGTGTTCTCGAAGCGCCCGTAGAAGTGCAAATCAACTACATCTATCATGACTTGCACCCCTCGAGGAGCTAGATAGCAGACGCCGATGCACTTCCGGTGAACGGATAACCTAGCTGCATCGGGGATTTATGCCGTAGACGGCAGTTCAGGAGAAAGCGACACTTGCAACCTTCTCCATCTGATAACATGTCCCTGTTCAATACATTGCGCACATGCGAGGCACGATGTCAGACTCACATCGTTTGCCTCTGATGTTGTGCCTCGCGACCTCCATCACGACATCACGTCCGAGACAAGGTGACAACGAGAGGTCAGAGAGCGGCTTTGCGCGATTCATAAGGTGAGATAAGCAATGCAGTGGCATCGCAAGGGCGACTTGGCAGCCCTGTTGCCAAGATATATCTTCATTCACCTCCCTACTTGGGATGTTGGAGCGCGTGACCCCAGTATCCTTGAAGTTTAAATGTCGCCGTGAGCTAGATAGATGTGGAAGGTCCGGCATTGGGAGGGAGGATCTCGGTAGAATACATGCCGTTAGATTCGCGAACGAAATAAACATAAGCGCCCGAAAGATAAAGCATGAGAGTGGATTGTTGATGATAAATGGACATGGGGTTTGGGGTTGAGTTGACAAAGATGGGATGAGGGTGCTGCGGAGCTCACCGCCTCGTATTCGGCACTACATTTAACCGAGGCCAGCAGCCGAGCCAAAATACCACGTGATGCGTCTGAGAACTGCAATGGCTTCCCCTCGATATGCCCACACCGGTTGAAGCATGGCAGATATTTTCGTTTCGTCTCAGTATTATTGGTAGTAAGAGAAGATCTTTGGTCCAGAGGTATTGAAGTATATCCATGTAACGACTCAAATGACGTTCGGGGAGCTCCTCGCTGGGAAGTTCAGCGAAGTTCCAGAACCGTCTTCCAGACTGACACACTTCCGGCGAGACAGATGATGTCAGAAAGAACTCCCGATGTGTTGGATCTTACCCATTCACCGCATCAGAGTTTGGTGCTTGAATTTCCAAACCTTCAAGTGCTTGCAAATAGGTTATACCCCTCAATGTGGGCGATCAAGCTCCCGCAAATCTAGCAAACACTTGCAAACAGCCCTGGAATCCCAGCTGGAAACCATCGAAAAAGTAGAAACCAGACTAGCCATGTCTTTGTGAACACGATAACCCGAAGTTCTTGTCGTTGGCTTTGTTTTTGGTTGCTGAAACAACAAAGAGAAACTCATGGTTAACCAGTGGCCGAGAAGCCCTAGAGATTAGGAGATTGAGTATATGAATAAACACCAAATCCTTCAAACAATCTCGAAAATACTGTCTATATGTCGTCAAGATGATGTCCGGGTTTTGAAATGAGACAATTGATACTTGGCACATTTATGACGCAACGGCGTTCGCGCCCATGCACGAGGAATATGTTCCTGAAAAGAGACATATCATGGGAGATTCCTGGAGGGAAGTACTTTTCTCGAATCAGATCGGTTTTAAGACTGCCCTCGTTGGCTCTCGTGGCTTCTAGACGTCCTTCCGCTCTCCTTGTTCCAATCTCACGCCAGATTCCACTACAATCTGAGCATGTGACCGTCTTTCCACGTTCCTTCAAGAAAACATCTATCCACTAGTTTTATTTTCGGTAAGTAGCTTCTATCTATTCTCAACCTGAACAGCTCCATCACCCTCTTCATCCGTCGAGTCATATAGGAACGAATCTCTCTCTGCTTCGAAATCACTAGCGCGGGTGTCCCCTCTCTCACGCTCAAGTAATTTTCGCTGTATCAAAAGACGCATATTTCTTCTGAATATTTTCAGGTTCTCTACGATCTTCTTGTCTTCTGTTGGTGACGCGCCTTGCGCTCTCTCGTATTTTGCGCACCTGGCTTCGCAATGCTTGATCGCCTCTGTCTCGGTAAGCGGAACAGGGAATCGGTAGCGCGGCTGTCTGCTCTCGAAGATCATGGTGCTAAGTTCGCCATGTGGGCCGATGGCGACGAGCTCTTCCTTCGTTATCCACTTTCGTGGAATGTCGAAGTCCCTTTGACTTGTCGTTGAGTCCATGATTACACAAACGAGAGGGATCGTTGACGATATGGCAAGGGTTTTGAAGGTGCGTGTACTGGCTGGTTAAGACTCGAATGCGTTCTTAAAAGTCCTGCAAGTTTGTGCGAAACAGTTTCGGACCCAACGAAACCGTGTAATGGATGCGAACAGAATAGCTCTGTGTGGTGGAGAATCGCCTAGGTGAATCTGCATTCTGATCTATGCCATCGAAACGATTTCTCGCTTAACTTTTGTTGACTTGGTGAATCTCAAGGACTGCAAATGGTCCATTTTTGCCACCGAAAATGGACAACTTTATATATATAAATCTGGACTATTACAGCTAATAAGGTGTTTCAGGAGTATGAGAAGCCTCTTAGCGGCAGTTTTAATGTTGCTCGTCGCACCAGCAACCCAGACCCATGACGTCGGTGAAGCTCAAATGCCAAAAGTTTTGCCATTTTCGGATCGCAAAATGGTTTTCGCCATGTCAATAAACGCGTGAATGACCGCGCAGCGACCTCATTTCGTATTGTCGACCAACATCATCGTCGGCGAGTCTCAATCTGGACTAGCTTCTTTTCCACCGACTGAGGACGAAGCGAGGCAGGCTGGCAACCAAAGCATCGCATCTTCGCGGTAAAGTCTGTAGATTTGGACACACCAGACACGGATTTCGATCACCAAAGTCCATCACGAGAATCAGAAAACTTCCAACACTTACATTCCCTCAACATCTTGCTTACATCGATGCAATCTTTCGAATCATTGTAGACTGTCGTATCCACCAGCTCTTTCCAAACAACCTCGATCTCTTTCACACTTCATCCCCGATCCCACTAACTTCACCAAACATGTTTTTCGAAGCACCAGTTCAGCCAATGTCCGCCGCCCTTGCAGAGGAGAGACTGGATCCCGTCCTTGACGGAGTCTCATCTGGTGAGGAGTCTTCATTTGAGAGCTCTCTTGCCGACACTGCCACGTCTTACCACGGCACCATGCCCGGAAGTGAAGATAGCGGCGCACTTCGTGATGCTGATGCCGCTGCCGCTGCGACGAGTGATGCCGAGACTGGTGATGATCTTGTCTTCGAATGTAACAGCCCTGACGACATCAAGCAAGTATTCTACTATGCATATGGTCAGTGGAAGCAGGTAAGTACATCCAATGAAAGGCCGTCTTTTCAGATCTGCTGCTAACAACACTTTTTGAACAGACTTTGGACGGCGCGAACTATCAACCCAACTTCGACATCGATTCCTTGATTAACGACTTGGCTCATCAGCTCTTCGACAGAGCGACCCAAGAGTCCGTCAGTGATGGATTCGAGTTGGCCAGACAGGAGCTTTCCCGAATGCTGGCAAATGATAGAATCGCGCAGGATATGGCCAAGAAGATGGCTACTGCTGAATGTGCCGAGCCTCGGATCCAGGGCTTGGGAGAAGATACTGCTTCCGAGTCCGAGGGTACCGACGATGATCAGGACGGTGACTACCAGGACCAGGAGAGCGAGGCAGAAGGAGCCGAGGAAGACCACAGAAGGGCTGTTGCTCTCGACGAGCATGATGGCTACGGGAATGAGAGTGGTGCTGTGGAAACCGAGCACGGCGGTCTTGCGCAGGGACAAGTCGTCGAGGAGGATCGCGTCAGTTCGGGTGCCGAGGATGGATATATTGAGGACGATCACGAATATGGTGGCCCCGATACTGAAAATTCGGATTCAGACTCCTCAACTTCGGATAGTGGCTCGGACTGGGCTCCGAAGAAGAAGAACAAGGCTATCGCTGCACGAAAGTCGAGGAAGAGAAGCCGTGAAGTTCTCGAAACCGCAGAGGAGAAGGACAATCGCTGGCGAAATCACAAGAGAAGAAAGCTCGCGATCGCGGAGGTCAAAGAGGCAGCCTACGAGAAGACGTTGCGCAGAATCCAGAAGGACAAAGAGGCAAACTCTTGTTACCACCCTTTCGGAGCCTGCGACGGTCTTTACATCGGCATGCCCCCGACTAATCTCGAATCTGATTCCGAAGATGACCTTGCTTGGAACTACTCTGAAACCCTTGATCATGGGGCAGGCGAGCTCGAGCCACCAGTGGCCCAGAAGTCTCGAAAGAGATCGTTCGCGGAGGAGGACGGCGAGCCCAGTCGGCCTGCCAAGAAAATCCGCAAGACCAAGAACGGAAACTCTGGCAAAGTTCGTCAAAGTCCGTCACGACCATTGAGCGCGGCTCAAAGGTGGTTCCTCGAGCAGGCCAAGATCGAGCCACCAGCTGTCAAGGTGAATACCAGGAGACCGGGAGCCAAGGGCCGCACTCCATATATGAAGACACGCAACGATTGGGGCACTCCAAAGCGATCGGTTACCAAGAGAGAATTCGATGCGATCCGAAAGCACGGCAAATACACAACGTCACTGTTCAACACGACCAATGTTGCCATCCTGCCCATGACATATCGAGAGGCTCTCCATTTGGAGTCACTTTCAGAACCTGGCGGTTGGAGATACGAGTTGGAGCGCGGCGATGTTTCGGAGGAAGACCCGATAATCGACGGCCGTATGATCAAGTTTGAGCTCCTGCAATTTCAAAGAACTCGTAGGGGAAAGCAGGCAAGACGTGAACGCCTAGCCCGGGGCGAGAACCAAGACGACGAGTCTGACCTCTCGGATGACGACTCCCAGTACGGCGACGACAAGGCAACTTGTGGCTGGGACCTGGAAGAGCGAATGGAATACTACCTAGCAAAGAATGCCGCTAGGGATGCTGGATTAGAGGGTGGATATGACGCTGCGGATGAGGAAGATGTGGAGGACGCGCCTCCCGCCAAGAATAAGGGCAAGGGCAAGACGGTGGCTCGCGCCAATGATGAAGATGACGAGGAGGAAGATAGCCCAAAGCCACGTCGCACGAACAAAGGCAAGGGTCGAGCTTTGGCAGAAGCCGATGGTGAGGCAGACTATGAGGAGGAGAGTACCAAGTCGCGCCGAAAGAGAGAGGCCAAGGGCCGCGCGATTGTACAAAATGTGCAGGAGTCGGCCAATGTCCATGGTCACTCTGCGGACTACGAGGTAGCTGAGGCAATTCCGTCCGCAGCTGGGTCAACTCAAACGTTCCATGACGATGCTCAGAGCGAAAGTAGCATACAGAGTGAGGAGGAATAAGTGGTCAAGTGACTCATGTCGGATAGATGGAAGACTTTGGAGGAGCAATGGAAATGAGCTGTACTGGGAACAATTTCTTTTGTCCTTTTTATTTTCTTTGGGATGATATGCCGGGGCACACAGGAGGATATGGGGAGTCATGTTCGAGCACTTTTCTTTTGTTCTTTCTTTTCTTTAGTCATTGATATGGTGTCAAGGGCTTTTGGGTCAAGTCAAAAACCCAAGGGAAGGAGGAGTATCTGGTGGGATGGCGGAGATATGATGAGCGACGGATAATTCTGTACCAAAGAGTGGTCTGCGTATCACGGGTACATGGTTCGTAGAACCAGTCTTTAATGGAGTCTTGTATAGACCGAACAGAAAGTCTTATCCGTACCCCTTTCGTGAAGCCTCCATTTCCTAATTATCCAACAAATAACTTTGGATTTTGATGCAGGGAACATGGTCTTGGGATTTCGAGGCAGTGGTACGATTGAATCGATCTTCTGTCTCTGGCTTAGTCTCTTCCGCAATTCCTGAGACTACTGATTGCTCCAAAAGCGTGTTAGACCATTGCCAAATGTCTGATCCGGGCTCGATTCGAAGATGTTTGATCATCTTGTAGGGGTAACTGCTTCATCATGATTTTGCCTTTCTGGTGTAGGAAACTTCTTTCAGACACCAGAGGCAGCTGCGGAGCCCTTTAAACATGTGGCTCTAAACAATATTGTAAGAACAGGATAATATAGAATTTTTGCTAGATAGAGGGCAATGTTAGGGCCAATACCCTGGCCTACCATCACATATCAAAATCATCGCTTTCCGTTGATGTGAAGGATGTTGCTCTTTCCTCGTATAAGTCAAGGGAAGTGCTATCAATGCTAAGACATTCTCAGACTTCCATTTCCTTCTATTTATAAGTGGAGCTATTTGGAGGGAATTTGACACTCGATTTATTTTGGGGTCATAGGGAATCTACTGTAATCCAAGTTCAAGCTACTGATCGACAATTCCTAAATCAAAACAAGGCTCTGCCTATCAGCTTGGGCGCTGCAACGAACCTCAGACTTCCTATATTGCTACTTTCTCTTCAACTACTCTGAAAGAGCACGTAGTTCTGACCTTCAGCTCTGTCACTCGAAGTGAATGACAAGTCAGTCGGCGGAAAAAATGGCTAGCTGAGTAGCAGTCACTAGCGTCTTTTCAACGACGCGAGTCATCTCGAGCTCAAACCCACTTCGTTTCTTTCAGAGAAATTCTCTCCTTCGAACGCCCACCTTCAACCAAACCCCTCCACATCTCGAATCCCAACGCACCTTTGTACCATCAACATCCTTTCATTGCATTAAGAAGCACACAAGGCCGTTATAATCCAGAGGTGTGTAGCTACGCGTCAACATGGACCCAAAGGACGTATCGTGGATGGAGGCTTTCCACAGTGTGGTAAGTCAGACTCCTCATGCCTCTTTCTCATCAGAGCTCCAGAGCTGCTGGGTCTCCAAAGACTTCACTTACTAACAGATTTATCTAGAATCTGCATGCTCTCCAATACAAGCCTAGTCATCAAAGCCCAAGTTTTCCATTTACACAACGCGACTTGGTGACTTCTCTTGCGCAGCAGGCCTACAATCTTGCTTGGGAGAAGTCTCGAATTGCATTTGCGGCTGAACTCGGAGATACTCACTCACAAGATGGATCGGACTTCCAAGACTCTGGTTTCGTGGAGCAAGATCGGGAAAGGAGAGAAACCAGCGCGCTTTCAGACTTCGCGCATCTTGCCGATGAGCTCGATGACATTGAGCAGAGCCGCCCAAGCATTGAGGGTGAGGATGATGCTCTGGATCAACGAGAATCGAAGCCTCTTGCGGGAAAGGCACCAAGTTTGGCGCCTGCCCATTCAAGCGCAAGTCGGAACACATACGCAGTACCTCTGGTGTCACTGAGCAAGGGTGAGCTGTCTCGAATCTGCAAACACTTTCGTTACAGGACCGAGAAGTTCAAGAATCTGTCCAAAGAGGACTCAAAGAGCTACCCAATTCACCTGTCTCTCCGTGAATGCAAGCTTCTTTCACGAGACCGAAAGGCCAGAGGAATCATATGGGAATTCAAGCCACCCAAGTCCATAAAGAGTCCCGAGCTATACGCGAAGATGGCGCCCATCAACAACGAGAAGTACGATCTCCTTCAACGACGCCGGATTCGAGCCGGATTAGCGCTTAGAAAATCTGGAGAGCGCGCTGATGATTCGGAGGATGAGAGTTTGAGCGAG
This sequence comes from Cadophora luteo-olivacea, assembly GCA_026120085.1. Classification (NCBI taxonomy): domain Eukaryota; kingdom Fungi; phylum Ascomycota; class Leotiomycetes; order Helotiales; family Ploettnerulaceae; genus Cadophora; species Cadophora luteo-olivacea. The sequence goes on along the minus strand of JALRMC010000031.1, from coordinate 378,858 downwards.
GATGAGGGACAGTATGACAGTGACTTCGAGGGTGACGGCACTACTGTTGTCGGAAAGGGCGAAGATCTTGGAATAGCAGCAGATCTGGGCACACCAGAGGTTGAGATGGAGGGTATGGCTAGCTCTGGGTACGATGGTTCGGACGACATGACGGAGCGCGCGGACTCGGAGATGAGAGAGTCATCTGTGGCTTCTTCTCTTGGTAAGTACAACTAATCATGATATAGCATAACTCTTGCGAATGAAGCTAATCGTACAGTAGCTGATGATAACGGAAGACCCTACAAGGGTGGCAAGCTTTCTTGGCCTGGTCCGAACGGTGCCATTCAGAGTTGGAATTCAGAGCGGAGCGAGTCTGTCGAGAGTGGTAAGAATTACTCATCCCATTCTGCAGATGCCCTTCGAGAAGCTAGTGCTAATCATGACCTAGGAGCTCCAACTTTTGGACATTCGAGAATCCTGGACGCCCCATTTTGAAGTGGAAATGTTCTGATGGAATGGGATTATGTTGGGTTTCTTGTACAAGTATATTTGTGAGATGGGTTTCGGGTCGCATGGTGGATGGTTGGAGTACTGCAGACATGACATATGAAAGAAGTGTACAAGCACAAATTTTTTTATGAGTAATAAAGTAATGAAACAGTGATACACCATGCCATAAATCTCAAATGCGACTTTCATGCGTGTTAAATGTCGTTGTTTACATTCTGGACTTAAGCGAGGCGCGATGTGGGGCAGCTCGACGATGTATGGTTGGTAAGAAAACATCGCCCATTTTGCGGGTTAGAACTTTCATACTTGTATTATGTCCTATCAATGTGATAAATGCGTGGGGTCCAGTGCTTTCAATGCTAACACAAGGCATCTCAGCTTGTGGCGATGGACATCGTAAAATACCGAGGTGGGTGAAAGTTCTGGCCAAGCGTTGAGCTTCTCCCTCGTTTTAAAAGACATTGATAATTAATGGAAATGATCTGCTGTAAGATGACCTGGCACCACATAGAATGATCAAAAAGATGATTAATGGTCGTATCTATGCTACTTCAATCACATCTTTGCGTAGCTGACATCTGGCCCATTTGTTCGAGGAGATGGTACGGTCTTCTATTGGTGAGTACGTGACTTGCTTATTCTTGACCAGGATTGTTGAAAACAGAGCGAACAGACCTAGATGAGACGTGAGTTAAGGGAGGATTTTGACCACCAAAGAAGCATCTTTTTGCAGGAGTAATTCAGATTGCGGTGGGAAATGGTTATGATGTGGGGTAGAAATAGAGATAGATGATTTCCCCCTTGAAGCAACGGTCCTCGGCACAAAAATCCTCGTAGAAAGTGAAAGTAGATAGTGAAGGGTTTGATATCAAGTTTATGGCACTGATGGAGGCAAAGCCCAGAGGAGTTTAAACATAAGTGACGGATACTTAAGAGGGGCTTGTTAGTTTATGGACGTCCGACAAAATAGGCAGTCCTCTCAATTTATTGTTGCACGAGGGAACCAGAGAGGTGTAGCACAAGACGGAAAAAGAGTTTGGCATTGATTTGTTCACAATGGCGAAGCTCTAGAATCTGTATTCATCAGTTCCACGATGCATCCACCAAGGGGCATATCCCCCAACGGTTACGTGCGACAAAGCCACGGCCCCGGTTTCCCGGCAGGACTTCACATCCGTCCACTTGCGGCGCGCTTGTTCTCCTCAAGCCGATCTCGGCGTCGTCTTTCCTCGCCTTGGCGCACCACTGCCGCAATTCGTTCGTCAAATCGACGTTGAGCTCGCTGCGCTGTTTCAGCATTGGCGTAGTCGCTCAACTCGGAGAAGGGAGTGGAGTCGTACGATGATTCAAGGCCAGGAGGAGAGGGGACGACATCTGGGAGGCCAGAGGGGAAGAAGGAGGGATCTGTCGGTACGAAAACTGGCCTATTAAACTCGTTGGAGTAGACCCATGCTCCTGGAGGCATCAATGCCTGGCTGGGAGCCTGAGCTCGGTAGCTCGACGAGTATTGACCATTCTCAGACTGTGATGGACCAACGGTGTCAGGTGAAAAGAAGTTTTCGGCCATAGCTGGTGGATAAGTAGATCCCCAAAAGTTCGTGTTCTGCCGAGCTGTTGCAGAAGCCATATCTTGTCCATTTGATCGGAAATCGAAAGTCCAAAAGTCTTCGTTTTGCTGAGCTTGTCCGGGGTAGTCGATATGTGGAGGTAGTGCTGGCAGAGGATCTGTGTTGAAAGGCGCGTCTTGTTGAATAGTCTCGGAAGAATGTGCCATAACCGCCTCCAGATGGATTCGTGACCGCTCTATCTGCCGTTCTAGATTTGGGTTTCTTCGCCGGGACATGGATGTACTTGAGGTCTCGCCGCGGATCTTCAGAATAGCGTTTGCAGTTGATTTTCCAGAGCCTGACATAGGTTTATTGATATCATAGATTCCCTCTCGAACTGCAGCCTGAATGGTTGCTAAATAGCGAGTCAACTCGGCAGCTCGAGCTTCTGCAGCTTGGTCCCAGCCGTGACCTGCCATAACGTCACCACTAGGATAGAACGGTCGTCGGGCTGGATCATTGGCCTGCTCTCGCATTACGTTCAGGCGAGATAACTCCAGAAAGGTGATTGGGATCCGTCGTGGACCGGTAGTACACTCTCCCTGTGCGTTGACAAAGGGTGCAACGCGAGGGAGATTGATACCATAACCAGGTCGGATAGCCTGCAATTCGTCCTCCGTAATTGGTGCGCGGATTTTACCAAAGACATTACGGTCTGCATTGGGGATTAATGGTCCATCCCGCGATCGACTTGGCTCGTTGTCGTCGTTTTCATCGTGAAACTTGCGCTTTCTGGTCTTCTTGGGAACAGGTTATGTGCCGTTGCCGATGCCGTTGTTTCCAGGAACTGGCAAAGAGGGAAGAGGAAGCCCACCGCCTTGGACGTGGGCGTTGGCATGCGCAATTCCTTCTGTTCCGTTCTCGCGGGCGCGATCCATTCCACCGTGATTCAAAGCCAAGTCATCGAGTTGCTGACGCCAAAATGGCTCATGTCCGCCGATCTGCTGCTCCCAGTTCTCGTCTTCTCCGCTGCTCAAACCGAATCCCTATCGAGGTATTGTCAGTAAGCAATTGCATCTGACCCAGACTGACTGTATATCACTGAAAGGTGTCTGCCAATCATTTTTCAATCATAGGGGATGGTTCTACTCGGTTGTGGTTGAAGGGCGTATGCTACTGCTTAACAAACCTTAGAGCGCTCCGGTGGGCCTGCGCGACCAAACTCCACCAAGCTCAAGATGAGCATCGCAAGTGCTAACATCGGGAAGAGTATCTTCATACTTGCTATGGCGTTTCGTGCCAGCGAAATCTTTGTTTGTGTTGAAATGCTGTTTTGGAGGCTTCGAGAAGTGCGGCTGGAGTGTGCGTGGGTGGTAGGTTTCTGGGCGGAATTGAATCTTTGTTTATCGTCGGTAATCGGAGGGTCCCCGCTTGCCACAGACCACACATCGCTATTCATCGCTTCAGACACACCATCGACGGCTTCTTTACGAAGTGCAATACCCTTTGGCAAAGCTAAGTCAACCATAGCCATTCTCATTAACTTGTGGTTATGACATCTTCTGTGCAAGTACCGCTGACTGAAAAGGTGCACAACAGGGCTCGGCACAGCTACTCCCTGCGCGCAGCAGTACGAATACCCAGTATCGAAGTCCTTCCTCCAACATGCGATGTTCTCTCGTGCCTTTCCTCTATCAAACATCAAGCTCGACAGTATATAGATAGCCTTTTGGCTTGTTCATCCTTCAACAGCATACAGATGGCGTTCTGGCTTGTCCATTCTCCAACGCTCCTGCCATTCCATCGTACGACCCGTCAGAGAGAAAAGTTGGCGGTTCAGCGCGAGCGAATCTTAAAATAACACAAGGACTGAGAGACCGACGTAGGAGGATAATAGTCTTTCAAGATCCTGGGTAACTACTTGCTGGAACCGCAGGCTGAATATGGCTCAGAGAGTAGAATGCGGCATCGCACACTCCCTGTCGTTGAACCTGCCATGGACATACACTCCCTCTAATATCGGTAGCTTGGACACAAAACATCGGCGGATTGTATTTGAGAGTAGATGAAGAGCATGGAGATTTGAGGAGAACGAGACCTTGAGGCTAGTGCCATACCGATTCCGACATTTCTGCAACAGCAGATGAGAAACCAAGTCTACCGGCGTCTACGACTTCGAAGACTTCAAGGACAGGACAAGAAGATATAAAAGATCGTCGTCCATGGGCCCCACGAGCTATATTCGTCCCTCATATACTGCTCCGACAACTCGAGAAGAAATACCAATTGCAGGGACATGATGAGATGGGTCGCTCGGGAGGACGTTGGGAAATGCTAGCCCTCTGTATGGTAAGAACTACCAAGTTAGCTCCCAAGGCTGAAGGCCGAACCAGTAACACATCCCCAATCAGTACGAACGGGAAGAGGAAATGAAAATGAAAGGGGACTATCCCGTTGGCAGAGGCTTATCCACGCAAAGACCAGCAGTACCAGCTCGCTACCGCGATTTCCAAGCTGTCAAGCTTTGTGCAAATCTCTGTCTGATTTTGGTAACACCAGCTCTTGGATATGGAGTATCTCTATTTCCACAGGCGGTGGACTTGCACTCGAGTTCTTCTATTCATTCCGATGCCATGGCAGACGGCTCTCTCCTTGTCGCGTCTAGTACTACATGGCATTGGAGAAGCATTGCTCAAAGTGGGGCATCGTGGCGTACGTTGCAGCTTGAGGAGTAGGAGACTGGACTCATTAGATGGGTGCTCCAATTCCATGCTCCAGTTCTTGTTGACCAAGTGGTATTTCTCATGGGTGTTTTGTATCCCGGCTAAGTCCACAAGGAGACCTTTTTGTTTGCAGAAGGCGTGTGGAAAATGTGGATGCTGAATGGGGTTGTATGGTGCTCTTCCCACGGCAAAGGACTGATACATTTCAGGAACTCGAGAGTCTTCACATCTTGAATGTGAACCGTTCAGTTGTCTCTTGTGGCGCTGAAACGGGTAGATTGGCCGTGTCTGGTCTGCTGTTGTCCTGAACAGCGTCTATCAGAAAGTCGTGATAGTCGCTTCCTCCATATAGAAGTCCCTTTGTCAAGTCTGGACGGAGCAGGAAAATCTGGAGAAGGGCTCCGCAGATGCGGGGAGGCGAAAGTGTGAGACTAGATACCTTGGCCAATATTTCACCCAAAGTGGCCATCAATGGACGGCGGCATTTCATCTATCACTCATCATTAGCCGTCTGTGTGTCTTCTATTGAGCTTGAGCTGATCTAGAACGGGACTTCTGTCGTACAAGGATGGTGGAGGTAACCGACCTGGTGATCGGGAAGTCTGTCGATCCTCAAATCGCTGCGGAAACTCTCCGTATAAGTGCTCTGAATGCAAGCAGGAACGCAGAAGAGTAGAGGTGATGTGATATGCTTCTCGCCCGTATGAGATGGGCTGCAGAGTACTGCTAGCTTCATCAAAGAAGCTGAAGCAAAGTCTTGTATCCAGCTGCTTATATGATATCGAAAGAACATCCAAAGGAAAGAGGATTTTGCCAAAAGAGGAGAGGTCAAAAGACTCTCTGTCCATATATTGGACAAAGGACAGCATGGTGCGCGCAGCCTTTCATCGTTTCCAGTTTTCGAGGTTCTTTTGCTATTGTGGGAGACGCTCGAGCCTGAGAACAAACCCTGTGCGGGTCAGTCACGCTAAGCAACTTCGAGCCTGGTCAACTCAGGCAGCAAGCTCAATTGGATCTTTTAAAGGGATGACACTACTTGGACGTCATTTCACGGACGAAAGGAATACCATGCCCACATATCTCAAGGTGTCATCCCGTGAACTTCTTGGGCCTTTTCTAGCATGGGAAATGCGTTGATCACTTCTTTGCTTACACCATAAAAAGGGTTCTGTAAGGAGAAGCCTCCAACAAAGACATCACATCTAAATTGTGTACATAGTATTCTTATGCTACGGAAGGTACGGACAGTTTGACATTAAGATCTGCGGCAGAGCGCCGTGTTCTTCGTCAGAAGCAGCCGCACTACATATGAAACAGCTTCTGTTTCCCAGAGGGATTTCTGAGTGAAAGAAGCCATAAGCATACGATCCTCCAAGTCAGCCTCGACAAGATCGGAGCTTTCACCTAGCTCAAGCGATAATCCCACGTCTCTACATCTCCTGGTTCTCCCTCAAGTTCGAATTCGGGATAGATAGCCATTTGCACCACAAAAAGTGCCTCGAGATGACGTTCAAGTTGGCATCTCGCTTAAAGCTGTTGAGTGGTTCATCAAAATAGAAGGTGGTGTTTATCGCCTGCGCACCTTCCTCAAGCAAAGCATCCCGTCACCTTCGACTTGCGAGACAGACGACATGATCCAAATATCACAGTAATTACATCGTCAACAACAGCATCATTAGTAATGGAAGAATTTGAGGAACATGTCGTAAGTCTATATCAGTCCTCCTCAAACCCCCCAGTCTTTACCAAGCTGCAGACCGGACCTAGTCTCCGGTTAGGGAGCTTGGGGACATCTAGAGGCTCCAATTAACGACGGTTGACTGTGCAGCTATTGGTCATCTACTACTCGCCGTTCTGCCGCGGCACAAATCTTGGGCTGACTAGTATACTAGCACGCGCGGTTGATGAGAGATTACGACGCAATGCTCCTGGCGGAAGGATGCAGGCATCGATTCGATGGTGAAATGGGACCCAGTCGTATGGTTATCCCTCATCCAGGACCAAGGGTCCGACCTCCCGCAATGCCCTTCCAGCGATCCTTCATCATCCCCGTCGAGGCATACGGATTCGAGTATACAGAAACCAGCCGCCGCAGCCTCGACATCGCTCATAGATTCTTCAGACTGCCTACCGATCCTGGCGACGGATGCGGGAACCTCTTATGGTATCTACAACAATTGTTAGATGCTCTCTCCTTGGACCTAGGACGCAGAGAAGTCTTGGTACCCGAACGCTGGACTCGGGCTGGACTCAGTCAGGAAATATGGCAGGAAGCTAGATTACTCATGCACATGGAACGATGGTTGCGGATCAGTCTTTCAGCTTCAAGTTTCCTCCATGTTGGTGTAGGTCCACCTATCGATAATAAGAAGGCTTTGAATGCATGGATTGGTTGGGTCAGCAGGGTTTACGAGAGTGAAATTGAACTGAGAAGAATTGGGATCCCGGTTGATCCACCTGATATTGTTATGGAATAATAGCTGGAGTAATGCCATAATGTGTTGTTGGGGCCTCATAACTGCGTCCAGGGGACATAAAGATGCACACAAAGGACACTTGTTCAGGGCTCTGCTCAAGATGGAGAGGATATTCAGACTTGGCCGCTTCACTCTGCCCGGTACAGAGGAACAAATAGAACTCGACATTGATGGAATTGTTCATGTGTCATCAAACTCAACCGCTTTCTCGTGAAAATGTGATTGATGACCTGCTGACAAGTTTTCGCCCCTGATATGATCATAATTACACGCGCGAGAGAGGAATAGAAGATTTTTTTGAGCAGATGCAATGGCCTCTGAACCGAAGATATTGGACTTCTGGGTGATTGGAAAATGTTGACTGCCTGATATGCGCATTAATACATGATTCCGCCATTCCAATCTACGTCCAAGCCTCGAAAATTGATCACAGGAAGCTTGCAGCTTGCCCACGCATACAGACTTTAACCGTGATCATTCGTTGCGGGCTGGGTCCTGAGATTTACTGCAGCTTATTGGCCCAAGTCGATGTTCGCCATGTATCATCCAGAAATGGGCTCGTCTTGAAACGACTTAGAAAGCCATCTTCTCGAATCTATCTTCAAGTCTCGCTGATCGATAAATATCGACGGCGAGCAATGCCATCCCTACTTTGGTAATGAACATCATAATGGCAACTCGACTTGAATTAGATCGAGTCAGATTGGAAAGGCAGCATCCTACTTCTCTAGGCCACAATATCTGCAGTCAGGCAAGTCTTGGCACACCTGTGAGTGTCATTGGGGCTGCTACTGTATCATCACGGTCCGCGTGTGGACTTCTTTACGTTTTGGCTCGCAAAATGCTTCAGTGTCATCCTTTATTAATACAGCACCGATTTACAGCCTAATATTCTTGTATGAAATTCAAGTTTCTGGTGAGTGTGTCGTCTTGGGACCCGTGATCGGGCTATTTTGCGCTAGCTGCCGAACCTCGAGAGTCATCACCCAGCCGACACCTTGAATCCGCGTTCACAGCACAGGACCAACTTCGATAAGCCTGTGAATTTGAGCATCCAGAGAAACGCAGAACAATTCCACATCATAGGTACGTCAATTGTTTCTCACAGTGTTTCATTGGTGCATTTGCAGGCGCTCGCTTGAATCACTTCCAGCATTTTCTACTTTCTAGAGATGCTACTTCTTTGTTTACATGACCAGGACAGTGCATCTTGAGCTTCATACTCGCGCAGCATACTGAAAATCAAGAGAACACCTAGCTGATACCAAGCAGATAGTCTACCTGAACGAAAAACAAACATGGTGCAGCGAGAGCTAGCCGTCATAGAGTTCATGGAGGTCCACCCCTCATGGGAAGACTTCGCGCCCTGGGTCGCAGCCTTGGTATTGCCATTTCATTTCCTGCTCTCATCCTCTCTTCAGACAAAGACTAACACAACTCTAGAACGAGATCGAATTCTGTATGCTAAAGTGGTACCTACGCAACCCCTTCGACCCCTTCAACAACAACAAGCCGAAGGACCTCCACAAACATGAGAACCCCCTTGCACGCCGCCTTGCGGATGTTGAGTTCGGTGATCTGGATGAAGAGTACGGCCACTTGATTGAGAAGTATAGTCGTGACGATGCTGCTGAGTGGGAGCGGAGAGTCAAAGCCCGGGAAGGGAAGGAGATGAGAGAGGAGGAGAGAAGAGCCGAGAGATTGGAGATGGAGAAGGAGAAGGTGGCTGAGAAGGTCATTTACCAAGAGGTAGAAGATGACCAGGACATGGATGAGCAAGACGACAACACGTTCACTGAACCAAACACCCCAACGCCCGCACCCAAAACAAAGAGCCGAGCCAAAACGACATCGAAGAGCGCAGCTCGCCAGGCACGATCGGACTGGGGACAGGAGAGAACCATGATGACGGAGGATGAGATCCGCATTGTTCAGCCGGACTATGATACCATCGGTCGACCATCGCATGGTAGAATGGGCTGTCATAAGGCGTTTCTGCCTGGTGGGGAGGGTGATAGGAAGGGTGTTGGGATGGTGGAGTTGACTGATGTTGAGTTGTAAGTAGCCTCATTTCTCCTCCAGCCTCCTGAAGCCATCAGCTGGATCTTGCATCTAACTGAGCTGACTTTCTTCTTCACAGTCGTAATCTCGTGCGCCACCGCATCGCAAACAAGATCCACGTCCCCAAGCTCCGACCTCGCGAGGACCCAAGTGAACAAGCAAGCTGGGACGTCGCTGCGCGTAAGAGAAATGAGAAGCTGGAGGGTGCGCTGGATGCTGCGAGGAAGAAGCTGGGTGTGAGTAAGGAGGAGCGGAAAGCGCTTTTGGCGGATTGGGAGGGAGAGATAGACTTTCCGGAGAGGGAGGAGGAAGAGAGGTTCAAGAGTATCACTGCGCTAGGACGTGAGGCTCTGGCGAGTCGTCGATAGAGGCTGTGATGGTTACTCGTGGGGTATGGTGGATTTCAGTGATCGATGTGTGGTGACAGGATTTGATCCTTTGCTGAGCGAAAGAAGCAGATCATGGATGGACGGAGGCCTCATATGACTAAAGCATGCCCAATGGATACTCTGGATTCTTAATGAACGCAAGCCCTTACAAGCAATTGTCATCTAATTTTCATATCGCGCCTGGTAGTTTTGCCATCTTCCCTGTACACACCATCCGGGAAGGATTTCAGGCGGAAATCGAGTCTCGTAACATTCGCAGATGACTCCTGGTACTCTCGAGCCAAACTTGATGTCAGCTCATCCCAGAACTCATCGAGCCGTACACCTCCCCAGATGTATATCGGAATTCCCAAATCTAGCTTTTCAAATGACACATCTTGGCTCAGATCTGGGCTCTTGGATAGATTCTATTAATCTCGACATCTGGCTTAAGTAATTGGGCCATCCGAGACTTATGACTAGATTCACTTTCGAACGGCCCGGATTAGGGTTGGTTGTTCGACATCTAGAGCTGGTGTTCGATCATCCGAGTACACATTTGGGCAAGATTCTAGGAGGTAGGAAATGGTTGTTTACATGCTTAGTCACCAAGCGAAGCACTAGACACTACACTCATGATGTGCGGCAAACTTTCTATCCATAATTCGTCTATGCATTCCTCTATCCCACTATTCCCAGGTCCCTTTCATCCCAAATTCATTGCGCCAGCCGATCCAAATCCCATAATGATACAATCGTGGAGTTTGCCCAGACTCAAGAAGCTTACTTCGCGCCGCCCTTCGTGCCGTGCGTCGCTCCACCTTGGGGGTCCTTGGCTGCCTTTCTGGCACGGTCTGCCTCTAGCTTCCAATCGTTGTATTCCTTGACCTTCTTATCCTTGAACTTTTGAGTCTGCTCTTTGGCGGAGGAGTAGATGGGGTCGACTTGGAGTGCTGCAGGGAGGGGTCCGAACTCGTACCCGTTTTTCTCAGGGTCCTTGATGCGGTTCTTCAACTCGTCGTAGTCGACGGTCTTTCCAGCAATCGCATTGATGACCTCTTTTGCTTGGGAGATAGTGGCCTTTTGACCTTTGCGTTTGTACTGACCAAGGAGGCTCTCGACGGCTTGGCGTCGAGCCTTTCGGTTTTCGGCCATGCGGGCGGCATCCATGTTTCCTGCGTATCTGGCAGAATCGAGCCATTCAGTCAGCTCCTCGTTACGCTCGTGGCGCGCGCCTTGATAGGAGTCGCGGAATGCGGGATCGTGATTGGATGTTCCCAAATGACCTCCGATAGCCCAGGTAACCGCATCTTTGAAGAAAGCCTCGTCGTTAGTGACCCAGACTTGACCTGAGCCTACTTTCTTCTTCTTTTGAGTGGGAGCTTCCTTCTCCTCGCTCTTCTCATCGTTTCCTTTCTGGTTCTTCTTTTGCACCTTCTCACCCTTCTGGTTGCTTGCTTTCTCGTCGCCCTTCTTCTTCTTCTGCTTCCTGGTGCTTGCCTTGAAAGCTCCACCGTCCGGCTTGAAGCACACCACTTCGGTAGCTTTCAGAACCTCATATCCATCTCGGATGAAGGATAGCATTGCTTCTGAGATCTTGGGGCGGATCTTTCCGAAGTCTGGCTCCCAACGGTCGTGGTGAACCTTCTGAGCAACTTGACCATCTTCACCGGTGCCCTTCTCCTCATTTACCTTCTCCTCATCCTCTTCGTCTTCGTTGTCCTCCGCGTCCTCGTCATCCTGCTCCTTTTCTCCACTCTCCTCACTCTCGTTATCGTCATCCGACTCAGCATGTTCCTCATCCTCCTTATCCTCGTCTCCACCGCCTTTTTTTCCCCCCTTCGACGGCGTCTTGCTCAGTTTTCGGCGTTGATGAGTAGGAGAAGGGTTCCAATCCGACCCAGAATCATCGCCAAAGCTCTTCTTAGTGCCAGCGGCAGCATTTCGCTTGGCAGGACTCATGTTGTTCTTGTTGTTATTGCCTCGGTACTCGTTGTTGCTCGAGATCGATCCGTGTTGTTGTTGAGCAGCCTGAGAGTGGGAAGCACCATGAGTATTTGTAGGACTTGCACCATGGCGAGGAGATTCCGGAAGGATCGACTGCGGTTCGGTGCGTTCCAGCTGTGAGACAGTCCTGAAAGGGACTTGTACCCCATCGACTGCAAATCCGAGACCTAGGCTTTCCGCGCTGGCGTATCCGTCGACTGGATCATGCTCGTCGAAGTCGAAATCGTCGCCCTAGAAGGTATTAGATTAGCCGAGGGGTCTACTAGAAAGCGGGAGGAGGCTCCAGAGAAAGGAACATACAAAGTCCAACTCGGTGTCTGGATCAAAGAGAGGCATGTTGTTGGTTGTTCTTGAAGAAGCGAGATGTTTCTGTGCTTTGGGTTGAAGTGTTTTAAGTGAGTGGTAGTAAGTGATGGGTGTGGTTGTCCGAAGCCGATCGAAGTCTTAGTCGAAGTGTTTGTTCTTGTCTCGAGAAATCGAATCTCAAGATTCCCTCCTCTTGGTTTTAAGCCTAAGGAGGAGGGAGGAAGAGTCATGAAAACGCGCTAGCGAATTGCTTCTTTAGCGAGGCGCGCCCATTGACGTGCATTGTGCGACATTTTACGGGGTTAGTATGAATGACTATCTCGAATTCACGCGCTGGTTCTGTACTCAATCATCGATAGTCGTGGTAAAGTGGATAGAGCCGGAGTCTACTATCACGGGTAAACCTCTGTGAATGACAGAGGTCGAGCCACGGAAGGGGGTTGAGACAGTCTTTTGTTTACATATGTACATAAACACCTACATGTCAGGTTATTTGAACCTTCTAAAGGTTCACATCGAAACATATATTAGAGAATAGTATTTGAAGCAAGATTATCTTTTTGTACCGCAACATGACCGCCGTTCCAGCATCTTCTCATTATCTTACCATCTAGAACAACCGTCAGAGTGTCCAATAAGCTAGCCGGCTTATAAGCTAGCTAATCAGCTGGGTCTTTTACGTCAGTCAGTCAGCTCGAAAAAAAATACTAAGTCAATCAGTTCGATAATCTTCAGCTGATCTTTAGATTATAAGCTCTTGAAGTTATAAACCTTTGTTTTTATAGTATATTTTACACTTAAAATCATTGAAAATTACTGAAAATTACTGAAAATTACTGAAAATCTTGCAAATAAGTTTTTAAATGAAGTTTATATATAACTTATATAAGCTATAAATTAGTAGTTTTTCATTAAAAACGTGACTTTAAATCCCGTTTTATCTATAATCTAGCTTATAAGCGGTTTATAAGTTAACAAGTTAAGTCAGTCAGTTGTTTCACTTGTCTTAAGCCAGTTGGTTGTAATATAATCCCAGCTGATGACTGACTGATTGGCTTATTGGACACTCTGATGTCAACCGTGAATTGCCTCAAAATCACACACAGCCAATTGGCCAGGGGTTTTCAAAACCTCTAAAACTTCCACCAATTTCTCCTAATATTCGCGAATAGAGACAAACCAGCATCGAGGGAATTCAATACATGCTGTGCAGCAAAGATCTAGCTATTCAATCAAACGAATGCCAACTCTTGTTCTGGGTTGAAGTTATTCGCTTTGATGATTTGTTCCTGATTCGTTCGCGATTTGAGGGGATGGAGAACTATCCATACAAACCCGCCAGCTCTCCGCTGTAGTTCTCAGCCAGAGTCATTTTTGGCACTGCGAGTCTAGATCTTTTTATGCTTTCATTGTACCCAGGTAGCTAGTTTGCCTCAACCTCTCACGTGACGCGAACAAAACCCACCCATGAAAACAACGGCGAGCAATACCGAGTTCCAATCCAGATGGGGCTGAGAATGGGGACGGTAGTGCTTGCTTATATGGCTCGGTGGGTGGGAATCATCTCAACTGTTGAGGCCAGACTGCACAGTTTAACGATGTGTTGAAGCATGATCAGGCGTGCAAGCGAGCAAGCAGGCAAGCAGGCAAGCAAGCAGGCGGTCAGAAGAGCAAGGGGATCAGCAAGCAAGGTTCATCGTATTTTCCATTCCCCACCCCTTCCCTTCCTTTCCCGTCCGCTCCCCGTACCAGTCCCTAGCCAGATTCCATACATACATTTGTTGTTATTTGCGTGCGAACCAGAACACATAGGTAGCTCTATCATACATACAAGCATACACATCATCGTCGCCCACTACCACCCAGACCATGCACCATTACCCCGATCCTTCCCAATCCACTTCCAAATCACCCTCCTAGATGCACAAACCAGTTGTCTGCAATCAATCATCCATCGGCTTATCCGTCAAACTAACACCAACCCTAGCACCAGCAGCCGCATCATCATTCGGACCCCCAATACTCCCCACACTATCCCGCTTCCCCTGATCCTGACTCATGCGCGCCAATCCCACTGGTCTCCTCCCCGCAAACCGTCCAGAAGCAGCAGGTGCCGATCTACCCAGACTGTTCCTCTTCTCTACACCGACCTCGTCGATTCCGTCGCCCATACCAGGGATGTACGTCGCGCTGGTAGGAGGAGCTTCCGAGGCACCGTTGGTGATAGGCTTGAGTGGGGAGTCTGTGCCATTCGCAGTCTCGGATGGGACAACTGGTGCGGATTCGCCTGGGACTTCGAGACTTGCTCTTGCGCCTGGAGCGGGTCTGGGTGTTCTTGCGTGGTCGCTGTTTGCTGTTGGGGAAGTCTGGATAGGGAATCTGGTTTCGGGGCCGCCGGATGAGCGATCTCTGCGGTGGCCGCGTGGTGAAGGGGCAGGAGATTTGTCGCGGCCTCGAGAGCCGCCGGCTTTTTCGATGATAGCGCGGGCGCGAGCTTCCATGTTGGCTTTGCGGTTGCTTTCGTCGGTGGAGACGCCCGATACGGAGCGAGGGCGTGTGTCAACGCTGATGCTGTGGGAGAGGGAGGATGCGCGCTTGAGTTCAGAGAAGATGGCGTCTTTGTGGGAAAAGAGGTCGCGAATAAGACGGTAGGAGTATTTCTCTTCCATGGTCATCGAGGTCTCTGTTCTGGGGCGCAGGATGCAGGGGGCTAAGGCGGTTGCCAGAGCAGAAATGTAGGTTTCATCGGCGGAAGTAAGCTCGATAAGTCTTGTAAAATGTGTCATGAGGGCATCCAGAGTTGCAATATTTGCCAGTCTGAGTTGGCTGAGGGTGTTCTGAAGGACAGAGATTCGAGACTCGATAGACTCTGATGCGGGAGAAGAATAGATGGTTTTCATAATTTCGTAAACGTGAGAAGAAACCAGGGAGTCTACGTTTTGTTAGCATGAAACTTCAATACGCGTGGAAGTGACGCACCTGGTAGTTCAAGTAAGTAAAGTTTAAGAACGCTTGCAATGATGGGTATATCAAATGGCTCCAAGGTTTCAATGCCGAATGCTTTTCCGGTGTTGAGCGCTGCGCGTATTCTGTGAGTCTGATGAAGTGGGACATCAACCAACCAGACACTTCGGCGGGCTTCATCGCCCTCAAGATCGGGATACCTGTTGTCGAGGAAGGTAAGGATGGTAGTAATGAGAGCCGGAACACGTTTGCGATCAGCTCTAGCACGGGCCTCGAGATCCACACCGAATGTCTGTTCATCTGCAGAGTTGTAGTAATTCTCATAGACCACAACCTTGGGAGCGAATCCACCGGTGCGGTAATTCTCCAACAAATATCGGAGATCTCCGATTGGCTGAACAGTCTCCTGGTAGAGCATCATATTGTCAACAGTCGATTGAAGACTTGGAATGACATTGCTGATAGTTCCCGAGAAGTCCAGGATGATGGTCTTGATTGCCTTTAGACGATCAAGTTCGCATCTCTCTAAGTATCGCAAGTGCTCAATGATAGCCTCTTCCAATTGGCAACGGAGAAGGTCCAGCTTTCTGACGCCTGCCTTGTACCTCTCATCTGCCTCCGCTGCTTCCCTTCGAAGTCTGTCCCCTGGTGTCTCGTTTGGATGTTGTGTGTTCAGAGGGTTCCATCCAGCCAGGTAGTCAGTGACAGTTCCTACAACTGGAGACTCTGCATAGTCGGATTGGGAGGCCATTGAGAATGTCCGGCTGACAGGTACCTTCTTCTCGGGAACACCAGACCATTGGAATGCTTTGGGCTTCCATTGATAGAACATCTTGGAGCTGTTTGCGAATATGCTTCCAACGTTTCCAATGAGTCGCAAGAATCCATTTGTGATCAAATCCTGACCGATGCGCTCGGCATGACTGACACTGGTTGCGCCCATGCTCTTCTGCAAGTATTCCACAATCTCTGCTCCACTTGTTGTATTTTGGTATGTGCCCAGGATAGGGACTTTCGTCTCACCCAGTCTCACGGTATTTAAGACGTGTGACAAGATCTTCTTGACCTGTTCCGGCTGGTAGACCTCGTCTCCAATCTCGACCGGCTCGTCATCTTCCTCCTCCTTGTCCTGGACCTTGATCTCGGGTATATTTGGTTTGGGGCTGACTTCAGGGTCCTGGAAAGCAAGCTTGTTCTCCTCTTCGATATCCTCGACCAGCCTGCACTTGTTGAAGTAATGGCTGCGCAGCTTCTTGACAGTTTCGGCTTGTTTGTCGTGAAGCTTTATCCGTGCTTGTAAATCGTCTTGGGAGTTCTGGACTCTGGATTCGTGGGCATCGCACCATCTCGTGAAGGGGAGTACGACTAGATCTCGAATACTTTGGGCGATTTTCCGATGGTTTTTGGCTGCTTCTTCCATCTCTGTCCGAACTCCATCGTATGCCTGCGAGCTTGTTAGCAGATTGTTTCCCCTCCCACAGACTCTTCCCCTCCTCTCTGACCTTCTTGACGCTTGCTCCATCATCTCTTGAGAAACCTCCGCCTATCCTATCTGTAGCTGCGCCGATTTCTCCCAGCTTCATGCCATATAGATCCTCTGCCTCTGCCCGCATCCGCGCAATCGTCAACATCTGCTGATTCTCTTGTACACCTTGTTGAAGCTTGCCAAAGAGGACACCGAGTCCTAGAAACAATTAGACGATGATTCCAGAACCCTAAATTTCCGTTTCTCCTTACCTCCCGCATAGTCCCCTGACCAAAAGGAGTCTGCGAAGCCTGGCATGGCTGCTGTGTGTTTGCGCAGGCCTGAGATTGGTGTTGTTGGAATATCACAAAGGTCGCAGAGCCTGCAAAACGCTTTTTAAGGGGTTGGGACTCTCTGCTAACGAGTGACGCAGGTGGTGATGTTGGGCGGTTGGCGGTTGCGGATTCAGGAGTACGAGTTACGAGCTTCTTGACGCTCCCCCTTCCCTTCAGCTGTATCCCTGTTCCGTTCCGACTGACTGCTGTCGCGGCCCGTTGTTGTTGGGATGGAATTGAGTGGAGGCCGTGAATGGGTTCGTGTTTGTGTGTGTAAAGCGACCGCTATGATTATGGACTATGTAGGAGAAAAGAAGCAGAAGATGAAGGTATTTACAGCATGAATTATGGGCATTTCTTTTCTTTCGTGGCAGCAAGGAACCTCCCAAGTGACGCCTGCAGATCATCGTCGCGTCCAGATGCGGTTTAGAGCCATTGAAGCAGCCCCCCCAGCCTTGGTATCATGTGACTCGAGATCCGCCTTATCAATCAACTTCAAACGACATCATTTCCGACGAATTGCCATGAAGAGTTGAGGTATTGTTTATTTTTGTTTGTTTATTCTGCATTTTATATCCTCAATCGCTAGTATGTCCTACACTTATGAGCAAGATCCTCTTCTTCCGAAAAGTAAGAGATCTCCAGAGGTTAGATCTCGACCTGAAAGCATCAATGACGAGTACACAAAGGAAGAGCTCCTGGAAGATCAAAGACGACCGAGAAGGTCTCTGTGGAATGATGTCGGAGCCATGATATTGGGATTGTGTATATTCTCAAGCTTGTTCATGATTTTCATGCCTTCCAATTCTCCCACTGATGATAGACCTGTTCCAAAGACTATCAGCCAGCGGGTCAACCGGATTCTTGAAGACACCCCACTTATCGGTCAGCTCATCCCCTTCTATTCAAGAAGCAATCCTGACAAAATTTAGATGGCCACAATGACCTTGCAATTCTCATTCGGTTTTTGTTCAATAATCAAATCTATGGTGATGATTTCAAGAAACCATTCGAAGAGGGCGGCATGATGGCCCATGTTGATATTCCTCGGCTGCGACAAGGCAAGAACGGAGGCGCATTCTGGAGTGCATTCGTACCGTGCCCCAAGAACGGATCGGATTTCTCAGATGAGAACTACGCCGAATGTACGTTCTACTCTCTCACTCCCTCTCAATCTCTCAAATTACTCTCATCTCATTCTCTCAACCCGTCATTGCAATTGCTCATTACCATGAAAAACAGCCGTCGCCTTCACCTACTCTCAAATCGACCTCCTCACACGCCTCCAATCCGCCTACCCCAACACGTTCTCACCACCCCCTAACAGCAGCACCGCCCTCTCCTACTTCAAATCCAAGCACCTCATCTCCCCTCTCGGAATAGAAGGCCTCCATCAGATCGGCAACTCGCTCTCCAACCTCCGACACTACTACACCCTCGGCGTCCGCTACTCAACCTTAACCCACAACTGCCACAATGCATATGCCGACGCCGCACTCGTCGAACTTCCCTCTGGAGGCGTGGAAATCGCAAACCCGAAATGGGGAGGCGTATCACCTGCAGGGAGAGAGCTAATCGGGGAGATGAATCGCCTGGGGATGATTGTAGACTTAGCGCACGTGAGCCCGGATACCATGCGCGACGTGCTAGGCGGGTCGAAAGATTGGGAAGGAAGCGCAGCACCGATCATGTTCAGCCATTCCTCCGCATATGCCATATGTCCGCATCCTCGCAACGTGCCCGATGACGTCCTGCACATGGTGAAAAAGAAGAATGGTATCGTGATGGTGAACTTCTCGCCTGATTTCGTGTCCTGCAAGGCCAATTCTTCTGATCCTTCTGGGATGCCGGTATTCTACCCGCTGAACTCGACGCTTGCGCATGTGGTGGATCATATCGTGTATATTGGGAACTTGATTGGGTATGAACATGTTGGGTTGGGGAGTGATTTTGATGGGATCCCCACCACGCCGGAGGGGCTGGATGATGTGAGTAAGTTTCCGGAATTGGTGGCGGAGATGTTGAGAAGGGGTGTGAGTGATGAAGATGCGGCGAAGGTGGTTGGGGGGAACATCTTGAGGGTTTGGAGGGATGTTGATGGGGTGGCACTGGAGATGCAAAAGAGGGGTGTGAAGCCAGTGGAGGATAAGTTGCCGAGTTTGAAGGAGCCTGAGGCGTTTGTTTAAATGCCATATAGAAATAGAGGGACAAGTATCTCTGACTTGTATACTCAATATTTCACAAGACATTGATTAGATACTTCCAGGCATTTGTGGATGAAGTTTCATTCAGTCTCGTCTCCCAAACAGGACAGGGCTTCTTGAACGGCAGAGTTGAGACTGAACTGAAGTCAGCATTCCTACACTGTTGATCGAATCTCTTCCCCCCTCCCAGTAGTCGACCTACGCTGAGATCTGCGTACCCACTCCTCCAGACCAACGCTTGACATCTTACGAAAGCACCATGTCACGTGCTACTTATTATTTCCTGCTTCCCAATCCTTACTGTTATCAGAACCATGGCCATTAAGCTCTAGTAATTTTCATTTTTCCTGTTAGAAAATCAATCTGTCTCTCCTGAGTGGTCTTTTCAAGCTTGAAAACTGTCTGGTTCAAAAATCACCTGATCGCCCAAGCTCAATTGCTTACACAAGCAACACTGATTGTCAAAACTCATCATGTCAGAAGAATACCATTCGTCATTTCGGATATGACTTTACTCTAGCTATTCTTTCCTCCCCTAATTTACATAATCCTTCGCGCTGTCTACTATAGCCCTGTACCCTTTTAAATGTTTCGCACTTTCTCGTTGGTCAATTAGGCCTCGCTTACCACCCTGCTGACTTATTTACCTTTACCTCTTGGCTGACAGGGCGGGTGAGCTGTTCCGTTCCCGTTCCTGAATATATCAATACTATCAGATGGGAACTTGTATCGAGAGGGCGGGGGTGATTTGTCAGCTAAGTTTGGAGGGGAATATGTTGTTTATATATCTTTCCGTTCACACAACATCATTCTCAAACAACCCTTATGTAATCCACCTAACAAATCCCGCCTCTCCCTTTCAGCATGCGTTATCATCCTCACCACATAGCAGTTTCGAAAATATAAGAACCTCGACACCGTTCCACCTAAAGCTTAGAAGTTACCTCACACATTCCACCAGACCTCCCGAAAAAAAGAAATGTCCTCCCTATCAAAACCAATCCGCGTCGCCCTAATCGGCCTCTCATCCACCCCGGCAGATGAGTACGAAGGCACGAATTGGGCTGCAAGCGCACATCTGCCGTACCTTTTGAAATCACCATATTTCGAGATCGCTGCTTTGCTGAATAGTTCTGTCGAATCTGCACAGAGGAGTATCGAGAAACATGGGTTGAGGGGGAATGTGAAGGCTTATGGGGATCCTGAAGGTATTTCCTATCATCGTTTTACTTGTTCAGTTTGTTCTATATTTTTTGTATTTTTTTGTATTTTTTTACGTCCCCAATAGCTGTTCTCAAGCATCGATCATTGATGGCTGGGTGCAACGATGGAATCAAAGCGTGGTTATTCTGGGCTTGAAATTAATTCTTCACTCCATAGACCTCGCAGCTGATCCCACAATCCAACTCGTCGTTTGCAGCACACGCGTCGACCGGCATTTCAGCACCGTGCGCCCCAGCATAATAGCAGGCAAAGACGTCTTTGTCGAGTGGCCGCTTGAGAAGAATCTTGCAATAGCCAAAGAGATGAATGAGTTAGCGAAGAAACATGGCGGGAGGACGATTGTCGGGTTGCAGGGACGGTATTCGGAGCCGATTGTTAAGATCAAGAGCTTAGTTGATGGTGGGAGGATTGGGAAGGTTTTGGGGAGTACGTTGTTTGCTGCTTTGGGTGTGAGTTCTTCTCATTCGTTTGTTTCTTCTTCTGTGCGACTCTATACCTTTTGGGGAAAAAAGAGTGTTGATGATTGGAATTTGCGTTTTGGATTCAATTGCCAATCGATCACGGTACTATGAGATGATGACAGAAATACTGACCGTAAACAGAATTCAGGGCCAACAGAGAGTAAGAACGTACGATACTTTCTCGATAGAGAAGTCGGTGGCAATACGCTGAGTATCCACTTCTGGCATGCCATGGAATGCGTCGTGTCCGGTACTTATCTATCCCTATCCCTTCACATAATTTCATCTCCGGCCCATCAACTAACATCCCACCACAGTCCTCGGCGAATTCAAAACCTGGTCCTCCTACCTCGTCAACCAACACCCCTTCAAAGACATCGTCACATCCACCACCAGCATCAGCACACCCAACAGCACCATCGTGCAAGCCTCTGCTCCCAACACCGTTCCCGATCAACACCTCTTCCAAGGCATCACGGATCACAACATCCCGTTTAGCATGCACCGTCGTGGCGGGACTCCATTCCCCGGTACACCGGCTGTAGAATGGCGGATTCAGGGCGAGAAGGGAGAGGTGAGGTTGGTGAGTGAGGATTATTTTATTCATATGGGACATGGGAGGCCGAAGACGAGGATTGAGGTGTTTGTTGAGGGGGAGGGTGAGGGGGAGGGGAAGGTTGAGGAGGTGGTTTGGGGTGAGGATGAGGGGGAGGAGTGGGATGGGGGAGATGAGGTGGGTAAGATGGAGTTGCCGGTTATTGCGAGGGGGATTGCGAGGTTGTATGAGGGGTATATAAAAGGGGACGATGGAGTGCCGGACTGGGATGTTGCGGTTAAAAGGCATGAGGTTGTGGAGAAGATGTGGAGGAGGTATGATGAAGATGTTGAGAGGGGTTTGGCGATTTGAGTTCGGAATATTCGAAAACAACTCTTGTCTTGAACTATTATTTACTCATCAAATATTGGATCCTGGTAGAAGGCAGTTCTTGATTCAAAGAAGATTCCGATGATACGCATAAATTTGAGTTGAATTTAGATATCGGCTTGGATTGAGAATCTCAAACACTCGGACTGGATTAATTTGAAGTGATGACGATATATATGGTTTAAATTTGAGTTGGTAAGGGGTGATATATATGTAAATCGACTTGCATTCAACGAGTGTCTTCAGGAATTCCCTAACTTATGCTGTGTCGAACTTTTTTTTCCCAAGCTAGACCCGGTGTAGCGAGTGTAACGATTTAACTTTGCCAAGAACACGAACTCGAATCTGCAATTATTAGACATTGGAAAGGGCTTTCGAACATGACTTCGGGTTAAATAAGGATGTTTACTTGACGTGAGCTCAGTTCTTGACGTGTCGATGCCATTAAGCGAGCACTAAAAGCGATATTTCTTTTATGCATTTGACAGCATCCTGTCGTGTAGACCTGTCGTGTAGAGCTGTCTCTTTTCTATTATATTGAGTTCAGAAACTCTTGATCAGAAGTAGCAGGTAGCCTTATCCTCGAGTCTTGAGGCTTTGGTGATTCATGTTGGGGCGGTGCAGCACACCCTGTATACTCTCTCTTCGTGAGTGGCCAGCCTACCTTCGCGTATGCCGTCTGACCTGTCAAGCATCGAGCGGGCGTCCAGTAAGAGGGGCTTCAGTAACACCAACAGCAAAAAGCCCCTTGGGGAAGCCCGTGTGTTATCCTGCAGGCCAGCCGCATCGTGTGGGTGCGATAAAGCTGGCAACTCTCCTTGGAGCAGTCGAAACCTAGTGATCATCTCTTTCGCTTCGCGCACCATCTGACTTTGTAGCTCTATTTGATTCCTCAAATTGATACTTCCATTTCGAACTATCCGTAATATCTTTTCTTTGAACACGTACTTTGGCCTGCCATTCGCCGGTGCCCGGGGTCCCACTCAAGAGATGTCTTTCGGGTTCTCAGTGGGCGACTTTGTCGCCTGCATGCTCCTCATCAACGATGTCGCTCAAGATCTTCAATCCTCGACAGGCTCGGTCTCGGAAGTGAAGGCTTTGGTCGGCAATTTAGACTCGCTCATGCTGGCGCTGATGGGTTCCGCTAGTATTCATCAGCAGATACACGCGGTTGAACTCGGACCTGAGTCCAAGGCTGCCGCTGATGCAATGAGTAATAGTCTTCAGCTAGAATATGAAAGATGCAAAGACGTTTTGCAAGGTTTCAAACACTCGTTGAGGCCATACACAGATGCCTTTGTGGCAGGCATAGCTTCTGCGCTGACACGCCACGTGCGCAAAGTCACCTGGATGTTTCGCAAAGACGACATAGCAAAATTTGAAAAGCATCTGAACGGGCATTTGAGGTCTCTGAATATGTATAGAGCGGCCTTGTCAGAGTGAGAAATTTTTTCAAGCTCTTTGCTCTTGTCTGGGCTTACACAATTGTAGGATCTATGCATCCTCTTCTGCGAAGAACTCTGTGGCAATCCTTTCTAACATTCTTGATCTACGCGGTGAGATAGAGAAGATATCTACTTCTATGACACGACAACAAAATCACATTCCACAGAGTCTTGGGTATCCTTGGGAAGCAAACTTCACGATAGCTGACACCGTCATCCTGCTCGACGCCGTTGGTAGGACCGTCCTGTTGCCACTGGTGCTTTTGAGCTCCGTAGAGGTAGGTCAGAGTCAGAAACACTCATAGTCTATCCCTTGGTACTGACTGCTACCTGCTTGATCAGGACTTACGCGAGATCCTGATAGTCATGTATCGGACAATCGAAGTCGGGAAACGTAAGATCCTTCGAAATGAATACACTATCAGCGATGAGAATTCCGACGGTGTTTTGCTCGACGCCACGAATTGGAGTACCGTTGTTCAGCCTGGGATACACTTGACTTTAAATATGGTGTTTCCCGCTACCGAATCATTTTCTGACAAGGTCTGCCCTCGTTGTGATGAGAAGACACTTGGAAATACGCTTCCTGGGCAACGAAGACGATGGTAGGTTTTAGAGCAGTACTCCTATGCACTATTGACTACTAATTGACAGAAAGTCATAAATGTCAACTTACCTTCCGTATTTTCGACAAACAAAGATTCATAGAGCAGCTGGACATAGAAAATGATGGTGGATCAACAGAAGACGATCTTCATTCAGTCGTAGTTTCTACGGGAAGTTTTGCAAATCCAAAATCCAGGTCTCAAAGGAGGAAGCATGCTTCGACTCGTAAATCAGCCGAGGAACTAATGTTTCGAAGTGTACATTACCACCGAGAGATACGTGTAGCCAAGCCGCCGAAAGGATCAGATGAAGACGTCACCCCACGAGAGATGAGCATCGACGAGCTCCCTCCTCTTCATAAAGCAGCGGCTACAGACTCTCTGATTGATCTGGATACCATCATTGCCGGTGGAGCCGATATCAATTGTCCTCTGGCATACAAAGCCCAAGCTACACACACAGCAGACTGGTACTTTGAGGCATGGCAGTTTGAAAGCTGTACTCCATTACACATTGCTTGCTGGTTCGGTAGTATTAAGTCGATCAATTATCTCTTGGATCGAGGAGCTGACGTTAAATGTACGGATTCGTTGGGTGAGACTGTCTTTCATTATGCTTGCTACAGCCCGAATCCGGAAAGAATATTTCCCATTCTACTCAGAAGCGGTGCAGACTCAATCTCAATTGACAACTTCGGATGTACGCCGTTCCATGAAGCTTGTTGGGTCGGTCTTACTTGGTCAATTCAGTTCTTTCTCGACCGAGGTTTAGACATGGACTGTAAGAATGAACATGGCCTCACACCGTTGAGCTTTAGCGTCATAGGGAACAAACCGCAGGTGTTCGAGGTTCTACAAGACTTTGGAGCTGCTCCAGATGTATATGACGACAGTGATGGGAGCTCGACGCTTCACCATGCTGTAAGGGGCGGTTCGTTGCAGATGACTCAGATGTTACTGGAACTTGGCAGCGATCACTCATCTCATGACCTTCAAGGAGACACTCCTCTCCACCATGCCGCATGCCAAGGCTATGGTGAAATCGTGAGCCTTCTATGTGCTCACGGGGCCTTGCCATCGTCACCCAACAAGATAGGCGAAACACCACTACATCACGCCGCCTGGAACGGTCATGATCAAATCATACGGACACTTATCGAGCATCGTGGCGATGTTAATGCTTATGATAAATTCGGACTGAAACCATGGGATTTGGCTGCCCACAGAGGTCTGCGCATCACTGAAGATCTTCATTGAAGCAGGGGAAGACGTGAACTCGACTGGGAGAGACAAATCAACCGCCCTGCATAGAGCTGCATACCATGGTCAGGCCCGGGCGGTTGCGTTACTCTTGAAATACGGGATAGATGTAAACTCGCGAGATAGTGAAGGAAACACAGCTCTTCAATTGGCTTGTATTCGAGGGCATGTAGAAGTGGTGGAGCTTCTTATCAAGCAGAAAGCAAGCTTGGAGGCCATCGACAATCGGAATAACACAGCCCTATCGTTAGCGGCCGGTTTCGACCAGACTGAAACAGCATTGCTATTACTTCGACACGGTGCTAGCTGTTCTCAGAAAGCAGAAGATCAATGTGATCCGTTGGTTTATGCTTCGCAGAATCGGAATTCAACACTGGTAACTGCGCTTCTTGAAAGAGGTGCCGATGTTACTGCCACAAACAGCTCTGGAACGCAACCTCTACATTTGGCAACAAGCCAAGGTCACGACGCAGTAGTTTCAATACTTTTAGAACATGGCGCCGAGGTAGATGCCATCAATTTTCAGGGTCGTACCCCCCTACACCTAGCGTGCCTCCGAAGAGACAAAAAGATTGTTGATGTCTTGCTGAAGTGGGGAGCGAAAAGCATTTCAGATCATGGAGGGCGATCTCCATTGCATGATGCTGGCTAGGGTGGCAACAAAGCTATCGTGGGGAAGTTACTACATCTAGGTCTCGATCCCAACTCTAGGCTAAAGACCGGAGCAACGACTCTCTATTGGACTGCGGCAAATGGCAAAGAAGAATCGCTCCGACTTCTAGTCGAAACAGGAACAGATTTGAGCGTTGAAGATCTTGGAGGCAGAACAGCTCTAGATTATGCTATCTTTGGAGGCTATGAGGCAACCATGCAACTGCTATTGGAAGCAGGGTGCCTTTCAAAGACTCCACCGAAAAATGGAGAGACTGTGTTGGACCATCCCTAACCTCGAAGAGGATCTGCCAATATGTCATGGTCGAGCGAACTCAAATCATATTTTTTTAAATGCGAATGGCCTTGTAATTAGCCACGTTGTCGTTATAGATCAAGGATTTGGCACAAAGCATGATGAAGTGACGAGTCAAACAACAGGTCATTGACAAAGACAATGAATGAATGTTTCTTGGCACCTGAACAAGTATCGATGTCAGTCGATTCTCCACAGGTTCATGTATACCAGTGTCATTTGTGTGGTAGAATGTGGAACTTCCAAAGAGTTTACTGACGCCGTTTCAATGTCAAATCAGAGAAGGGACGAATATTTCAGTAAATTAGGATTCACCTATTACGATTTTTTTGGACGGTTGTCCTGAGTGCAAGAAATCCATTTGGTGCAGTGGAGACGTAACCAGGGCCGCCAATGCTGGAATGTTAGGACTCCTCATCGAAAGTAATTTCCAGCATGTTCTTGGCTTTGTTGAGCTTGATTACTCCTTGGGCCTCGAGTTGTTCGTCACAGAAGCCGACCGTCTTCGGGAAGCCGACCGTCTTCGGGAAGCCGACCGTCTTCGGGAAGCTTGAAAGCGCAGTGGTGCCCCAAATCTATCATCTTCTGGAATGATGACAAGGTTATCAGGGTTCTACATTGACCCAATAGACATCAACTAGGAAACAAGACTGTGTGCCTGAATGTCTCATCTGCAACGCATCGCCATCCTTTCCACGCAATCATCATACACTGTCCCACCAAATGCAACACCCTCATAGTTTCCAAATCTGCAAATTCCGATACCTCGCAATAAGCGGCTGCATCTGTCTGAATCCAATCCTCCCATCCCGGATCACTGGGCCCGTCGACTTATCATCATAAAACTCAAACAATTTCAAACCATTAATCGAGAACGTCACCTCCCTCTTATCCTTCACAACCTCAATAGTATAAAAGGCTCCGGCCGCATCCGCAACCGGCGGCAACGGATCCGCACCTTGAGCAACCAGATTAAAACCCGGCGACTTCCTCAAATTCGCCAGCAAGAAAGCCCTCTCTTCAGGCCAGCGTCTTCGGAAGTATGAAGCGTGAAGAGTTCGGATATCAGAGGAGTGATACTGAGGATAACTCCCATTTCGAGGTTTGAGTGAAGAGTCGAAGATCGAGCCTTTGCCATCATCTGCGACTGAGGCCGCGCCGAAGAAGAACATGGCTAGACCGGGTTCGTTGCGTGGTGAGAACTCCCAAGTGATGCGGATACCATCGGGGAAAACTTCGGGCACCCAGTAGACGAAGTAGTCGTCTAGATTTCCGGCGCCAGAGAGCTCGATTGTGCCATTTACTGCGGTGGCTGTGAGGGGTCCTTCGGCTACCCAAGTTGAGATGTGTGAGGTTGAGTTGAGAGGGTTGCTATAGAGTAGAGTTTCCCCCATTATTGGTGTTGCTGCGAGAGCTAAGAGCAACAGAGCTTGGAACATTTTGAGGCGTTGAGAGAGTATGGTCACAATGAATGTAGAGTAATAGCGGAGGAGCTTCGGCAAAAGCGGGATATCTCCAATTTCACTGAAAGTATGTTGGAGACCACAATTTTTGAACAGAACGAGGATTGGGTAAATGTCAAGAAGTGCTCTCTCATTCTCCTTTATAATCCTCAAGTGACAGAGTTTTCTGACATCCCGGTTCCATGGGAGTGGGTGCAAAAGATCAACAGCTAACCGACACAGGCAACTGGCTCGCGGTTGTCATTACCGAGCTTAAGGCGCCATTGATATCAAGCACACTTAAATACCCCAAGATGTTTTCTTGTCCCTGTATCACGCAATTCTTAGTGGATTCAAGTGAAAGTTAAGAGAAGGAGGTTTTCATTTAGGTTTAGCTCGGTGTTTAAACTTCCACCAATGACACCGGGCCAGTAACGGATCTCCACCTGCTGGAAATGACATGTAAACATCAGACGATGGAGGAGCTTATGTCAGAAGCTTAAAGTGACATCAAAATATCTCAAAGACAGGCAAATTGTCAGGGGACAGTGCAAAAATAACCGCAACGGAATGGACGAAGATGCGGTCTTGGGTGCCCCGCGGTGCCCAAGGCTTCTTTGAGTTCAGAACCCCGCATGGACGGAAAACCACCAGCAAAACGTTCGGAAATTACGGCAGATTATGAATTATAATTACTAAATCTTCGTAAATTGTAGCTTAGAATTACCCCTCATTTGCCAAATTCAAAGCTATCCGCCTTTACAGCAGTGCGACAACAGCGACATTAACAACCACCAAGACTACCCCGCTATTCCACGCCAAGCCCATCTCCATTCCGACTCCATTTGTCGAAGTAGATACAGTAGTCGGTGCCTGAGAGACTGCAGTCACAGGAGCGTTCGTCGTTGGAGCCGAAGTCGTTAGCCGAGAAGAAGTGTCCACAATTGAGGACTCAGTCGGCGTGGAAGTGGTGGATGCATCTGATGTTGGAGAAGTGTAGGAGAAATTTGCGCGTCTGCTTGTAGACGTAGACCTGGACGTCACGAACACATCATCATCATCGAAATCATCGCCGAAATCATCGTCGTCATTGCCAGAATACACCGTCGCTCTCGCCGTCGCACTTCCGGTAATGCTTCCCAGACTTGGGCTCGAAAGGCCCGTCCAGTAATTGCTGACAGCCGTCTGGCTGGGAAATTGGTCGTTCTCCAGAGTTGTTGTGGTTTCGGATTGTGGTGTGGACGCCGTCAATTCGATGCGGTATGCAATACTGTAGAGGATTTCCTGGAATGCTTGCGTTGGACGAGCACTGCATTCAGCTGACCACATGGACGATACCAATTCATTCGATTTCTCCTTGTCCGATGTCAAGCCGTGCGCGGAGTAGCATGCGCCACATCCTTGAATGGTTTCTCTGAAGTTGGAGCCACAGATGCACTGCTGTTCAGCTAGGTAATCGATGGCTGTCGTGTCGTTGGCGACACATGTGTTCATAATGTACACTTGTTGCTCGCAAGGAAATGGCGAGTCGTGCAGAGATGGGATGAGATTGTCGACCGTCGAATCAACGTTGTATGCAAATTCCGTGACAGTGGGAAGGCACATCTCTTGGAGATATAGATCAGTTTCCTCATCGAGCTCCCTCCGGTACAGCCCTCCGGTGTGGATCAAGGCGATGGTACTGGTGGCCATGAGGCTCAAGCATAGGATTTTGACGGCCATGTTCGTGAAGGATGTGATGAGATTCAGACAGGGTGCACTTGCCAGCGATTGCAGATGGCGGCAGTATATGTATCAAATGAAGACCACTGACTCAAGGCATGCCATTGCGACAGCCTGAAAAGGTTTCCAACGACTGATTGGCGATGAAATTGGATATCTCGTAAGGTGCCTAATTCGGCCATCAGTAGCCCCTGTCGGTGGCTTGCTGCAGTCTGATAGGGATGAAGAAATTACGCCAAGTACCAAGCAGAACCCTCAAGGCAGATTTCGCGAAGGCCTTGATCTTTATGTATTTTTTCGAATTTTGGACGCAATTTTTTTTAGCATACATACTTTGGATTTATTTCTTGTTTTAAGCTGCTCGATGCCCATATTTTTTCGAATGTCGTTGCCGTACTTGCGGCGACTTTGACCTTCTTCCAGCTCCCAAAAGCTCAAATTTCGAGTGTGCCAGCTCAGCCGTCATTGTGGCGAAGGAAGAGGCGCAGTCGCCACTCTTTATTGGCAGCACGATTCTCCTCCACAACTCCAGTCACGCCAAATATCAGGCAGCTATAACTGATTTCGCCAACTTCCTTTAATTTGAAAGATCCGGTGCAAGCACTGTCAAGTATGACAGACGAGCACGTGGGACTGGCCGAAGATGTCTGACAAGCACTCTGTTCCGCCTCTGTCAAAGGATTCGGAAGATGGAGGTACACAAAGATAGGATTGGAAGCCTCGATGTTCAATCGGCCCGTTGACAAGTCAACTTTCAACGTTCATCGATCGATGAATAAGTATGGAGGACCAACGGCTGAACGTTGAGCGTCGCTTACAAGATCCTCGTGCGTTGTGTACAACCTGAGCACAACGTGCCTGATATCGTGAACGGCGACGTTAACGAGAACTACAGTCGTACGTGAGTCGTACGGAAGAACAATAACAACGTAGGATCGATGTATATTTGGAGCTGGAAAATGAGATGGCGTCCGTGTTGTGGGTTGCAGGGAAAGAAGAGCCTCATTAAGGGCGGGATTCCTGTCTTTGTCATACCAAACCTCCTCCATGTCTCGTTAACGGATGCTCTGGCTGTAGACATCCTTCACTCCTGGCAAGGAATTGTACCAGGCAAAAGTACCTTCCTTCGACACAGCAGCTGCAACTCCCACATCGAAAGCAGGAATTCTGGCTGCCACGACAGTCTTTCCATCTGGTTCCTGAGAGAGAGCAGGAACTGAGATGGATATAAATCTCTTGGTCTTCCTCCACTTCTCAACTCAAGACAGCCAAGCAAGCCGGACATTCCACATCTGCAGTTCATTCAATACTTCATACTCGACCGAATCACAATGGCTTTCTCCAGTATTCAGATGAGCTTGTCGAAAGCTATCATCCTTGGCTTGCTTGCAGCTAGCTCCGGCACTGCGGCAGTTGTTGAGAACATGGACGTGGCTGCAAGGGACTACGCCCCTCCACCACCACCACCATCTTACCTGCCACCACCACCACCTCCGGCATACACATCTGTCTGTGTTCCGAGCTACAGTGTCAGCTATATCACCAAGCTCTCTACCATCCCAGTCGTCAAGACCTATACCGTTCTGAGCACCAGCACCGGCTACAGCATTGTCTCGTCGGTCAAGACCGCCACCTACACCAGCACTTGTCCGGCTATCTCAACAAAGCCCACTGTCCCGGTCTATACACCTCCGACACCACCCACCACCAAGCCAACTACTCCTGTCTATCCAACCCCAACGACAAAGTCCATCTCACCGGCCGTGTATACCCCTCCACCAACCACGTTGAAAACTTATCCGCCTCCTATTTCCAGCACCAAGAAGACGACCACGAGTAAGCCCAGTACTCCCGTCTACACACCACCAATTTACACGCCTCCCACTTACGTTCCAGCTGTTCACTACTGAGTGACACAAAGGGAGAGAGAGCCCTAGGCAAAGAGTGAATTAGGGAGCTTGTCTAAGCTTGCCTTTCATCACTTACTCTTTGTATCGTGTGATAGCTGCTTGAAGATGGAAGACAGATGAATAGCATTTTGTTTTAGTGGAAATCGGGGTGTTCACTTCTTGTCTCTCGTTTTGGTATCTGCAGGTCCCACATATTATTGGATGCGTTTTGGAGGAGAAGCGGACTAGCGGATTTTCAATAAAAGCATTACCAACAAGAACATTTCAGAACACCTCGAAACTGATAAGCGTGCGTGTAGTGGCAGCTATATTTGCTTTGGGATATACAGGGTCTCGTTGCCCCATGGCCAAATTCCTGACGTCTGCAAATTGACATCGAGGCCTGTCAGATCTGTCAAGCCAGCGAGGTTAATTCTTGGACTGCACAGGCAGGGGCAACATGCCCCCGAGATGATGTTGTTCAACTAAGACTACTGTTCAGTCGGTATCCCCTGAGTCAAGGCTCCCAGGAACCCAGCTGTCATCCGCCACGAGTCACGTTCCACAATGTAGATAAGATGCATGCATCGCATGCTGCAGCTACCCCATGGATGCTCGTGGAATATAGGTATCGGGTGGAAAGTTCCCGATGATCACAAGTATTTCGTGTCTTTGTAAGTAATGGGTCTTCAGACGAAAATGTGAGTGTCGATCCTTTTGGGCGTTGGGAGACGGTTGTGATGAGGGTGGGTAACGGGCGATCAACCCCGCTGCTCGGGACGTTCTTGAAGGGAGGTTTGAAAAAATACTTTTTTTTGTGTATAGTGAGCAGAGTTATCTCGAGGTGTGCAGTTGGGTCTTGGTGCTTCATCCAGAATGATCAATTCTATGCTCTTGAATTGTTATTCGTGAATTTGGGGATTCGGCTCGAACCCTTATGAAGCGCCCCGCTAGACCGTCGCACAGATACGATAATGCTGGATGCGCACTGCTTTCCAGGCTCTCCAAGCAGCCTAAAAGCTCCGAGCCACATTTTTTAAATCTGTAGGGTCTTGATATAGCAGTGGATCCAGCAGGTTTGTAATCGGACCTAGGTCATACACACGGCTACTGAAGTTTGTTTACTCTTCACTCGGCAAACCGGGAACAGCCGAAGCTTTAGTATGGCGGCCCGTGGTCTCTGGCACGGGATTGATGTTCGGCGTGCTTATCGATGACTTGTTGCTTAATGGCCCCAGTTCAAAAAGGTTCAAGCTCTTTCCACTATGCTATTACTTATGGTACAGATCGTCGAGTAGAACATACCTGCGGAAGCTTTTTCGACAAAGGCATTCGCGGGGACCCCGCTGCACCGCCGTAAGTTCCGAATTTCACAGATTGAAGATCTACTTTCTCACGCTCGAAAAGTCAGCAATTACAGATAATCTTTATCTCATAATGACATAATATCCTTTTTTACGATTTACAGGTACGACAATTTTATCTATATCCATTTCTCGACATAGCTTGTGGGTCTTCCATCTGAAAGACAAACCCTGACCCGTGAACCCAGCCGGTCTACAAAGAATCCTCCTCACAAGCTTGTGCCCCAGGACATCCGACTTTTCAGCATTCGTTCAACCCTCCGAGTCAAGCCTTTTGCACCCCTATACTTCGTTCAATAGCGACGACCTCGTCCACCTCCGACAACCCTTCTCGCCTCATTGAAAGCCATCCAAGTCCAAATCCACTTAATATGCTCCCAAGCAACCAACTTGACTTTCAAGGGAGTCGCAAACCACCCAACAGCCCACAGCCCAGCGACAACACCCACGCTCGCAAATCTCCGATAGACTTCGTTCTGCGCCCAGTTGACCGCCACCACAACCACGATTTCCAAAAACGCCAATTGCCAGTACATGACCTGACGGTACATGAACACGACATCGGCGAACTCAACCGCGACAGGCTGAGTAATTCCTGCGATGCGCCATTGAGAGTATAGTGCACCTAGAACGAGGACTGGTGAGAGGAAAGTGTCGAGGAGCTCGGGCCCTTCGGCGGGGATAATCCAGGAGAATGGGGCGAAGGGCGTGAGGATCGTGAGAAGAGCACCCATGAGGAAGACGGAGGAGATGCGGCGGACAGCCATCTCGGTACTAGATGGGAGAGCGGACCAAGCTCTGCTCTCTTCTTCGGTGGCGCGTTTGACCATTGTGGAAGATGTATCTTCGGGGTCTTGCTTGAGCTGGACAAAATGTCGTGGAATATTATTGAGATTTTGATCCCGTGCAAAAGACAGAAGTTGTGATATAGCTCAAGTCCTCCTCGAGCTTTTAAACTGTAGGGAGGACGTGGTCTAAGTAGTGACTCAATCAATAAGACCTCGTTGGTTAAGAGCGGCACAGCGATGTTGGTTGGAGATATAGCCAGCCACTCGCGATGCAACATGCAGGGGAAATGTTTGAATGGCTTCAGGGGTTTTAATCCACCTGGGTAGGCATCAACGATGTTTTTCCTCAGTCGCAAGATCAGGATCCACTGGGTTCCAGTCAAGCTTTTCTTACTCGGTGTGCATTCGCTTGTTTGAACTACATGCAGGTGCTCGCACGGACAAATCCTTCAATTTGTGGGTTCTGTAAATAGAGTGAGTGGGTGCTGGTGCGGCACAGGGCCTTCAGCCCCCACTAACATTTGAAAGTGTTGTCTGGGTGCAACACCGGAGCAGCAAAAAAACCGTTAGGAAAGCCGGAGTCCCGGAGATCGAATTTTAAGCAGTGTATTGAAACTCGATTCTCACAACATTATTGTTGGCTTCCTTTAGTGCAACCCTCTACTTTCTTGGCGGCCTCCGTCGACTGGATTTGAGGAACAAATCAGTCTGCGGCCATCGAAAGCATGAATGAAGCTACATAGAACTGGGGATGGCAGAGAACTTACCAACAGCGAATGAAGGCACAAAATGCGAAATGGATCCCACCCTGGGCCCTGGCTGTATTGGAGCTCAGGTATGCAGCGCCTTCTCCCTTCTTTCTTCTACGGTGGGTGTCCAGAGTTCATATCAATCAAAAGTTCGAGCTTATCCGGCGGATAGCTTAAGGACATCCCGACCTTAAGGACGAACCGTTATATGGCAAGTTGCATGCTTCCTATCTATGTACATCGAAATCAACTACAGCATCAAAGACGCTCCTTAGAAATCATACTCCCACCCAGCAGCTGGCTTCAGCTTTTGCATCCCCGGTGGACCGTTGAAGTACTCTCTAGGAATTTGATAAATACAATCGCACAACTCCAACACAGCCTCCAGAGCCGCCAACCCATCTGCCTCCTCGCTCCCGGTCAAAGCAGATTGTACGGTATCGAGGAAATTCGGTTCGTCCCTCCAACGATCTGACCATTCATTCTCTTGTCCGTAAGTTGAATAGCAATGGCCCCCGACAACTCGCTTGTTTTTCAAGTCGAGTGTGATGATTACGCGGTTCGGCCAACGTGTATATCCACAGAGTGAGACGCTCTCCATTCGATCGAACATCCCTCGTGGTGTCTGGAAAATCCACGGGCGAAATCGACGACTTAGGTTATCGCCCGATCAAACTCGTTGTGGATGATCCAGAATTGATTCCGAGCGTACCTAAGAGGTCGCAAGCTAAGTCATTCTCTGTGATAGATCTATTCTTGATTGGGTCAGGAAGGAGAACTACTATTTACCACAACGGAAGAGATTCTTCTCGAAACGCACGGCATACTCGCGAGATCGGAGGTTGTTTTGGTCGGTTTCTCCTGTCGTCTCGACGAACTTTATACGGGCTGTTCCGGTAAAAGGTAAAAATATCGCGCGGGCTGCCGTTCGTATGGCCGCGATCCTCTTGTACTCGACCGATCAGAAAAGGACGTTCGATGACAACCACATATGAGAAAATCAGAATACGGATTTCAGAAGAGAGCTTTAAGAGTGGAAATAATGGGTCTGCGAGTCCTTCCAACCTCTTTGACCCACGCGGGGCTGGTTTCTTTTTAGATTTTCGAGGAGTCATAGTTGATACGCGGGTCAAATGAATGTGAATTGAATGTGAGAGCAGGGAAGAGAGGGTGCGCGGGGTTAAGTATTCAGAAGCCAGGAGATCATCACTTGGCACCGGGTAAATAGATAGCACAGCAAACTTGGGCATTCTCGGCCAGTGAGCGCTATCGCACATTTGTCTATTTCCCGCAACAAGTGTTGAAAACCCGGGATTGTTCAAAATCAGAAAACAACCTGACGTTCTACCAGAGGTATGTTACAATTAACGCCACGCGAAAGAGGCTTCGGGATCTTCTGGCAAATGAGATCTGAACTTCTCGAAATCGCGTAGCCCTATCTGTGCATGACAGAAATTCGGGTCTGTTTCGATTGCGGCACACCATCACCAGGCTTTTTGAATATCTTGAGCTCAGTGGGAAAATGGAAATAAAGAATATTGTACGGGAGAAAATACAACTATGATCCCATCCTTCTGCCCTTCTCTCCCACCAAGCCTCTCACGAAGAACCTGGCAGCCCGGCAGTGAAACGAGCTAAGCTCTACTGATAACCTAGCCTTCCCTGAGTATGCTTTGTTTGTTCGATCAAAGACTCCAAGTTCCGAAAGACATTGCTTTCCCTCGCTCCCTGACTCTGGATGGGTGCCGGCAGTGTCTTTGTCTGAGCCATCAGGCCTTGCAAGTTTTCCATCACATTCTGCTTCTGGGTCTCCTGCTCCTCTCGAGCCTTCCTACTCTCCGCCTTTCTCTCTTTTGTGGCCAAAGATCTCTCCTCATTGCTCAAGATATGCTTGGCTCGTTTTGGAAGTAGAGTGTGGTCTCTTCCCATGCGGTTAGCGAATTTCTCCTTCCGCCGAGACTTGATCTTGGATGTTCTTGGGATGTTCGTTTGAGTGCTCGGGGGTTTGATATGCTGTCCACTGGGGTTGTATCGACGTTTTCCATGTCTGCGAGGCATCTTTATCGGCGATGGAGGAGTTGATTCGAAAGCTATTTTCTACGATTAGCATCTCTCGACCAGTGTCAAGATCATTCAGTAACATCGAGTGTGGTGTGGAAATTATGATCGAATAGCATACCCAAAGCTGTTGGATTGTGGTTGTCAAGGATATCGATTGATGATCCGGGTCTTCCTCTAGCTAATGATCCGCCACCATGTGGAGGAAGGGTCGGAGTTCCACCATATGTATTCGTTTGCGCGGATTCTTTCTCGATGATCACCGCTCGAGCTGGATGGGTGTGGATTCTGAAGCTCGGTTCCATTGTCATGACAAGACAGTCGAAGAAGCGGTCATACAGAATCTGACGCCTGCTGTTGGAGGAGCAATTTGGTGTCGAAGTCGAAGAATTATGGACACCTCGCGAGCGCAGAGCATGTCCTCGTCAGAGTTAGTGTAGCGTGACTCATAATCTTAAGATTAATACCAGTTCGCCTCTTAGCGGTGAATTTCCCCTATGTAGATCTAGTAAACGCGCTCACGACTGTAAAATGCGTCGATTTGGTGAATATGAGCCTTGAGCTTGCTGAACAATCAATCGAACTCGAGAGGTATATGTAGCGAATTACGCAATTTTCTGGCACCAGCGTCTTTTCCAAGCAGAATTTCAAAAGCAGGTTGTACAGACGAGCAGATAGAAAATGGCTGACTTGGCTAAAGCTTTGTCCTTGTTTGGATACAGTTTGTTGATCCTGCACCCCCCTCCCCACCATCTACTCCTTGATCTCTGTCAATTTACCCGCCATGTGCATGCCATATAACCCCGATCTAGTATTTCCGCATTCCAGGTACGTGTTCCTTCCTTCGCTTGTTGACATATTAACCCCTCAAACCTCTACCAAACAAGGGGTCCGAACACAGCTGTAGTGACTTTGCTGAACACTCGGTGGCGGTGTTGATAGACTTTCTGCTTGGAAATGACAGCCGGTTGATTATATGGATAATGCAACATTTTTTTTTTCTTTCCTTTTGGATAGTTGGATCCTTCTTCTCCTTCGTCGCCAATGGCTTCCTTTCAACCTGGATAATTTCCTTGTTCTTGTCATTACATAATCTTCGTCGAGGAACGTTTTTAAAGTACGAAGTCAAAGATGACTTGTCAATATTTTTGTAGTAGTTATAAAACTTTTGCTTCAACCACATGCTGAGTACCAGAACTGCCTGAAACACTAAAATATCGATAATTGCCAGCCTGGCCCACCCAGTCCGACATAGAAAGGCGCAAGCCACGTTAAAGAGTCCTCCTTGTAGAAAAAATCGCATATCGTGCACCTGTTACCTTGAATTCTCAAATTACAACAGGCATAAAGCACCCAATATCAGCGCTCTTGTTTCTGGAAATATCGCAGGCTCCGATTCTTGATGCCAGCAAGCATCTTTGAGAAAGCGATGTTTCCACCTGTAAGAAATTGCACTTCCAGATGTTGAGTCAGCTACCGAGAAACTTTGTTTTCTTTGTTCGTTATAAGAGCATTCAGAAGAAAATACATAGAAAATAAGGTTGGAGAAGTCTCGACCAGGGGAAGAAGAGATATTCAAAAGTTGACGTTGAAGTCCTCGGCGTGTAGAGCTCGAAGCTTCGCTCCAAGTCTGCCGAGCAGTGATTCGAGTCAAAAGGTCTACCCGTTGTTCAACAAAAAGGCGATGAGCTCACTGCGGGAGATATGATGAAGGACGAAATTCTTCATTGTGATTTTCTAATTACAGAGTCGGTCCAGGCACTCATGGCTTGAATACCCGGCAAGACTTCAAGAATGAGCATGCTAGTCTTGTTTCAATGCATTGCCATGTCCGATCATCCATTACTTTCACCCCAGACTCATGTTGGTGCCTTTGGAGATGCGCAAACACCTCGATCCAGTATCCATCAACCAGTCCCATCGTCCTCATTCTTACAGAAAGACCTCATATTGCTTCAGCGCAGTGATGTAGGACTCACTGGCTCCAACCACATTGGCAAACTTGAGCAATTGTTGTTTCTCTTCGTGGCTGCTGATCAGGGCGAGCGATGTATCATCTTCAACCCAGCAGAACCAGTGAGAAAGCAGTGCCCAAACATCTCCAGGAGAGCACGAGGCAAGATCGGAGGCGTCTTCATTGCCAGCTGCAGCAAGATCCTTCAAAAAAGGCGTGATATACACAGCCCAGTTTCGGAATGACTTCTTCGTGTCGGACACGCCAGGGATCCATCCGATCACGTCCTGGCTATCGAAATCCCCAGGAGCTTGCTTCCGTCTCAACATCCTAAGGATTGCACAAGAGTGCACATCGATAAGGTGATGTGGAATCTTGAAGTGGCGAGTTTGACCAGCGTCATCCAACGGCAACTTTACGTTTTCGGTATCCAGGAAGAATAGGACCATATTACCTGCACTAGCGACATATCCATAACTGCTTCGGTTAGCACTTATTTGCTCGATGAAGGAAGAAATTGCGAGGGCTTACTGATAACCGGAATCTTTACGAGGTCTCTTAGCTATGCGACTCAACTGTACTGGTGCAGTAGCCGGTCCCCGCTGTCGAAGCTCCATGCCATGTCCTGTGTTCGGCGTAGCAACAGGAATAGATGATCGTTCAACTTCCGTGACATCGGAAGTGGTGCCAGATGCCTTCGAGCCCTTATGTCCCTTGGTTGAAATCATACCAAGACCATTGTTTTTGCCATGATCGGCGACACCTCTTGCGATCTTGGCTGGGATTGCATTTGATGTCGCACCACCATGCGGAGCAAATGACAAAGGTCCATTGCGGATTGCCTGAGATTTTGATCTCTTTGGCGACGCATCATACAGAGATTCGTCGTATTGATGAGGTTGTGACTCGGGTGTCGAAGGTCTTGCGGTATTTCCTGACGTCGACGATTTCGAAACTCTCGGAGGCTTCTTCGTGCTAACAGCAGGCTTTGGTTTCGAATCTTTTAACTCTGACACAACTTTGTATGGCTGCACCGCAGTTCTTCTTCTCTCACTGCGACGCACCCACCCTGCTTCATCAGATTTAGCGCCGGCAGTAGCTGAATCTATATCGGTTTTGGCCACTGATGAGCGCTTGACTGAACTTCTGGTTGCATCGTCCTTATTCTCTTGACTCGCTGCATCCCTGGACCTTGTTGTCTGCGCTGGCTTTTGCTTTCGACTTGCCCTCTTTTGACCTGCCGTTGGGCTTTTTGGTGGGTTCTGCGCCGGCGCTTGGATAGGAGGATTTCTTGCTCTTTTCTGCATCGTCTGTAGAAAGTCGTCTTCAATGACTTGGTATGTATCATTCGATCTCGATACGCTCAGCGGACCACTCTCTTTCCCAAAGTTTTCGTTGTAGTAGTCATGTCGGTAGTCAGGTTTCTTCAGTCGTCTGACATCAGATAATGGGCCTTTCTGGGGCGACCGAGATCGTTCTGCCATCTTTCGCTCAATGTTCAAGGTCGCCTGCTCATCTGCCATCTGAAAGTCCGGTGGCTTCAAGACACATTTCCCTCGTCCTTTGCTTGGCTTGGTGCGACCCCGACGAGGCTTCAAATTGATCTGGTCTCCATTCTCGACAAAGCTTCTCAACTTTTGGATGTAGGTGGTCTTGGCACCCAAGAATATTGCTACGTCCATGATGTTATGTCTAGTCTTGTCGGGACAAGATAATGTTACTCTCTTGGTCTTTATGTAGTCAATCCACGTCTTGGCACCGTCCCAGACTTCGCCGATGTTGCCCAACATGAGATGCTTGACTTCGCAAGCCCATTCCTGCATTGAGAATTTACCATCGATCTCCGTAATCCATGGATCGCCCTCTGTCGTGCAAAGGTCGAGGGCAATCTCTTCCAGGTATACAACTGTGTATGGTGGAGGGAACATTCTTGTCGTTCGAGAGATGCGTGGGTCCCAGATCATCTCATCCTGGAGGTCGAATCTCTTGGTTTGGTCTCTTTTCAGCTCTAGGACTTGTCCGATAAGTGCTGAATTCTCACACGCCAATGATTCGGGAAGATCGAGATAGTGAGGTTGGTCTGGATGATCGAAGGGAAGGTCATTCCGGTCTGGGGTGACATAAATCCTGACTCGAGGGACCATGGAGACATACCTGCAGTCAGTTAGCTCATGTCTTTAATTAGGGATTCGCCATACGGCAGACTCGGGAAAATCATACTTAAATGGGAAGTCAATTAAATTGGGCTCCTTTTCTGGCGGTACGACCTGACGCAGAACAGTATTTCCAAGAATATCGTCGAGTGATCTGAATCCTGGCTGGAGGTTTGTGTCTCGGATATCCGATACCTGGGGAATAACGAACGGATCTGGTGATATGCTAGGAAGATTGGTAGCCATTCCAGGTGTTCTTTCCGAGTTGATGCCAGTCTCGCTGCAGGTAATTTTGCCAGTGCGATGGAATTCCTCGAGATCCTGTAGGTATTCTTCTTCAGCGCCCAGAACTTTGCCCACCGCCATAGCAGCTTCGAGGCTTCCACTACCCAAGTACAGCTCATCTTCGGCTATGTAAGCAATCCAGGTCTCTACCGCGCGTAATAGCTGTTTCGGAGTCAGAGCAGAAGCAATCTTTGCTGAAGATGCCACGCCAAGAAAACTGCCTTCAGCGTTTGCCGCGAAGCTAATGAGTTGGGGAAGATAGATGCCTTTGTATTCGGGAAAGAATCCGCCTCCGTGTTGTGAAACTCTGTAATCCCACACGATAGCATCTTTTGTGTCGAAGAATGCCGAGTCTGAACGCTTCTTAGCAAGAATAGCTCGAATTGTTGAAGAAACAACGATAAGATGAGATTCGAGAAGGGCAACTCCTGGTGGCTGGTGATCGTCTTCCACGTCCAAATCGGTATCTTCGTAGCCCAAGCACAAACGAACTGTCACCGGGTCCTCGATACTGTTCAAGTCATTAGCATATACATCCTGAGGTTTTGGAAGCGGGACCACGGACCTCTCGGTCTCGGCCTCCATCATGTCAAGTATTTGTCAGATGAATGGCAAAGGAATGCCCAGTAAAAGACAATGGCACCCTTTCGGGCTCTTCGAGGGTCGTAGAAGATACGCTTGAGTTTGTTTCGATGCAGATTAATCATGACGCGTCGTAGGCGCAGAAAGGATTGTCGGTCGAGCCAGAGGAACAAATCTTGAAAACAGTCCGGCGACTTTCGAGGTATGCTTTTGGTGATTGAGTCGAGTAAACAGAAAAACCGAATTCCTCCGAATGGGGAAGGATTTGGTTGAGGGGTATTCTGCTTTGACTGGCTGTGGCTATTCTCGAGCTCGTCGAACTTTCAAAAAGGTAAAACCAAAGCAAGACTTTAATACAGTCGGAGTTGTTACCTTTGGAAGAGCCGCAGCGAGGCTCAACAATCCATAATGAGTCATTCACCGACTTTAGTCGCACGATTCCATCTCGCGCTGCGTAGAATCGATTCTTTGAAGGCATTGGTTGTAGAAAGTGAATAGGGGGGCGTTAGCGCGTTTTAAGCGAGGACGCAAGCCAGCTGCAAAGTTACTGCTCCGAAAACACGTGGCATCGCGACAAACACATGGGTTCGAAATCCTGGTATAACACCCAAGTGATACCGAAATACATCAGATAATACAGCTGACCTCCCCCGAAAGTCCATGAGTTCTACATTCAACAATTACAATACCTACCCGATTCCGTTGCCCTCTAATAACATTCCCAGCGGCAGGGCAATAATCGACCTAGGCTGCAGAGGTATATCCAGCCTTTGCCCTTCACTACCACTACGAGATCTTGGTAGTCGAAAGCCGTCCCAAGCATTTCGCCATGGCCGATTCTGCAATGACCCCTGTGGAGAGGGCTCTGGAGCCCATCAGAGAAGACTTGCAGAGTATGAGCGACATGCTAGCGAACCGTTACTTCAATTATAAGCTCGACGCGATTTCATCGCTTCGAGATCATACTCTGTTCGTCTTGGAGGAATTGCAGGCGGCAACTGGCGCAAAAATCTACAATCGCATTGAATCCCCATCCTTGATATGCTCGTCGAAAGGAATTATGCAAGTCATTGCTGAAGATGTCGACTTGATTGAGAAAATTGGCACGATGGATTGTAAGCTTTTCTTGGAGCAGTGCATTGCGACAAACTTGAAAGAGCGAACCCAGAGACTACAGGACGATTTGCGGGAGCCAGTATCGATCAAGACTGAGCCCTTGTCAGAGCTCTATCAAGAAACCTTCTTCTCGGGAGGCCCCGTCGACGAAAGTAAGGCCAAAATTATCCATGACTTCGACCTTTCGGAGATGGAAATGGATCTCTCATTGCCAAGTCTTGTAGCAGATACAGGCGGCATGGCTGAAATACAGCATGCAGCATCATCAAAGCAAGAGGTCCACAACTCAAAATTCAAATTAGCCTTTGAAGAGCCTCAGGGTACGAAATCTGTAATTGGACATATTTCCAATGTGTTGCCAGTACCTACTTCAGCTTCCGAAACAACAACAATCTCGAATATACTTCCTCCAATGTCCATCTCGGATATCGCACCTGAAGCTCATCAAACGATACCAGAAGTCCCAATCCCTATCCAACCGCCTGCCAAAGTTCGACGCAATCGACCAAAGGATCTCAGACGAATGGTTATTAGAAATGCAGCATGGAACTCCTGGCTGGCAGCCGAAGTCGAAACGCCGAGTTTGGGCGAGGATTCGGGTTATGGGAAAGGAAACCCCCCAACCAAGAGCACAGGGGTGCCAAATCGCCCGGTTGCCACTCCGACTGACCGTCATCGAGTCAATGATATTCCAGCAGCAAGATTGAGTTCACAGCCAAGTTCTGATGTTCCAATCCCGGAGCAGCAGATGATTTATAAGCTTCCCCCGAAACCACCAGCATCCGTTTGTGTGGACTCGGTGACGTTCCAGCCACAGTCTTCTACACCACCCAAATCCTCCCAGACTTCTACCGGTGCAAATGGTCAAGACAACATCGAAGGGTTCACTATGACAACACCAGACCATGATGCACCGGTTTCAGCCACCTACGTTTTTGCCGCAAATGGCACAAGGACACTGTCAGAAGATAACACTGGCCTTGATAGCGTAGTGAGAGAACCTATGCCAGGTATTAGAGACCGCGCTATGTACGATGTAGCTATCAACGAAGCCAAGGAGGTAATAGAAACAATTGAATCAACCAAGATCAGCCCGCCCATCGGAAGAAGCACAGCAAGAACGTTGGGCGGAGATAGAAATGGAGATGCCCAAGCTAAGACCTTCTCCGTTATTGGTGCTGGCTACCAAGCAAGACCTTTCGCAGCAGAGAGTACAGCTCCGAAGAATAGCATGATGTTATCCAATCCAGATTACATCGACGAAGCTGAAGACCCTCGTCTTGCACGTACCGAGTCTGAGGTCTTTGAGACACAAGACAGAACCGAGGAAGATGCCTCCAGCTTTGCTATGGATATTGATAGTGGACGACAACCAGATCAACAAGCTTCATGCGCTGCTGTGGATGCCGAAGCCGAGATCGCAGTACCTACGAGCTCCTCCGCACAAATTAATGGAGAAGGCCCTGCGTACCTTTCAGACTCTGGCTCGACTGCTATGGACTTGGGCTCTGATGAAGAAGAGCAGTATCAGACGGCATCTGAGGGGCAATCTCCAAGCCGCCTATGTCATGATACTCCAGGGGAAGCCATTGCACCACCGCTTACAGCAGAGGTGATCCCAAGTGTCGAGTACCTGGTCGCAGATACAAGTGAGCCGAGCGAAGACGTGTCACTACATGTTGATACCTCGCCGTCTTCACATTCGGGCGCAGATGCTCACATGAAGTCCATTGAGTTTCGCAAGACTGCAAATCTACACGTGGAAAAGCCGGGTGAAGCGCCGAAATTGAAGCCGCAGGATCTCAAAGTAGTGCCAAAGAAGCCGCTTTCTGCTCCCAGGAACGTTGAGTGGGGCCCGACCACAAAGAAAGATCCATTCCTCCCAACCTACCAGTGAGTCCAATCCTTCCCCGCTTCTAGAGATATACCACGCTAACAGATCTCTAGGAATGAACCATTCATCATATTCTTCTGCGAAAAGGAGAATCCCCGATACAGCGCCGACGACAGCCACCAAGCCCGCCACGTCTACCTCCCCGACTCCCTCGTAACCGACCACTCCTCAGCGATCGTCGATCTCTTCTTCGAGAAACAAGATCCTTCATCGCAATTCGACGCAGACGACACCATCTGCTGGGATCCGAACATCTCTAAGACTTCGAAACCATATAGTGAACAGTCAGTCTACATCTCCGAGCTCATCGCTGACCAAGCTGCCAACGGAAGTCCCGATGCGATTTCCTTGTTGGCGAATCCGAATAAGATCTGGGGCGCGTTTCTGCATTGGTGGAGATATGTGAAGGATGGGGAGATTGCAGCGATTAGGTGTCCGTGGGAGAAAGAGAGGGCTTTGAAGATGGCGGAGGTGATTGGTGCGGGGGCGGGATATGTTGGGGCGGTGGAGAGCTGTGTGGTTAGAGAGAAGAAGTATGCGGATGAGAGGGAGGATGCGATGTGGTTGAATCATACGCATCCGCAGTGGTTGTACCTGTTTGATAGGGGGAGGTATAATATGTTGCAGCAGAAGGGGAAGCTGCCGGATGTGCGGAATGGGTAGCTTGAGTAGTTTCGGGTTTGGGTATTCTGGGATCTGGTTATTTTTTGGTTGTGCTGGTTTCACTGAGCACTCTGTCCACGGGCTTTGTTTACGGGTCTGGTGGGTTGGATGG
Source organism: Cadophora luteo-olivacea (assembly GCA_026120085.1). NCBI lineage: Eukaryota > Fungi > Ascomycota > Leotiomycetes > Helotiales > Ploettnerulaceae > Cadophora > Cadophora luteo-olivacea. The sequence goes on along the minus strand of JALRMC010000031.1, from coordinate 334,251 downwards.
ATATGAAGAGCTTTTGGATAAATAGGATACATCAGGATTTTGAGCATCAGAAGAGTGCATCCGTGAATCTCATTGACAAAAGCAGAACCTTGCTTTGTTCCCCTTGATTTGTGTTTTTCAGATTTCCCTCCTTTGTTTTGTTTTAGCTCGAAAGCTGCGCTTCTCGCTTACATCTGAGTTAGTGCGACGCTGCTTTTCGCTCTTCTCGTTGCTGCTTTACCATCCTCCCCTCCTTCGATCTTCCCCTTCCAATGCATCCAACCTTCGTGTCTCAAACAAACACTTTAATATTCTCCATCAGTACCGCCCAAATTCATAATCTTTATATTTCATTCATTCGCCTATGTCATGGCTTAAACTTCCATCGCAATTTTCACGCCAGAAGAAACAAGTCACGAGACCGGCCAAAAACCACCGTACCACTCATCCGGCCACATTTGACCGACCCTTGTATAGGAGAAATGTCCAGTACCATCCACTCGGGCCCTCCCGGAATGGGTCCAAACGGATGAAATGCACCGTACGGGTGAGACGCACGGTGGAGAGGGACCGATGTCTTTTGATATAAGAGATTGGGTTGGGAGCTTATTGGGAGGTGCTTTAAGATTTACCTTCGATTCGTTATTCGTCCCTTAGAAGCTGTTCAAGCCTCTATTTCTCTCCTTTTCAACAATTTCCCGTTTTTGAATCTCCATTTCCATCTCCGCGCCTTGATTCGCCTATTGGAGGAACCTCGGCGATGTCCGAGCAAATCGTCAAGTCCAACGACTCTGGCCAAGACATGGAAACAACAAGTTTCTCTCCCATGACCAACACCAACACCAACGAACCAGCGCCAACCACACCACCAAACGAAACCTCAGCCGCTTCCACAACCAAAGACCAAGACCAGACCGACTCCCCACGCTACCCCACCGGCCTCCCCCTCACCCTAATCTTCCTCTCCCTCTGCACAACGACCTTCCTCGTGGCCCTGGACGGCACCATAATCGCCACGGCCATCCCGACCATAACCAACGACTTCAACAGCCTGCGCGACGTCTCGTGGTACAACTCTGCCTTTCTCTTGACGACGTGCGCGTTCCAGCTGCCGTTTGGTAGGGCGTATACGCTGTTTAATACTAAGTTTGTGTTCTTGGCGGCTATTGCCGTCTTTGAGGTCGGGAGTGTGGTGTGTGGTGCGACGCCCGGGTCGGTGGGGTTGATTGTTGGGAGGGCGGTTGCTGGTGAGTTTTTCTTTTTACTTTTTTGTTTCTCGGAGGGTTGACTTGGCTTGGGATCTTGGGAAAGGGGGATCGGTGGGGTTGGGAGATTTTGATGGATGAGTGGTTGCTGATGAGTGTGTCCAATAGGTATTGGTGGTGGTGGGATTTTCAGCGGGTGTTTTATCATTATTGCTGAGAGTACGCCGTTGAGGAAGAGGGCGCTCTTTACTGGATTCATCGGTGGGACGTTTGGGATTGCTTCGGTTGTTGGGCCGTTGATTGGTATGTTGATTGATGATGAAAGTTTTGAGACTTGTGCTGACACCGTCGTAGGTGGAGCATTCACGACTCGCATAAGTTGGAGGTGGTGCTTTTACAGTAAGTAGTCACTGTTCCTTTGAAAGTTGCAACTTCTTCTTTTCGAACGAGACGCTTGCTTTGGGGGAGTTCGAAGCTTATAAAATTTAGTCAACCTTCCGATCGGTGCCGTCGCTCTTGTTATCGTCACGTTCTTCCTCCCCCGCTCAATTGGCCGCTCCTCTCCAGACCTCAAGACTAAAACACCCTGGGAGATATTCAAGAAGTTCGATCCTATTGGTACAGCACTTTTCATCCCATCCATCATCTGTTTGCTCCTTGCCCTTCAATGGGGCGGTGGCCAGTATCCATGGAGTAGTCCACGAGTCATCGCGACTTTCGTATGTTTTGGAGTGACTTTCATCGCCTGGATTGTGATACAGACCAGGCTTGGAGAAGATGCGACAGTGCCTGTGAGCATTCTGAGGCAGAGGACTGTGATCGGAGCATGTTCGTTCATGATGTTTGGGTCGGCGTCTTTTACAGCGGTTGTCTACTATTTGCCGATTTGGTATGTCCATCATCCATTCCTGGTCCCTCACCCACATCCAAGACTCCAGTGGCTGACCGTTTCAGGTTCCAGGCAATTCGACAAGATAATGCAGAAGAATCCGGAATCCATACACTGCCCCTCATTCTCAGTCTGATCGTCATCTCGATCGCGTCCGGCGGCGCAGTAGTAGCGCTCGGCTATTATACACCATTCTTGATCGTCGGTTCCATCGTCATGTCTGTCGGTGCAGGCATGCTTTACACCCTCAAACCCAATTCTAGCATCGGCGCCTGGTTAGGCTATCAGATTATTATGGGTGCGGGTATAGGCATGACGCTCGAACAATGCAACATCGCTATCCAAACCGTCCTGCCAGAGAAGCAGATCCCCGCAGGTACCAGTCTCAGTGTTCTAGTGCGGTCGCTTGGTGGCTCGATTTCCGTTGCGATATGTCAGAACGTATTTGAGCGGAAATTGAGGAGTAATTTGGAGGATGTTTTGCCTGGTGTGGATTTGTCGTTTATCGGTGGTAGTGGTGCGACCACGTTGGTGCAGAATGCAAATGCGGCGTTGGGAGGCGACGCTGGGGCTGTGGAGAAGGTGCTACTGTTGTATAATGATGCGCTTGTACAGACTTTCTTGGTGGCGTTGGTCTTGGCCGCTTGTACGTTTCCCATGGGTTTACTGGTTGAGTGGAAGAGCGTGAAGAAAGAGAAGAGGGAAAAGAAGATTGAGGATGTGGAGAGTAAGGAAGCTGTTGTTGACGAGGATGTCAAATCTGAAAAGGTTTGAGAAGAGAGGATAGGGGATCATGGTGTACTTTTCGGCAAGGTATAGACATAGAATGTATTGGTAGATAGATTTTCAGTCCACTCACTCTCAATGTAGCATTTTTGGGTCTGCGAGACTGCGCCTCACGAGGATAAATGGAACCTTGAAGTCTGGACTTGGCATATCCCACTGGAAGTATACTTACGTAAATAGGGGTATTTGAAGCAGCTTTGAGCTGATTGCGGTGAATGGAAAGACAGCAGTCTCGAAGATACCTTCGCCCTTCATTATCCCACAACACAAGCCTTGCGAAGTATATTTGGAAAATTGCGGGTTTTGGGCTTCATTGACGTCACCACTCGGTCACGTGTGTTGAGATAGCCTTCAACATCAAACAACCAGACTCAACACTAAGACAACACACCAGACTAAATCACCACTCTATTGCATCGAAAAACAGTACATTTTTGGGTTGTGAAGATGACTGCACCACGCAGAGGTCGTGCTTGCGATGCATGTCACAGCATAAAGATCAAATGTGAGCTCGGCGCATCCCCAGGCAGTGTACCGCCCTGCGAGCGATGTTTGCGCCTCGGGAAATCGTGTTCTGTATCTGCACCTATACGCAAGAAAGATAGGATAGCGGAATTGGAAGCCCAGCTGGAAGAGATGACGCGGTTACTGAGGATGCAAGAGCTTAAAGATGGAGGGTTGGGGGCTGAAGGCAGGATATCACCTAGGACGCCAGTTAGCCTTGATGCGAGGACGACGCCGGACTCAAGAGCCGTGGGTGTAGGAGCGATGAATGGGAGGAAGAAGAGGAGATTGTCTGGCGATGATGGGCAGGATGCTTTGGGGAAAGGTAATGCAAGTGTCAGGGACGGATTGGAGATTGATCACGTGTTATCGAAGGAGGTGCAAAGGGCGTTGGTGGACAAGTACCGGAATGAAATGGAGCCTGTGTTTCCTTTTGCAGTGCGGCATGGATATGAAGTTCTGCGACAACGACATCCGTTGCTTCTGCAAGCTATTATTTTCGCTGCTTGTCCAGGGGTACTGCCAGTTGATGCTCAGGATGAAGTAACGACGATCGTGGTCAAACTCGTTGCTCCAGATGAGGTTGAGAAATTCGAGAAGTACTTTCTCCACTCACTCTACCTTGAAAACAAAAGCTGACCCGTGGCAGAACCATTGAACTGCTTCAAGCACTACTCATGATCTCATTCTGGTACCGCCCCCCGAAAAATCAAGTCCATGTCGCCATAGATAGGAATGTCAACTTAGCGATTAGCCTCTCACATGAATTGGGCATTTCAAGTTCTGAACATGCATTAGGTATTGCATCGCTTGAGCCTCACGACGATAATATCAACTCGACAGAAGCATGGCGGACATGGAATCTATGCTACCTGCTATCGTCAAGTCTAGGTGGCTGTATGAGATTTCCGCCCAAGATCCCTTGGAAAGTCGATATGGAGATGAAGCTCTCGTCACTAGAGTACGGGCGAGATTCCGTCGCCACCGATAGATTACTTTGCCAGTTCGTCCGCGCAGAGCGATTATGCGAACAGATAGCCGTAGAAGCAGGCTACAGTACCGCAGAGCCACCAATGGAAGTAACGGACCAAGTCAAGATCCGACGCATACAGAACCTCATCATCGACCGGAAAGCCCAATTGTTCTCATCGAACAGCACGCCAGCGCTGAAATTATACGAGAACATCGCTACGCTGCTTCTGTACGAGTGTATACTCCATACACCGACGAACAAACGATCCTTCGCTGCACCGTACGTCGCTGAGCGTCTGTCGTTGACGGATTTTCCCGCGCCGGTCGTCACGCCTGATCACATCCCTTTTCTGTACGGCTTGCGCGATGCTTGTCACACAGCTCTGAACGCCGTTCTTGCTTTAGACTACAGAGAAATAGCATTCGCGCCACTAGTCACGTTCACCGCCAAAGCATTCTACGCACAATGGCTCCTCATCAAACTCTACGTCGCATGCACGGCATCGGGCAACACCTACGGCGCGTTTATCGATCCGCAGAGCTTGCAGATAGACCATTACCTGTGTCGGGTGTCTGAGGTTGGGGATCGGATTTGTGCGATGGATGCGGAGCATATGGGTGGCAAGGGATTGCAGATGAGTACGAGGAAGATTAGGGAGTGGGTGTTTAATTGTGATGCGTTGAGGGCGGAGGAGTCGTTGAAGAGTTTTTCGGCGGCGGAGACGATGGCGATGGTTGCGCCGAGTGGGGGTGTACAGTTTGGGTTGGAAAATGAGTTGGATTGGAATGCGGTTGATTATGGGATTCCGGGCTTGGAGTATGGACTTGAGGATTTGTTTGGTGTGCCGATTGTTTGACGATGTTAGACATGGAGATTTGGAAGGGACTGCTGCATGTTGGAGACTCCTCTTACCGCATGCACAGCGTGAATATCTTCGCGGTACCGAACAAGCTTTTGGAAGGTATCGTTCCTGAAGTGCAGTGAAGGTCATTTGTTTTTAACGGCTCGATCACCACTTTCTAAGCGAAGTCCCTTCCGGTATTGACTTCCGGATCGTTCCGATGCATATAAGCGAGCGAGTTGCCCCTCTGGAAGTGCCCCAGCCGATCCAATTGAATTCAGATGCCCTCGAATCCGTTCTTTTTGCTTTCACTTATCATAAATCCGTTGATCAACCCTACGAAATATCAGCTGGGTTGACTCACAACTCGCTTCGCCGAGAATGAGCGCTCCATGCCACTGCATTCGGCCAAGTGCAGCCCGGGAATCCTCGGGTGCTGTTACCGTGCCGTAATCAGCATCCCTTGTGTAACATCGTATCTACCATCGTCCACAATCTCAGAATCCATATATCATCCACCCTCTCCTCTCATAGCACCCACTATCCATTTCATACCATATCCACATCTTCACACACATAGCCTGGAAAGAAAAAGAAAAAGAAAAGATGTCCACAACACCAACCCCAAACACCACCCTCTCCCTCCCAACCCGCCTCCTAATCCTCCTCGGTCCCCCCTCCACCATCCTCCTAACATCCCTCTCCTCACCCACCCCAATCGCCGTCGCCATCAGTTCCCCCCTCGCATTCATCCCACCACTATACCTCCACCGCAAATACACTAATTCCAAGACCCTCGCCCCCACAAGACACGCCCCCCTAGAGCCCTTAATCTGGACTGGTTTCCTAACAGGCACACTTGGTCTCCTAAGCGCTTCTGCAGCTCAGCTTCTAATCCTAAAAGCCTCTCTCAGAACCGTATTTTACAGGGATGAGAAAGCAGGGGAGTTCTTCTGGAGGGAGATGCAACGAACGAGTATTTCCGGTTTGAGTAGCACGGAATTAGCGACTCGTGTTGCGCTGGCGGAGAACTGGCGGACTTGGGCTATGAATTTTGTGTTTACGTTTCTTGCTGCTGGAGTTGTTGAAGAAGTGGTGAAGTTCGTACCGGTTCTTTACGCAAGGTGTAGGGATGGGAAGGGGAGGGGGACTGGGTTTAATGGAGGGGAGGGGAGAGAGGGGGGGAGGAAGGGGGATAGGAGGTATATTGATTTTGCGATTGCGGGTACGTTGGGGTTTGGGGTTGTGGAGGCTTTGGGGTTTATTTATGGGGTTTGTGGGATGGAGGGGTTGGGTAAGGGGATGCTCGCTGTTATGGTGCTAGAGAGGGTGGCGGGGCAGATGGGGCATTTGGCTACGGGGGTTTTGAGTGCTGTTAGGGCTACGAGGAGGGACTTTTATGATGAGGTTGGGGAGAGGAAGAATGGAAATAGGAAGATGAGTTGGTGGTGGGTTGTTGGGCCCAGTGCGCTGTATCATGGATTCTCGGACTTTGTTGCGTTGAGTGCAAGTGCGTTGGATGGGAATGTGGGATTTATTCATCCAAGGGGTGTGAAGTTGGTGGTAAGTATGATTGGAGTTATTGGTTGTATATGGGGAGCTGCGGGGTGGCAGATGTGGAGGGAATGGGAGGATCTCGATGAGTTGGATAGGCAGGCTGATATGAAAAAAGCGAAGAGGTCTGTGGAGAAGAGCGAGTGAGGAAGTTCGAATTTGTTGGTAAACTGAGGTTTGCACCCTCAAAATTCTTAGGGGATGCTATGCCCTCTGTGTAATCTACAACTCTATTATCTTTTGTCAACACTGTAAAATATAAACTACTGTATCATACCCCATTTCAGCGCTTCTCCTCTCCTTCGACTATGGAAAGGTATTCCACTGAAGTTGGCAAACGTCAATGATTACCAACATATATAGAGAAGTTATGAATTATATACAAGTCAAGCATACATCCTCTATCTCACGACTTGCTCTTTTACTCAGCATCCTCCAGTCTCAATATACTGACAACCAATGCTGATAAGAATCATTATCCACGATGAGCCCCATGCTGTCAGTACCTCTAGACAAGCGGAAGCATCTACGAGCAGACAGTGACACTCGGGACGTTCGTGCAGCTAGCATATTTCTTGCCACCAGTAACAGCAACCTTCGACCAAGTCCATCCGGTACAAGAAGAAGACGATCCACAAGTGACGACGACATCATATCCAGAGGAAGCGACAGCGCCAGTACCGACGATGTTCTTGACTATCAGGCCGGTGATGGGGACACCTGTAGTAGCAGTTCCCTGGGGAAGGTTAGTCAGGCTGTCGATGAGGGTCAGGGGGAGAAGACTCACGTGGAGATCACCACCATCGTAGTTCTGCTCGATCAGGATACCGTATTTGGAGATGGAAGACATGGTGATGCCATCGTAGGTGACGCCCTTGATGGATCCCGTTGTGCCGGCTTTGGCCTTTACGCGGATAGCTGTTTCATTTCATTAGCAACCATATCTCAATATGGGACTGAGATTTGGCATACCCTGGACAGACTTGGTAACAGTTGAAGAAAGGAATTGCACGCCGTCGACAACATTGTTGTCACGTCCACCGACTGATCCGATCGAGAGACCGTGGCCACCGGAGCAGAGACCACCGGTGAAAATGATGTTTGTGCCGGAGTTGACGGCTACGCAGTCATCTTGGTTGTAAACGGTGGCGCCAGCTATTTGTTCTTATTAGCTTCCCTCTGACGAACTTGAGACGGATAGAGGAGGGAACTGACTGATAGTGACACCATCCGAATCACCAATATCAAAGGCATCAGTGTTCTTAGCAAGAGCATCACCAGCCTTGGCATCAATGGTGATATATGCGAATTCGGTGTTTGTGACCTGGTTGATGCTGAAGACTTGCACGGGAGGGTTGACGATGGTGAGTTGTTCTATAAGACCATTCGTGATCTTGTGGGCTTGGAAGAACTTTGGCTTGCTGTGAAGGTACTTTTTAGTATATGTGATGTAAAAGACTAGATCAGATTCTTACGTCTTTCCAGAGTCACCACCGCCGCCATCCCAGTAGGAAGCTCCGTTTCCATCCAGAGATGAGCCGGAGAGACCAGCGACCTTGATACCGGTTCCACTGACTGAGAAGAGAGGACCTTCCCACTCTTTCTAAAAGATCACGACAGTCAGTACAAGTTTCTATGTATCTCACATGCGTAACCTCAGATCCGGCAAGCGAGAAAAGGAGGATAAACCCACATAAGCGAAAGTTGTCTTTCCCGAGAAAACAACAACAGCATTATCCTTCAGCCCCGTCATATCAAGGGTGACACCAGCCGGAACAGCAAGGTCCTTGAGAACGATCCAATCGCAAGAAGCCTTTGACTTGATCGCAGTCGCATACTGGGAGCCACTGTACGTGCAAGAAACCGCGCGCTTCTCAAGAGCGACCTCGACTTCTCTTGGGCTGGGAGCGGGAGTTGGCGCAGGCATGGCGTTGGCGACGGGTGAAGCCAAGACTGCGACTGGCGCAGCGGCGAGCAGCGCTGCCACGAGGAAGTTCTGCATGGTGGCGGTAGGGGTGAGGCGGGATGGATGGGTGCAAGAAGTGCTTGGTTGACTTGGCACAGAGGGAGGACGAATCGAAGGAGTGAGATTCAAGGTCTGGTCTGTTGGCCAAGAGAAGCCAAGGGGGGTGGCAGGTCTTGGTCTTTATACAAGTCGCACTGCATTTAATATCGCATGCTCGGCGGAAACTCATCTCGATGGCCTTTGGATTCGGACTTCTCGCACTGGTGGTGCGATGATTGTGTGGTGCGTTGGTGGATGTTCGTGACCCTGAATATCGGACTGGTGGACTGAAAGTGCCATAGTATCTCCGTGCTGTGGACCCTGCGTTGCATTCCAAAAGACTTCAACTTGGTGGTGTGGAGTGTTGTGTGACTTGTTGTCGATGTCGATTTCTCAGCCCCATCCCACTTCCATGGCAATTGTTCCGTAGCTACCGAGCTAGATATATTAATTAAGATTAAATTTAAGCTTGGCATGGAAGAATTAAGCATCCATGGCAAATGCTTAGAGCTAGCAGTTCGTGATCCCGATGTGTTTCGCCCCCCGGTCCCCATCTTTCCTGTCTCAGGTTTAGAGTGTTGTGGAGTAAACTTATTCGGGACCGATATCCGACTATATGGGCGGATTGATTGGATCCATATGCAGATTACCTTTGTTCGGACGACGTCCGTTTCGAGGTTTGCTTGCTATCTCATGTTTGTGGATGGAATAAGGTTGAAAGTATAAACAGAAGCATTCCACATATGCGACGAACGATTCAAGATCGTGCATGTTGCCGTTGTCCTCCCGTACGAACTTAAGGGCAGTGCCGGAAGCTCTTGAAATCCGCCAATCGCATTCGTTCCGAGCCGTCCTCCCCCGCATCTTGAGAGCCCTGAAGGATACTTTAACAAGACCACGGGACCATCGTTCGTCAAAAATGTCCTGAAAGGGTCGATTTTGTCACATTTGTAAAGTTCAGTCCAGATTGAGTTGATGAGAATAGACTTTTTGGGGGTTTGTTTTACTTTTTCACGACTGGATGGGAAGGTAAGACATAGTGGTGTTGATGTTTAGATGGGCAAGCCGAAAGTCAGTATTGCGTGATTAGTTCCATTTTTAAAAGGTCGGTGTTGAGTTGAATTCCGAGCCGTCCTCGATATCTCGAGTACTTCCTTCAATGAAACTGCGGCGTACGTCTAAGTATCAGGCTTCGATGACGGTGTACATGTTCTCCTCAAGGCAAGGCAAGCCCGGTGAACGTGATAAGAATGTCCGATGTTACCACGGATGGGGGAAGAACCTTTCATGATGAGATGTAATGCATTATCTCAATCGGCTATATTTCCATAAGAAAGCAAGTACAACATAAACGGAATGTTTTCGGGGCTGATGGAGCATCGACAGAAGTTTCACTGAAGTAAAAGTTAGGAAAAAAAGGAACATCATCAACGGCATCCCTTCTGTGAAATTCTACTCTCGCATAATTGTTTTTGGCTTGTTTTCATCCACTTAGGTGTATGCAACCAACCTAGGTAAGCGTCCTATCGCTTCCAATGCGACGCGAAAAGAAAACCCCGTAGCAATTATCGCATCTACGGCGATGGCAATTCATAAAGCTGCTTCGGTGGCCCGGGAGGATGTACCTACGTCACGTTAGTATCTCACATCCATTCCCGAGAGCCAGTCTAACACTCACCGGAGACGGCAACTCCGAAACCGAAAGCATCGAGCTCTGCCTATGCGTATTCTCCAACTCCCTCCTATTCTTCTCCTCCCTCACCTTCCTCTTCCTCTTCATCAGCCACCACACCCCCAAAACAATCCCCACCAAAGCAACAATACCACCAACCACACCTCCTGCAATAGCACCAACATTACTCTCCGCACCAGTATTTGAGGGCGAGGTATTATTAGTCACATTACCATTACCAGCACCCCTCTGCGTACAAATCGGCACCAAACTCGCCCGATTCTCATCAAGCGGTCCCTGAACAGCCGGCGCCATCCTAAACACCCCCTCCTCATAATCCACACTCAGATAATTCTGCGTGAGGAACATGCCGCCCAGAATAGCCCTGACGCTGTCCGGGTCCGCATCAGCATTATAGTTGATGCCTGAATCGACGAGGCTGTCGTTGACGATGGCGTAGCGGCCGAGATCGTCGGAGCCCCGTTTGATGGTGAAGAGTTCGGAGTTGGGGATGGTGGTTGAGTAGCCGTTGTTGAGTGTGACGGTGAGGTTGCCGTCGGGGCGTTGAGAAATGGGGTAGTTGAGGCCAGGGAGAGAACTGTTGCTGGTGTAGCCGGTTGTGTTGGCGAAGAGGCTGGCTACGCGAGGTGTGAATGTGAAGCGTTGGCGGGAGGTGTCGAGACAGGCGTTTATGGGGGTTTCTGTTTCGGATAGGAGAGGGACGGATGTGCCGTTGAGGAATGTGTAGGTTATGGTTGAGACGGAGACTTGGAGGGGGCAGGGCTGGGAGCTGGTCCAGGTGCCGATAGGGAAGGTGGTGAAGTTTGTATTGGGGAGGATGCGTGCGTTGTCGTAGCCGCCGATTACGAGGGCGCCGTCGACGGGGGAGAGGGAGCGGGAGCCGGCCCAAAGGGACCAGGCGCTTGATGGAGCGACGAGGCCGTTTGTTGCGGCTTTGAGGAAAGAAGAGTCGACCCCAAGGGGTATGCCATTGTCGGCTTCTGTTCAATGATATCGTTAGACCAGGTTGTCTGACCTCGCTTGACATGCCAAGTAGAATGAAATCGGAATTTTGGACTATGATAGCGTAAGTGGATTGAAACGAGTGACGAACCGCCTTCCAACCCAGCATTTACGAGCGGAAAGCCCAGCACACTTCCATTCCTTTCAAACTTCAGTACATCGTTGAAATACACATAACTACCCGTCGCAGTCTCCTGATCGGCCTGGCTCCCATTCCAACCACTTCGAATACTAACTTCGTACGTGCTACTCTTCGTGGCATCGAATACACCTCCAGCTGCTCCGATGCAAGTGATGTTGGTCAAAGAAACGCATTCAAGGACATTGGAGATCCGAGTGTTGTTGAGTGTCGTTGCTGGACGGAGAGAGAAGATCTGAGAGGGTGTACCGATGCCAATTTCGATGCCGCGAGTTACGGCGAGTCCGTCGAGTGAGACGGTTATGTTTCGCCAGGGGAGGTAGAGTGGTGGAATACTACATTCGCCGGTCGCTGCTTGGGCGAGTGGGGAGAGAAACAGGAGAAGAAAATAGCAGAACAGATGGATGGAGAAGAACAGGGATATCATTCTGCTCGACAGATCCGAAGACCAAGATTCTGCTGGGAGGTGAGTAGAAGGTATGAGTTATTCATTGGAAATATGTCAGAGTGTTCATGAGATTTTGGTGTGTGGTGGTAGCTCCTTTGTTATAACCGATTGCGGGTCTGAATTGTTGAAAGGACTGGCAAAACACGGAAGCGTGGCTCTGGAATGAGCATGTGGACATTATATACGGAGGTACATCAGAATGTCAAAGACCATTATACTTGGCCCAAGAAATCAGGAAAGTCTTGAAAACGATGATCTTGAACCTTTCCACTCTGTCGAGCGATAATTAATCGACGAGACAGGTCTATTGTTGCGGAAATATCCATGAGTTTGGATCATTGAAGGTGATGCCAGAAAGACAAAACACGACACAACCGCCAGCAATCCCAACTTTCTGACGTCTTGGACAACTTGCGCTCAGATTGTGGCTCCAGTGATTGTCCACTTCACGCCCACAACCTCTACGAGCTGACAATGAAAGCTCCTGCCAAAGTGTATATAGATGACTCGAGCTTCGAGATAATGGACGTAATCACCGTAATTGCTCCTATGAATGCGCATCGATTCCCTCCATCTGCTGCATGATGGCTCCCTCAGAAAATCTTAGCACAGATCCGATGAAAGATTACCTGACTTGATTGACGCTCTGAGCTGCTGGTGGTTGACGCCAACATGTTGCCATGGCTGCGCAGCAGACAATGCAGCTGAAAGGCGAACAAAGAAAAGAAGACCAGCAACGGGAGAGGCAATACTCTTATCTCATTGGATACTGAACGATTATGTAGTGATTGAGCTAGTACCTCTGGCTGTCCCATACTTCTGTGGAGGGATAGCGATGCACGTCAGGCATTGAAGCTCTCAATACCGCAGGCATTTCAACAAAGAGATGATATGGCTCAACAGAGCACGGCTCAGAGAGCCATGGCACTTGCCAATTGAAGTAGCGGATGGAAAGTATGGCAGAAGTCATAACAAGCGTAGATAGATATATACGGCAATCAAAATACTGTCAAAGTCTAAAATCATGCCATGCTTTTTTCGGGATACCGCTTTGCCTTTTTGTTGTTTCCGACCTTCATCCAAACCGCAATACATCCCAAGATGACCATAAGGAACAATCCCTTCTGCAGCACGCTCCACTCAGCAGACTCGGTATCGGCATCGATTTCGGAAACAGGGACAACAGGAGGAACGACATCGGTCTTGGCTGGGGCTGCAGCAGCAACAGTTGATGTGGAAACGATAGGCGTGTCGTCGACCTCCTCCTGCCCTGCAACAAACTCCGCGTGTCCGTATTCAACATCTGTGCGTCGGACAGCCACCAATCAGCATGTCCACCCAAGCAAAAGCGTGCTGCGTTGAAGGAAAGGTACTTTATAGTTCCACGTGGATACCTTCTTCTGGTACGGGGAGCTCGCCACTCTTGGCAATCTTGACTGGCGATTTTGGCTTGTCTCCGCCTCCCTTGGGGACGTTCTCGATAGCTTGGACGATCTCGTAGCCCTCAAGGACTTCGCCAAAGACAACGTGCTTGCCGTTGAGATGGCTAGGCATGTCAGCATGTGCCAATTGCAGAGGCAAAATAGGAGCAAAAGCTTACCCTGGGGTGGAGGTGGTGATGAAGAATTGGGAGCCGTTGGTATCTTGTCCAGCGTTGGCCATGGACAAAAGACCAACCTTGGAGTGCTTCAACTTGAAGTTCTCATCAGGGAATCTCTCGCCGTAGACTGTCATATATTAGCGCATGTCCCTATGAATGTCTTCGCAGATCCATATACATACTGGACTTTCCTCCAGTTCCATCTCCCTTTGTGAAGTCACCACCCTGAATCATGAAGCCCTTGATAACACGGTGGAAGGTCGAGTCCTGGTATCCGTAGCCCTTCTCTCCAGTGGCCAAAGCGCGGAAGTTCTCAACAGTCTTGGGAACGGTCTTGCCGTACAATCCAATGACAATCCTGCCCATAGACTCGTCGCCATGAGTGACGTCGAAGTAGACCTTGTGGGTGATCTTGGGGCCCTTGACAGCTTCAGCTGTTTGGGTAAAGAAGGCGAAGGTGATGGCGATGATCAACAACACCGAAACGACGAAACGCTGCATGGTGAACATCTTTGCTGTTCAATTGATGGTGTTGAGGATGTGTATTGTGGTACGAAGGAGATCGTGGGACCTTCTACGGGAAGAAGAGGAGGAGAGAGGGAGGTAGTCGATGAGCTCGGATATCCAGCTAGAGTTTCGGATAGGTGTCGATTAGGAATCGAGCTAAATCACGTGTTAGCCAGGAGTGCGGGCGGTCAGAGCTTCAAAGCGGCATTTGGGAAATTCAAGACCCGACAACACCAGAAGCTAAACATCACGACATCCATCCCTCTTTCCGTCAATTGAAGCTGCTAGAGCTTCATATTTCACAATGGTATGCTCGGTGCCGGTGGGATCGACTTTTTTATCTTACTAATGCCCGCAGGTCTTCATCCTAGGGATCAACTTCCCCGAAACCAGACTCTTAAAGGTACGCCAGCGTCGTCCCTCAAACCCCAACAACAGCTCTGACAATGCCCCAGAAATCCCTCGAAACATTCTACGGCATTGGCGTCCAACATTCCTCTCGCATCCTAGCCAAACACTCCATCTTCCCCGCCGCGCGCGTAGGCGACCTGCCCACCAAGACCATCCTCGCAATCGATGCTGAGCTTTCCAGTATGAAGATCGAGAACGAACTGAGGAAAGAGATGCGTTCGAATATTGCGCGGTTGAGGGATATGGGGAGTTATAGGGGAAGGAGACATGCGATGGGATATCCGGTTAGGGGACAGAGGACGAGGAGTCAGATCTTGACGGCGAGAAAATTGAATAGGACGGATCGGGTGGGCTAAGGGAGAGGGAGGAGGGGTAGTTGGGATTGATGAGATGAATGTGTATATTGGTGCATTGCTGGCGTAGAGGGTGCTTTGGGATGTAGGATTATTGTAGGAATGATGATACTCTTCTGATGCCAAGGTTTGGATTCAAGGTGCAGGAGTTACGCTTGGTGGCCTGTCAGAATCAAGTGAAGAGGGAACAGCTGGCCTTAAATATTCTGTGGGTTAGGTTTCCATTACGCTTTTTGGACCCTGCGTTGCCTTTTGCTCTCTTTTGCTCTGGGTTTCAACTTGTCACAAGTCTGGATACCGCCCCAAGAATCGCGGTACGGCACGCCACGTCCTTAACTAGGCATGTCAGTAGCTGGACTACGTGCCTCTCAATTGTAATGGAAGATCTTTTCGTTTATCGGCTATGCTATCACCAAGTAATAAGTTGGCCTTACTCCTTTGCAAAGCGTTTCAAGAGCCCTGGATTGAACTATGTACTGGAAGGTTACTGCCATTCGTATCCAGTTTAACCACCTCCCGTTTGTCCACCCAAGCACATCCGATATCCACATTACAAGCCTCCAGAAGTACCCAATACCCTCCCCATCACCCCTTCTGCCCTTCTATCATCAGCTTTGATCCCATGTCTTATCTCACCAAAGTAACCCCACGCCCCTCAACCCATGACATGCCATCAACAGATCCCATCACTTCCTCCCACCCTTCTTGCCAATCTTCAGCTTTCCACCCAACCCCTTCTTGATTCCACTTCCCATCCCCTTCACTTTCCCCCTCCCCCTCTCATCCTCCTCATCACTCTCAATCGGAACCTGCACGCCATTAATTCTCTCTCCAACCTTCTTATCATTAATCCAAGTAATCTGATGACTTTGCATGGCTTTCGGCGCATGCGGTGGGTTCCAGACTCTTCTTCTTTCATCCTCGTCTCCATTTTCACCTCTATTTCCTTTTCCATCTCCGTCGCTGGCTCCAGTTCCTGGGTTGGAGAGGAGGAAGTCAGGTATGATTGGATCGGCCGGATGGTAAGGCTTGGACTTTGAGATGGAGACGGTGCTTGTGTTGGTGACTGAAGTCTTGCTTTGACGGTAGAGGGTGTGAAATGTGATGTCGTTTTCGGGATTGTATCTGGTGTTTCCTTCTCCGGAGCTG
Source organism: Cadophora luteo-olivacea (assembly GCA_026120085.1). Classification (NCBI taxonomy): domain Eukaryota; kingdom Fungi; phylum Ascomycota; class Leotiomycetes; order Helotiales; family Ploettnerulaceae; genus Cadophora; species Cadophora luteo-olivacea. The sequence continues at coordinate 318,213 of JALRMC010000031.1, read as the reverse complement.
TCTTCGACATCACTATCCTCACTCTCATCCTCGTCCTCCTCCTCACCCATCCCTCCAAGAAGTTCGCGAGACGAACTACCAGACGAAGTATTTCGTGCTGGAGCACTGGTAGATTTAGAGTTCGTGGGTTCGACGGGTGTATTTGCAGGTGGAGCGATGCCAGCTGGAGGTGTACATGACATCGACAGAGAACGGTCTGGTGAGGGGGCCGAGGAGCGGAAAGTTCGTGGTGCTGCTTCTCTCATCCTGCGACCAGCCCTACTTCTGCGCTCATTCTCACCTCCGTGCTTAGCTTTAGGCTCAGGTTGGTTGGGATTCATGTTCTCTCTCTTGACGCCGGGTGCAAAAATAGATGGTTGCGGCGAGGGTGCGTTGGAGCGGCGTCGTAAGGAAAGTGACTTTGATGTTTTCTCGATATTGACGTGAGGGTCGGCGATGATGTCAGTAGGCTGAGTGTTGCTGCTGTTGTTATTGTTGAATGTAGCGATAGTGCTGATAGATGGTGAAGGTGAGGGCGCGTTGGATCGAGCTCTTTGGTGTATGGCGTGGATGTTGTGGGGAAGCATCTCTGGAACGTCGAGCGCGGAGCAAGGCTGCGGAACGCAGGACTGGTATTGAGTAGAAGGCGATGGAGCGTTAGATTCAACTCTACAGTCAAGAATCATTGGATTTCTGGCTTTGGGACTGCCAAATGATTGACTTGCAAGAGCGGATGGTGGTAGAACAGATGGTGAAGGCGCTGCAGAGCGGATGAAACGGGGCTTGTTTACTTTGTTTGTCAGTGGCAATGTTCGGAGGATGGATGCGACAAGAGAAGATAAGATTCACGGCGGCTCTTCTTTGCAGATGTGGTTGATGACTCGGCCCTTGAATGCTGGTCGCCCATACTTGCAGTTGTGCGAGTTTTCCTTGAGCTCGAAGATGGAAAATACAAACCGGAAATGGGAAAAGTTCGACTACATAGGTTCCGAAAGAAAGACCCGCGAACGTCCACTGCTCAATAGCGGTGCTTTGAGGCAGAAATCAGATGGCACTAGCATCTTCTCAGCGACAACATTGCCCATGTATCACAATCCAAACGGAAGAAACAATACTTTCGCAAAATCCTCACTCAGACTCTAAGACTACTGCTGATCCTCTTTTAAGTAAGTTCTATCCAACAACATTATTTTTTGCTTTCTGGCGCTGCTCGTCATCGGTTTTAGGTTGTGTTTTCTTCGCTTAATTCACATCTGCCAAGATATCATGTCGTGGCATCACATCACCACATAACAACCAAACTCGTGAACGGGTTGTATTACGGATCAGATAGACCTCAAGGCTTGATTGGACTATTTCTCTGGACTCGGGTCATCTTCCACAGTATCGGCTTTAGCAGTTCGAGAGAAAATAGAACCTCCAGCGAAAGTTGTCAGTCTCAACACACGCCCATCGGGATATCGTCTTGCATCACTGACTCAATCGATGGTCATACGTTCCCCTTTATGACAAGTGGAGCTCTTACGAATAGAACTCTACCATTATCTTGACCCTACCGCCATAGACTATTCCTCGTTCTTAGTACCGTTCCCGCCGAACAGTGTACCTAACCTTTAGGAGTCGGGTACAGAGCTGATGCTCGTATTGACTCAGAGTTCCAGTGCAGCAGCACAGTAATCAGTGACCAAGCTCCCAAAAGTCCAAATATTCTTGATCCAAGACGTGTCGAATGTCTCTAGCGGTCCGATTTCCCCTTTGGCCCTTCAGTTCCCACATCGTGATCATATCGCCCGGTCTTTTGCATCCTTCTGTCGCTCCGTATTGCCACCATTAGACGCATTCTGCTCCCAACTCTTCGTCATAGCAAGCCTTGATTCATCCGCCTCTTCCGGACCCATGGATTTTAACGATACCTCACCCATCATCTTCGTGAGTTCCACTTCAAGCTTTTCCTGGCTGGCTTTCGATCGCCGAGCATCCTTACTCTTCTTGCGGATTGCCGTCTTCGACTTCTTCGTTGTGTTGAGAGGTCCTGTTGGCTTACAATTGTGCTCGGTGATAGCTTTGGAGCCTGGAGCAGAAGTTTCGCAGGTGGAGCTGGTGGAGCAAAGCGTGGCTGGTGGAATGTTAGCTTCTGGTTTGGGGTCCAGGACCGTAGAATGGTTTGGCGATGTCGCGCGTGCGTAGAGTCTGAGATGGTCTTGCTTACTTTCATATATTGATTTATGTTCATGTTTGTGGAGAAGCTTTCGTGGTCCTGTCGCTGGTAGGTAAGATGCGCGCTTCCTCTGTGGTGGCGTCTCGAAGGTGTGTCTGCAAGCAGGCTTGATATGACGATCGTCTATGCGCAATGTTAACGATCAACATGTCAGGATGGAGACATCCCATACGTTTCGCGTACTGTCGAGGCGCCATGATAATATATGCAATGTTGAAAACGGCAGTCAGGGCACCGAATCCAAAAACATTGGTGAATCAGCGAGTGAGGAAGGCGCGATGTCGATGCAACAGGGTGACATCGCTTGTCCTTGGCCAGTCCACACAATGTTTCTGCACCGCTTGGGAACCTAGCATACGAATGGTTGACTAGCATCCACCTTACAGTCGCCGAAAGAATGTCTTTATCCGTATATTATCTTGTAAATTTTGGTGGTCAGGATGCCGAGCCTATACCATTGCCTTTTCCTTCCACTACGGAAACGGCAACTCAATGGTATGAGAGGCGAATCCATTATTTTAGATCATCTGGATGAAGCTAAACCTAATTTACTTCACAACCTAGACGCCTTGGAGATAATTATCACAGACACATAGTGTCATATAAAACATCAGTCTAAGCTTTGGCGACATGTGTTCTTAATTTTGGTACAGAGAGGACTTAGTAATGGAAAAGTGGTACTAAAGCGACCAACACCACCGACTGAGATACAAATTTCCAGCAAGTACAACTTGCTAATGGTCTCCTCCAAATTTACTCCCAATCACCAATTTGGAAATCTCCAAGGGCCAAGGCACAATCCAATCTCATAGCAGTCATCTAAACGACAGCTCAAAGACCCCTCTTCTCATAATACTCATGTATATGCCCACCAACCGGCGACCAATACTCCTTCAACTCCCTATCCTCCTTCTCAACATACTGCTCGGGATGCAATCCATTCTTCCACATCTCGCACTCATGCTCAGTCGGGAACCTCTTCTCGTCAACCTCATGTTTCTTGACAGCCCTGAAGAACTCAACAGGTGTCTCCATGACCCGTGCGAACTTCAACATACGCTCACGTTGGAATGGGCACCGTCCAAGCTTGACTTCACCGGTCTCGACCCAGGATTTCCAGACTTGAACTAGCTCCCAGATCTTGGCAGATGGGCTATTGACGAGATCTTGGAGGTAAGTGTGGTTGTCTTTGTCCCATTTGTCGAGGTTGGGGAGTTCGTCGTCGAGTTCTTGGAGCATGGCTTTGAGGAGAGGGGTGATGAAGACTGCGCGGCTTGCAGTGGACGGGAGAACGAAATTGTGACCGGTTGCCCAGCGGCGCATGTTCTTTGTCTTGCTGGGAATGTAGCAAAGCTCATCGTCGGAGTCGTAGCCACCGTCAGGGTATGCCTTGCTCTCGAGAACGTGTTTGAGAACTGCAGAGTTGGCGAGCACTAGCTCTTCGGTGAGAGAAGTATGGGTGGAGTCGGGGCGGTTGCCAGTGAGGTAGATAATGATGTCTCCTGGTCTAAAGACTGTTAGTGTTGGACTAGAAAGTGCGGAGCATAGAGGAAATACCTTGATGACATCTCATTGGCTTGTATCTTGCGCTTCTTGGAGAGTGGTTCGACACCGGCACTATCATCAGCAGCTGCTCTCTTGATACCGGCGCCGCCAATGGTCATCATGTCGCCGAATTGGCCTCTCGTCTGACCTCCTGGAACCGTAGACGAAGCCTTGTCTTTATGGTGTTGCTTTGAAGCGCTAGCGACTCTCTGTTTCGGCGATGTGTTTGGCGATGTCGAGACTGTGCTGGCAGCATCGAGAGCGACCGACTCTGGTGGACTGGGAAGATGGACGGGACCACCGTTCTCTACAGGCTTCTGCTTGACCACCAACTTGATTCGATGGAAAGGATTGGCACTGAAACGAGGCAGATTGAAAACGTTGAGACTAACAAAATTGGCAATGTTGTTCTGGGGCTGTGGGACGAATGAGATCTGGACAGACGCGTCGACACTGTGTCGAAAAGACTTGGACGCAGCGCGGCAGCTGGTGGATGGTATGGAGCCCCGTTCAACCTTCCCAGTGACCTTAAGCTCATTGTTAGAATTGTTTTGTAAGATCTGAAATTGACTGGAATGTCGTTTGGAATATGTGAAAGAATGCCAGCTGGAACACGTACCGCAGTCTTCAAAGAGCCAGCTTTGTCTTGACCATTCTCATCCTTGTTGAACTTCCTCGGGGTGTGGATTGCGGTGCCAGCAAGCGCCTTGACATTGTAGGTGCCAACACTTTTTCGTGCCCTACTGCTGTGACGATTCTTGTCGGGGTCCTTCAGAGCCACGACTGGTGCCGCACATGGCTTGCACGTAGATTTTGTGGTGGAGGCTATGTTGAGGGACTCGAGATCGTGGCCGGCGCTCTTCGAGGAATCAATCGTGTCAGTACCCTTACCACTCATCTTGCTCTTCTGTTCGGTCTTGCCTGGTCGTTCTTTGTGCGCAATTCCGACTTCCTCCATCGTAAGACGCTCTTTCAGTCCGTCTGGGACGTCTTTAGCAATCGGAATTACGCTCAGCATGACGAATTGAGCGATAGCAATTGTGAGCAAGTCGTTGTGGTATGGTAAAAGGTGCAATCGCGAGGAGAGAAGGATCTTCTGCGTTCGCAGATGGCGTTGAGGTAATGGTGAGGAGGTGAATAGGAAAATTTGCGATGTGTAGGAGTCGCTGCAAATCGCGCTAGTGAGTCTAAGCGAGTGGTAAACACTCACCTTTCGATCTGAAGCATTTTCCCTTCTCAACTTCTCAGCCTCGTCGAACTCCACGATCTTCGACAGAAAGTATCGACTGGGAAGAGAGAACCACCAGGCGGTCTATCACCATGGCACCCAACGACGACGCGCAATACAAGATGAACCCTGCGCGTCTGCAGAACCTGCATGATGAGGCCGTAGCACAAAGCGACCGAGAAGTAAACACCTTCAATGTCCATGACTTCCTCGAGCCTCAGCCAAGTGCCAATAGAAGAAGTAAGCATCTCTACCGCATGGTTTGTTCCTATAGCTCTTGTTGAGGGTCCGTTCAACCCCATACCACACCAGCTCTGTTGATGTGTCCGCTAACTGCTCTTCCAGCCGCCGCACGAGGCAAGAAGCCACCCACAAAATGTGAAGTCTACTTCACGTACGGCAAAGGCAAGCCCAAGAAGAAGAAGTCCCCGTCTGGAGAGGTCCAGTACCATGTCGTTGCTAAGAAAGGCAAGCGCAAGGACAAGAGAAAGGCTATGGAGGCTATACAAAAGCTGGCTGACCAACACGAGGCGGTACGAAGAGAGGAAAGGGTAAAGTCGATGGCCGAGACGGAAGGTGCTGCCATCAACGCAGAGCCAGTCGAGACAAAGGATGATTTGGCTATAGTTCGGGAGGAGTTTGACGCTGAGGTGGACGATATGTACAAGGTAGAGAATTGATCTCTCGTGGAGGGTCTCACACCACGGGTCGAATCACATGTACGAGAGCAAAGCCTGTAGACTCTCGAGCAAATCACAATCTTCTCAATATCATCAGACTGTGATCTCCCAGGCGTCAAGATAACTTCGGGCCAGGCTTCCGCCCAGAGTGGCAATTACATCACTTTCAATCCTTCGGAGCAGGCGCAGCCTCGTCATTTCCCTCCAGCATATCTTCAACCCATTTTCCACGCCTCCTTCTCTCCTCAAATGATATCTCACTCTCCGGCGAAGCACTATATCCCAAGCCAAGATCGGGATACTGCAAGGGAATAGGACCACCGCTAGGAAGGACATCGAGATAGATCGGCCAGGGCTTGCCAAGCCAGCCCGCGCGGGCGTCGTGATCTCGACGTTGATCGCAAGTCAGGGGATGGATCAGGATGCTGCAGTATTTTTAGAGTCTTCCTTTAAGATCTACTGCCATAGGGATAATATACCTTAAATTTCCTCTGTTAGATGCCAAGTAGAAATAGACATCCGAGAACGAAGACTCCGGAACCCAAACTTGCACAAGTCAGTCGTTTGAATCTCTTTTCATGAATAATTACTTACTCTCATACGACCCAGCTGGATGCGGGCCAATAGGATTTTTGTTAACTTTAGACAGCGGTACAGCGACGAAAGCACCTGTTCAATCCAAGAAAATTAGCTGAAAGCCCCTTACATCGCGGTCCTTTGTTCTAGTTCAACGAGCTTCAAGCTTACCATCCCGACGCAGTCTCAAGACTGCATCACGAAGCGCAAGTGCCGCGGCCGTTTCATCGGGTGATTGGATTAGGAAATAGATATGGAAATGCCATTCTCGGGCTCGGCTTTCGACGACTGTGACTAGGTCGTCTTGAGGGGCAGGGAAAGTGGGGTTAGAGGCCTGAGGAGGAACTTTGGTCATGGTGCGTAAAAGGATGTTGACGGGTGATTAAGAGAAAGGACTGTAAATTATGTGTCTTTCTCAGTGGGAACGAAAGGAAACCCGGTCTTGAGGGGAGACTGCTACAGGTGGAGGTGGTACGAGAGAAAGAAGTCGTGGAACGAAAATGCGGGGTAATCGACAGCACGCCATTCTGGGCTGGGGCTGCTAGGGATTTTCTGACTGATAAGCTGCACGATAATTTGAAGAGTCAGGAACATCGAGATTCAAATTTAGGATGACGAGAAAACGGAGTTTGACGATGGGACGATGGTCGGTATGATTATGTCAGCAACCTCGATTTCCATACTTTGGCTAGGATCCCCGAAAACCTTTGCCTGACTTGCAGCTACTTGTGGCCGCAGAAACATGGGTTGACCTTACTCTGGGATATTGGACAGATCTGTTGGTCACCGTATGGTAGCACTGGTAGGACTCCGCGAGGACTGTGTATTGTCAGCTCTGATCCGATCATTCGAGAAGGGAATGCAAACTCAATTTTCGGTTGAAGATCCGCTATTCAAACGTCCGAAAATGATGAGCATCATTTATCTTTGGAGCCGAAATAGTGGCATTTCATATGCATCTTGGAAAATCTGTAGGCTAGAAATGGCCTCTATATACGCTCTGGGTATACTTGAAAAAAAAAAAAAAAAAAACGATATCTACTTTGAGCAACTCATCCTCGAAACTTCTAACTCCTAATTTAAACCCCCAGGTCCACATCCAAGCATCTAAAAATCTGCGACCCATTCCAAGTCCAACGCCTCTACCCAAAAGTCCCGACATCCCTCCAAGAACCCTTTCTCCAACCAAAGAACGCCTCTCAGCACACCGGTCATCTGTTCCCAACTCCATTCCAGCGCCGAATTCTGGTTCAACACCCACCACAATTGCTCCTTGAGCCACTTCCTATCCTCACCACTCTGTACCGCAGCCGCTCCACCGAGAACCAACATCCACATAAGCTCAGCCGCGAACGAGCAATTTAGAATTGTGAGTTCCGTAGCTTCTAGACTCATGCGTAAGCGCCCTACTAGCGTCCGTCTGATCTGTCCGCCGACGGGAGTCAGTCGAAGATTGGTGTATGTGTAGAGTAGCAGACTGTGAAGCAGTGGTGTTACGATACGAGCGGGCGAGTCGTCCATTATGATGTCGTTTTGGGCGAGCAATTGGAGGATGTGGTGCTCGATGCTGTAGACGCGGTCGGGATATGATGCTTCGTTGAGGTGGGAGATGTCTTGTGGTGGGATGGAGTCAAGGAAGTGAGCGAGCTCGTGGGCGTTCTGAAGGATGGGAAGGAGAGTTCCGTTATTGGTTTGGATTAGGTTGTACATTAGGCAGTTGCTAAATGTGAGCGTTGGTTTGGAGGAGGAGGTGGGGAGGTATGTTGATAGAGGCGGCAGGTGGGAGAAGTCGACGTAAGGGAATCGTGGAGTCGATTGCCAGCTTGTGGCGTACAGGAGATCAGTCCTGGATCTGTCAGTAATCGGAGCCGGACGAAAGTGAGGTAGAGAACGTACCAGAGAATGAGTCGACGAAGTACAGCACTTAAATTGTACAAACCTCCTTTTAAATTGACGATCTGCTCCAATCCATTCATGTGGATCACTGCCTTACATCTATTTCCATTCAAGTTCTGGCTACGATCAGTTGTTGCTCATAGAAACAAGAAGTGTCACTTACCTCCATGTTGGTCATGCATGCAACTGCAGCAATTGTTCCCTCCGAAATCCCGCACTCGCCCGCATTCTCCAATTCTTGATTTATTGCAGACACTGAACTCTGTAAGTAGAACGAGCTTTCAAAGTTCTCGGAACCAGACGAATTCGCGGTTCGAGCTGCGAGCCAAGAAAGTGTGATGTAGAGTAGAGCTGCATTGGTTCCCACGGATGAGGAAAGCGTGTCCAAGTCATCTTCGTGCACAGAGGTGCGCACTTTGGCTTGAGCACCTGCGAAATACACTCGTCAGTATCACGCTTTTGATGGCTTGAGTAAGGATGACTTCTGGTGACTTACCTTGATGAATAAGCTCATGTACCCTTGGCGTGATAGGAATGGGAAAGGTGCCGAATGGATCGGCGTCGCTACCGAAAATGTATGCAGCCAACCGAGGCGAGACATGGGCGTATCCCGAAGGGATGGGAATGATTGAATGGTCAACCGAGTCTCCCATCTGAGTGCTGATTAACGGCTCGGTACCGTCTGCCGAAGGCGCAGGCGTAACAGAGCTCCGTGGCGTGAGATGGTGGCTTGAGGTAACGCTGTATCGGGATTGCGGCTCGGGAGATCCAAAATACGATGTTTCTGATCCTAAATCGCTATTTGGAGTATCCGGTTCTTTAGATCGTAGTGGTGGGAGGCGTTTGATCCATTTTGCTTGTGAGTCCTTGTGTTTCTTCCATACGCGGCGCATCACATGTGATTTGACTTCACTTTTCGCCTCTTCATCTTGATCCCTCGTTCCTAGCTGGTTGACGAAACGGAACTCGTTGCATGGTGCTTCTGTCTTGAGTTTTCTTTGCTTGGCACAGTTCTGCTTGTTGATGGTCGGACTCTGCTTGCGTGTCTCGTGTCAGAAACTCCATGAGACGTGTCATTCAAAGCCGCAATAAGCCCACTAGAAAAGAAGTTCTGCGTACCTGCTTATCATTATCTTTGGTTTTCTTTCGGTTTGTAGGACTCGATTTTCTGGACCTAGAGGACTCGTCGTTCGCCATGGTAAGGAAGGGCTAATGATATGAACCTGACACTGATAGAGAATCCACAAAGTCGTCAACTTTATGCCCGGATATCTGGTCAAATGTTGGAATCTTCTGCTGTATATCACGTATCAAAATCAAAGGAAAGTTGAAACTCATGTAAGGGTGAGCAAATGCTGAACAACGATATTCCAGGCCACTAGTGACGTGGGATGAAGCTGGATGATATGATTGGACAATGTTTAGCAGAAGCAGGACAGTCAGCGAGATTGGGCAGAATGTCGGGAATGCCGCTGAAAGAAAGGGGAGAGGGTAGTTATGAGTAAGCGCATGTATGCTTCCTTGGTGGTCCTTGGCCTGCATGCTTCGACCAGGGGCTTCTGGAACATCCACTTCAGCAATTAAGTAAGCGAGCAATGTCAGGATTTGTCACTGACAAGTACCTACTTGGTAAGTGATTTATCCTATAGAATCCATTTCTTCGTCGATTGCTACTCAAATATCTCTACCAAAGCAATGATAACACCCTCGGAGCAGACATTTCATTCCACATTGCGAAATTCCATTGCATCTGCTCGAATTTGAGGCTTTCGGGGGCAATCACGTGTCGGCACAGCTAAGCGAGAGATATCGTATCGCTGCATCGAGACATTCGAGAAAGCCTGTATGCAGATCGTGTTGTTTCATCGACCTTCTTTGTTGAATTTTGCCTGAAAGGAATCTATTTTCTGATTCGCACTCGAGAAATTCAAAGCCACATTCGTGAGCAGCGGTGTTATTTTCGGCTTGTTTACCTGCAGTCGCACATCTCGTGAAGGGACACGAGATATGGCCAAACCTGACCCCTAGAGCTCCGCCTCCTTTGATTCAACTGACTTCAGGCTGCGGAACTAGCCGTGGAGAGCTTGTGGGATTCAGTAACTGGAGATCGAAGCTACTAGATAAGGTCCTTTCCATGGGCTTTTTCCCACGATCCCGGAAAAATATGGGGCTTTGCCTCCATTTAAAGTTTTGACAGCGACTCGTCTACACGAAATCCACCGAGTGACTACAGAAAAGGATTGATATCGCTAAATTCCGCTGTATCAATCTTCTAGTTTTCTGCATTCAGGCACTTGAACACAAGGATGTTGGGGTCGAGTGGCTGAAGTAGCGGGATGCAGGGGTAAAGTGATGTTTGATTGGACCGTTCAAATCCTTAATTGAGTTAAGCTCAGCCCAGTCCCAAACTCTACTATTGGAGTGAACCCCTGTACCGAGAGATCGTACCGCATGCACGAGCGCGAGGCTACGAGGTGGACCCTTATTCTCTACGAGCACGCCAACCAGAATTTGCGATGCGCTGGGTCGTATCTGCTATCAATTATTTGCATGATCTAGGTTTGAAATAACCTTTGGCGGAGAGTGGCAGAGCGGAGGCTAGCAGATGGTGCAAGAGTCATTGAATGGGGGCAGAAAGAGAGACTAATGACTGACAAGCGAGCCTGGATTTGTTTTTCTGGGAACGTTGTCAAGTGAGGCCCGTTGGGGTCCGACGGTATTACTGAGAGAAACTTCGCACCTGTCGATATTCTCTGTCATTCTCCACTGATACAGCGGTTTAACACCATACCTTTCGCACTCGACCGGCGGAGTATTGCGAAGATCGGAATTATTACTGTCACTCATATTTGCGTTGCAGAATTCTCAGCCAAGACCTTGCTTCGCCCAAGTATCAGCCAAGGGGTTGAAAAATCGACTCAATTCATATGCGAAAGCCAAAATATATTACATTATTATTCTTATCGTCATACGGCCTCATTCTAGCTGCTACAATGCTCTTGTCGCGCTGAAGTGTCAGCATGTGGTATTGGCGAGTGTCACGTGTCGTGTGTTTACGAGCTCCAGGCGGCAGCATTGGAAATTCGCAGAGCCGCGCAAACAACTCCAGGCTACAGAGCCCGAGGTAATGTTGAAAATAACACCTGTGCTGAAGTTCTTTGTATTTATACGATCCAATTTTCCTGGTCATGTTCAACTCAATACCGGTGTTTCCGTTCTTCTCACACTTTATTCAGAGTCAACATGGCAGAATCAGCCTTCATACTTCCATCCGATCCTTCTCCTTTGACAAAGTTTCATTGTTTCACCAGGCTGCCCCTGGAGATCAGACAGCACATATGGTATTATTGTCTCCCCGGCCCTCGCGTCCACCGCATCAGTTGGACAGACCCAAGGAAAGCCTCACGTTCTTCCTGCATCAGCCCAACAATCATGTTAGTCTGTCAAGAATCCCGAGACGAAGCCTTACATCATCTGAAAAGACTCTCCCTCCCCTCGATCTTCAGTTCCAACACTCAAGCCACGCCACCAGGCTGCGCATCTCGATGCTTCTTTAATCCTAAACTCGACACGCTGTTCATCACCTCGCCTACTCATCCGACCATGTCTCTTTCGCCTTGGCTACGACCATGGTTGACGGGACTGGAACATACAGATTTCGACATCGTGCAACATATCGCTGTTGACCGCGCATGGGTAGAGCACGTTTCGCCCGTATCGGGATCCGTCATGCAGCTCGGCGAACTCGTGCGACTGCTTGGCCATGTCAAGGTCGTACACGTAGTGAGTTTAAACTCCCACTGGAGTATGCGACCATGGGCCATGTGGCGGGAGATTGGCAGAACGCCTAGCAATCTGCGCGCGGAGTTCTTCTGGGTTGATATGGAAGAGGTCAGAAAGAGACCCATAGGTGGGTATTCTCGTATATGGGCAGAATGGGGTGAGGATAGTCAGATGGCGAGGGCAGGAAGTGATGTTTTGAGTTTGGAAGGGAAGGATGCGATGGCGAGGTTGGGCGACGTGGAACAGAGATTGGAGGCTGAGAAGGAGAAATATCCGAGTGGTTGGTCGGTGCCGAGCGTCCAGTTGGACTTTCTGAGATATGATAGGGTGAAGAGGGAGGGAAAAGCTCCGACGGTGCCAAAGACAGGGGTAAGGGGACTGATTAATATGGGTACCATGCTAGCGGAACTGCTTCCAGTCGCTAATATCAAGAAATGGGTGGCTCGCAGGTGACTTACGGTACGCCTCTTTCCAACCGCCACACTTGAGTTCATGCATGGTCTGTTCTTGATCACGAAACTGGCAGAGCTGGATTGATTTGCTTTTCGTCAGCACATGGAAGGCCAGGCTTGCACAGCGCCGAAGTATCAAAGCACTACAACCTTAATCGTTCTGCAAACCACAATCGCCATTTAGTTTCCAACAATAATACTCTCATACTTGGAATCAGGAAAGATAACTTTCGCTCGCTTTCGAATCCTATTTGGTCAGGAGTAACTGGCGAGACCACAGAATCCCAAGAGAATTCAAGGTCTGGCTTCACATCAGGCGCTAAAGTTGGGATTGCTGTCGGTGCAGTTACGCTCGTGCTGGTTCTGGCTGTAGTTTTGTGCTTTTTTGTACCCAGGGGAAAACGATTTGCATTCAGTCAAACCCAAAGAAAGGCTTTCCTACAAGAGAATGTTAGATCAGGGGGTAAGGCTACGACAGGTCTGGAGCCAGGAGATGGGTCGGAAAGGCAGAATGATCGGTCACCAGCAAATACTGCCACCAGAGAACTTGAGTAGTCTGTCGTATGGGCCAGCCTGACTTCTGGCCAATTATATGGAATTGAAACCGTGGCTTTGAGCTTGTGGACATAAAATGCTGGGACTGTGGCTAAAGCATCGCACGCGCAAAGTGGTTTGTATTGCCCGGGATACTGTGGCCAATAACATCCATCTAGCATGCAACTCGTCGGGTGGCACCATTCAGCCGCAATTGCCAACAACTTAATCACAAGGAACATGATCATCTATTGATCAAGATAGCAGACTTTCTCCTGTGTTCACGACACGTTCTGATCTACCCGCTACAAAGTTTAGGACTGGCATCTATCCCAAGCAAAAGATCCCCTCGTCATCTTGCCCATCCGGTATGGCAAATGTTCGACAGCCACAGCCTGGCCACGGAGGCGCAGGCTACGTCCAAAAGATCGAGCGTCTGAAGGAATCTACACCAGTAGCCTTATGCCAACGATGCCGGCAATTGGTGGACGACGTCCTAAACGATGACATCTACGATAATCCTAGGTGGTCGCTAGTCGACTCTGCCGAGTGTAAGGAGTGGCAAACTAAACATCACGGCAGCTCATTCGCCCTCCATATATCTGGTTACTCGTGTTCCATCTGCCATTTCCTATCGCATAACAGCTCAAATAAACTCCCCGCCCTTTACGCCATTGTCAAGCCAAAATTCAGCAGAACCTTCAGGCTTACCGAAAGATGCCTAAATCAGTCCGTGCTTGAGTATCGGTCGGCAGTCGTGTTCTCATTCAGTGAGTCGTACGACGTGGAAACGCTTCTATCTCTGGACACTCCTCTTGTCCAGACTCCAGCCTACCCTAGAATAGACGAATATTACATGACAGCCCCAATCACAGATCTATCCTGGCTTGGAAAGAGGATATTGCCTTCAGCAGATCATCCAGCGTGCTTTGCACTGTCTAAGCGATGGCTGAGTGACTGCAACAAGTGGCATACCCATTGTAATAGCGAAGGCCATGCAAGACTCCCGACCCGGGTAATTCACGTAGGAGACACCATGAATCCAGAGGTCTTCTTGCACGTATCAACAGGCGATAGTGGTCCGTACGTCGCACTTAGTCATTGCTGGGGAGGAATCTTGAAGGAGAAGTGTGTTCAATCTAATTTGGCGACCTATCAAAACGGGATTGTTTTGTCGGAGCTGCCGGCCACTTTCAAGGATGCAATAAGGGTCACACGCAAACTTGGTTTCTTATATATCTGGATTGATGCTCTCTGCATCTTACAAGACGACCCAAACGACTGGAAACGTGAAGCCGCCATGATGTCCACCTATTATGGAGGTTCCGCATTGACCATTGCTGCTGGAGATACAACATGTAGCGATGACGGGTTCTTGAGACCTAGAGAGGACAAAATTAACGCTGCCCTCTCGGTACTTATACCTTTCCTGATCACACTGTTCGAAATCTTTTCATACAACGTTGCGAAACTAGTCACTGGGCGGGACGCTCCCTGGATCAACGAGGGTGGACTTTGCAAGAGCGTATCCTGTCTCCTAAGGTCCTTCATCACACGGACCAAGGAATGCTCTTGGGAGTGTCGCGAATTGTTCACACATGAGAAAGGGGGGTCTCACTCCATTCATCTAGTTATGAAAGGTTTCTCTCTGCCGTCTCGAAATAATGGCGAAGAACTCGGCTTGTCGCAGCTATGGCGAACCTTAGTACGAAATTATAGTGCTCGAAAGCTGACAGTGTCTTCGGACAAACTTCCTGCGATCAGTGGATTAGCTGCAATGTTCCAAGAGCTGCACGGCGGAGAGTATTTGGCTGGCATATGGAAGCATGATCTGCCTATCAGTCTTCCATGGCAAAGATGTACTTGGCATGATGGTTTACTTCAACCTGTGCAGCCACTCCGGGCGCCAAGCTGGAGCTGGGCGTCTGTAGATGGCGTAATCCAGTGGACGGACCGCACTTACTATTTGAAAGGGACTACTGAAGCTGAAGCCAAATTCTCTGTCAAAGAAGCCTGCGAGAGCCTGAAAGCGCCAGAATCACTTAGCAGCTTCAGCAAAGGGCATTTGCTCGAAGAAGGAGTACTAGACTTGGCGCAATATTATCACCAGTGCCCATTATCAGTGAGAGAGGATGAAGATGAAACAGGCGTACAGGGCCTTCCATTCTATCGAAGTTCATCACTCAGTGAGCATGGGCATCTACGCTCTAAACTGCTTGGTCATATCGAGTCCCGGTACTCTGAATGCTTTATGGACAGCGATTGCTGAGAAAGGGAATGCTGGATCATGCCTTTCAGGGCAGCAATCAACCCGCATGGAGGCTCTGAGCTTGAGCCACGAACAGAAGAGGGAGATGTCACCTGGGAGAACGACCTTACATACTCTTTGTGGATTCTGGTTCTGGAAAAAGTGACCGCGGAAGAGCTGTCGACCGAGAACCGGCAACGTGCTGCCATGTGGGTTGTAAATGGATATCGCAAATTCAAGCGAGTAGGGCTGGCAACTTTGGAAACACGGTCTGGGGTAGATTTGGGGACAAATGGTACAGAGACTATCGTCATTGAGTGATTAGAGCAATTCTTGAAGAACATAGTGGAATCAGCCAATTGGGTGACTCTCCATTCAGCTTTAGCTGTGGCGTTTCTGCATTTTAACCTTGACTCGTCTTACAAATGCGGGCCTTCCACATTACCTACATCTTTACTACAGACGACTGATCTTGACGGAAATTTAATTTCAATACGATATATGGCGTCTGAGAGCGATATTAAATTGGCTTTTATAATCAATCTATGGATTCATGTTCCATAGAAGCGAGCGCGACACGTTGCTTTTCTTGGCCGCTACGCATCACTTTCTTCTACTTCCAACTTCAAGCATCATGCTGGGCGGACAAAGACAGTACGCCGCAAGCATACATACCACAAAAATCTTTCCTAGCTTATGTGAAATGTTCTAGATAGTGTTACCACGTCCAGTCTCGGTATGGTTCAAAAAGCCTTTTCTCTGATAAGATCTTGGAATTTCCCCTCTGGATAGCTTCCTTATAAGTTACGATCTACATATCAGTGATACTATATTTCGTATACAGGCTCAAATTGTGATACCTTGTTTCTATTCTTTGCTCTTCCGTGGTGATCGCCTCATAATTCGTGTTTCCCGGGTCACATCACGCAATGTCTGTCCAACATCATTTCCGACGGACCAGATGTTTGTGACTTGGGTCTCAAAAGCAATCCGGCGCAGATGCGCTGGAGTGCGGGTGTCGTGGATGTGATGATGATGAGAATGGACAGGTCATACTCGCAAGTGGCAAAACCATGAAGTCTCATTTGGTCGTGGGTAAGCAGATATACGAGGGGCTGCCACCAGGGTTGCGTTTCCGCATGTGACCTATCTGCTAACGCTGAAGGTCCTTGGAGCAACAGCCTGTAGCGCTTGATCGGCACCCTGAAGAGGGAACGCAACCCGGGTGGCAGCCCCTCGGATATGCTGGATGGTCGGCATCTTTATCATTTGTAATTTGCTGATGGACAAGTACAGGTGCCGACGGTAACAAGTCAGTAGTCCGCCCGCTCGTGATGCGTGGTGCAGCGTTTCATAGCGCTCGAGCGTCTGATTCATCCGCCTTTTGCTTCACAATTCCTGCGGACGAAGTAAACCAAATGTCGGCAAGCTGCATGCGATGGATCCAAGAGAGCCAGCGGGACTGTATGTGTATCTTGCCTTGGATCAGCCCAACAGGTCTATTGTGATATATTCGTGCCGCGACCTCACATTGCTTAATTTGGTATGCATTGTGCCGGACTCGATGCTGGCCTCGGAAACAGTTGAATCCTGGTCAGCCGAAGGAGTGACAGAAGGTTTGGTGAAACACCATGATTACTTTGATGGGGGCACCAAAGCCCTGCTCAGATGAGGGTTGGATGCCACGCGATCCTTAATGACTTGTCTGAAAGTTCGTGCTGGCTGACTTTCCCTTGTAGTCTAGCATCGGATGTGAAGCTCAGGAGGCTACACGATCAAGACCCTCTTCAAAGCTATATCGAAGGCCCAACAGTGCTGCCCGGCGCAGCTCACGCCATGATTTATCATCAAGGTCAAGGTGGTAATCAAAGCATTGAAGATGCGGAGGCATTGCATGCTTTGTTGAATGGTCCTCATATCAGCAGGAAGACAACGTTGGTGCCGGTGTAGAACTATGACCAAGTATGCCGTCCTCGTACGTCGCAGATACAGAACAACACTCTTGAGGCGCATCATCGCAAAGACGCAAAAACCCTGTATCAACACAGTCTGTACAACCAGACCAACACAGAGGGCAAGGAGTGTTTGAAGAGACCTGATTATGGAAGATAGATGCTTGTTCTATAGCCTCAAGTTGACATTATGATTTATGAGTTTAGCCGATCAATATACTGCTTAATGATCCGCGTACCGGTGTAGGCACCCTCGTCATCTGATAACGGCCGCTTGATTGAAGTATCTGACAACCAATAAATTTATGAAGGAGCAAGACAAGTTTCAAGTGAAGAAGATTGACTGCTGTTGCTTGCGAACCCGTCGAAAGCAAGACAGCATTGTCACATATCTTGCGACTTCGTCATAGAAATCGTGATACAGCGCGATTTTATGAAGATGACAGGCATACGTAGTCCTAATGGGGTGGGAGACAGCCGAGCTGTAGCTCTACGCCAAGCGGCTTAGTGAAAGCCGAACACATCTTCTGCCCAGCTTATTCACTTTCCTGAATAGTCACGATTTCCTTTCAGATTACAAGCCAATCCGGAGCATCCGCCAACGGAGCTCCGCTAGATGATCGTTACCAGCAATATCCGCGACATTGAACGGCCTTCCAACTCCGGTAGCCAAGTACATGTTGCTGTTCTAGGGTCACCAGTAGGTCGTGAAGCAATCCCCGAGATCAGCCTTCCCCAATTACCATAGAGAGACGCCGCTTCTCGGGGTAACCTTGACTTAGTCTGGCGCTTACAACGCGGAGATCGGGCTGGCTTTTCTCCGCACAAATGTAATGAGGTGCATGATGACTGCCACGACAACAATTGGACGCCCAATGCTCTGAACCTGAACTCACT
This sequence comes from Cadophora luteo-olivacea, assembly GCA_026120085.1. Classification (NCBI taxonomy): domain Eukaryota; kingdom Fungi; phylum Ascomycota; class Leotiomycetes; order Helotiales; family Ploettnerulaceae; genus Cadophora; species Cadophora luteo-olivacea. The sequence continues at coordinate 300,225 of JALRMC010000031.1, read as the reverse complement.
CATCAGAGGTGGGTAAGTCACTGATAGTCTCACATCAAGCGTACACTGCACTCCATCTTTCATACAAAAAATCAAGAAGCAAAGTATAGGTATAAGCCTCCTCCACAAGGAGGCTCAGCCAGCGTTGCTTCTTTTTACATTTGCCAATCTGTCGGCAGTTTCCAATCTCTTGCCTAATATTGAGCAACATAGCAGAACATACGTGGCCGTCAATTGCAAGAGCAGGAGCAAAGCATAGGTTAACAGCCATGCGATAGTATTCTGCCAGAATGAACTAGCTAGGTTTGCACTGGCCATTATGACGAACTTGAGTTCATGGCTGCATAAACCTGTAAATTAGAAGCGACCCAAAAGACTGTAATCTAAGCCACCCAAGCGAGATGCACCGGAGCTAGAAGGCAGACTAGATCAATTCGCCTTTCCGCTTACATTAGCCTTGAGGCTTATTGACTTTTTTTTGGAAAATGCTTTTGTATGAAACCAAACTTGGATATCGTTGAGAACACTTCACGCTGGAGCTTGAATCTGCCGCTTGCAATTCCAGCCAAACATGATCACGAAAATTGAGTAGATCAAAAAGATAGGGTCTCATATCCATAAACTCAACGACTGACAAGACTTCTGCACGACGGGCCCCGCCACAACCAGCCTTGCCGGTCCAGAGCTTCTGGTCCATGGATGTGGACCTGGTCACAATGCTCCTCGCCTCGCAACGACCACGATTGTAGATGTGACATGATGAAAGGCATAATATGCGGATCGAGCCCAAGAAGCCTAAGTCTACGGTGCTGGCTCCGTCTGTGACACATGACGAATAATATACCGAATGATACATCCATTCAAAAGAAGCAGGCACAAAATATATACATCTTTGAGACTACTAAAAACGCAAAGTGAAAATAGAATCAAATCTAAATCATGCTTCTACAAATAGGATCAGCCGTTTACGACCGTCTAAAAACGCCAGCTAATAACAAGCACTCTTGGTCTCATAACCCTGGGGATGAAAAAGTGTAGACTTCGAAAATGCCAACAAACATTCTCGCTTTCCAAAGTCTTGAAGTGAACAGTGCGAACAAAACAACATCCAATGAATCAGGCCGAAAAGCCTTCTTCTTCCAGGCACATATGAGCCATCTAATCGCCTTCTGCTTTCTTCGTCTGCTTTGTCCGGAGCTTCATCAGAAAGAAAACGCAGGCATATCCAGAGAAGACGTAGAGTGCAACGATTCCCAGATCTCTCCAGCCATAGTACAGTTGAGGTAGATTGACAGTGCTCAGATAGTCCTGGCCCGTAGTATACTGACATACTTGACAGCCTGATGAAGCCTCGGGGTTGATAAGGTTAGCTCCCTTGCCGATACCCTGCAAATAACTTGACAGGTACTCAGCACAACTCTGATTTCCCACTGGATCAAAGAGAGCCAGTTCCTTCTCATTGCATTGTACTTGTACGTCGAAGGTAGTGAAGACCAATAGTGACCCAGTGAGGTACTTGAAAGGATTTATGTAGTAAAGCCAATACTTCCAAAAGTCCTGCAGCTGTGAATAGGGAACGACGACTCCACAGAATCCGACTAAGGTAAAGATAATAAGGGGGTTGATAAGTGTCGCTGCCACTGCATTTGGCGCGTATGCTGCGATGAACTGGCCAATACCGGTGTAGATGAACTCGTAGAGCAGCATTACAAGGAAAACTGGACCAGCTCTATCGGCCTGAGTGGGAAATCCGACGGTGAAGTAGAAACAAGCGAAGTAAAGAACAGCACAAATGATCAAGTAAGGGATTTCGGCCACGATCATTCCCGTAACAAATGCGACCCAGCTATACATTTTAGCTTTCTTCTCACGGATTTCGTAGATGTCTCGCTTCTCCACGAACAATGGCTGTAGTTGGGCTGAGGAAAACTCTGTTAGCATATATTGCCACCTCAGCCGCATCATGAGATCGTGGTGATTGAAATATTAGTTGGAAGGAGATTCATAGCTTACCAATGACACCAGGAGCGACGAAGATGAGGTTGAAAATAGCAAACAGCCGTAGTTTGAGATCAGCAACACTATCGCCCACCATCCAGAACGAAAAGCCTACGAATAACCCGAGAATGACGTGGAGAGCAAATTTGTTGTTTGTATACTCGACGTTGCGGTACAAGGAGTAATTCATCCTCTTGGTAACAATCTTTATTTGATCCCACAACGGCATTGCGAATTCGTGGTTGTCGGCCTTGGTCCCTTCTGGAGACTTGAACGCGTGATCGACGAGCTTGTCGAGTTCAACCATCATCTTTTCGTATTCCGGGGACTCTAGCCACTTGTGACTCCATTCCTCACTGCGTCCATTGACCATATCAATCATATGTTCAGCAGGATTTGAGTCTCGTGGGCAAGGGGCGTTGTTGCGAGCAAAATAATCTCTTAATGTTGCCGCATTTTCGCCGATATCCCCAAAGTACATTGTTTTGCCACCTTTCCCCAGTAGCAGAAGGGTGTCAAACTGGTAGAAGAGGAGAGCGCTGGGCTGATGTATAGTAACGAGAACCGCTTGGCCAGCACTTGAGAGCTTTTTGAGGAATCGAACAATATTGAAAGCACTCTGGCCATCTAAACCAGAAGTTGGTTCATCGAGGAACATAAGGATACTTGGTTTCGCCACAAGTTCCACGCCGATAGTCAAGCGTTTCCGTGCTTCGACAGTCAGGCCGGTTCCGTTTGAGTCACCGATCAGGCAGTCGATAATATCATGTAGCTCCAGTAGATCGATTATAGTGTCAACGTATTTCAATTTCTCTTCGCGTGATGTAGCCCGTGGCTGTCGCAATAAAGCAGAGAACTCAAGGGCTTCTCTGACGGTCCTGCGAAGAGTTAGAGAATGATTCCTAGCGTCTGTGGGAGTGACTTACGATAGCGGTTCATGAACATCTTGTTGCTCGCAATATCCTGCTGATCTTTGGAAACTGATGTTGAGGGGCCTTCCGTCGACAAGGATAGAGCCCTTGATCGTACCATCAGTCTTTCTCTGTGCAAGAACATCGAGAAGTGTCGTCTTGCCAGCTCCAGAAGCACCCATGAGTGCGCCTAACATGCCAGGCTTAACCCAACCATTGACATCATTCAGTAGTGTTCTAGGACCACTTGGGGTTTCGATAGTATAAGTCAGATTTTTCCACGTGAAGACAGAGGTGTTCTCGATCAATTGGGGTTGTTCGTCGGAAGGCATCGCGAGGGTCGTCTGCGAGCCCTTCGGCATGGCATCTTTCTCATTGGTTTGTGACTCCTCATCATCCGGACTCGCAATTTGTGATCTTGAGATTACGTCGCGAGGCACCAAAAGCAACTGACTTTGCTCAGCGGTATCTTTCCATCGCGACGTGAAAATCATGGTCAGTACAACATAAAATGCCCACCATACCCTGATCATAAACAATTAGTACCAGTCAAACCATCTGTGCACTGTGTATTATAAGCAGACAGGCTATGGATAACTTACCAGACTACGATGATGTTCCTGGCCAAGTCGGAGTGACTGTAGCTAAGGCTGTCAAGATACTGTTCCCCGGTCACACTGTTGGCTCCAATCATCGCACCCTGTACGCCCGTACAAGCTTGATTCTGCGGAGAATTGTAGCCTGGCCCGCTTGGCACAAGATTCGGACCAACACAGGGAATGATTTGATTGAAGAACTCATTTGAGAGCAGTGCATTGTAGGCATATGCGAGCGGGTCGATCCAATATATCCTACATTTGTGTCAGCGCTGCACCTGTGGAAAGGATAGAAGTATCTCACCAGACAAACCAAGGGTGCATTTCCCGTTTACTGATCATGTAACCATTATAGAGAAGCAGCGCGCTTACAAATAAACCCGACACTTTGCTAGCAGCGTCAAACGTGGGAAAAGCCGCACCGATTGCTCTGAATAATGCCGTCATACAAATGGTCGCAGAGAGAATGATGAACCAGAATAGGAAGAAAGCACTAGCGGTGACCTTTAGCCCAACTAAGAAATACAACACGACGGCAAATAAGGATATCTGAAAGATCTGGATAGGCAAGTCGATAATAATCTGCGCTAGATTAAAAGCAGCCGGGTGATAGAGAGCAAAGGTCTTGTGACGCGATAAAACGGGTCGGCCAGAAAAAGAGTCGGTTACCTCGCCCTGAGCCAGAAGAGCATTGAATAACAGGCTCACAAATAGAGCTCCCGACTTTAAAAATAAGCCAGCGGATGTATTGGGTGCGTTGTAAAAGAGTGAGCCGGACGTAAAAGCTTGGATGAGGTTCGAGCATTGTTTGATTACGAGAGTCTTCCAGTCCTCACGCTGAATTGCGTATTGCCGATATACTGCAGCTCTCAATTGTTGACCGAATCCAACAGTGACAGGCAATTTGTTAGTGAGAAATCCTGGTTCTTTTTCGTGCTTGATCGTTTCTTGGAAATTGGCTGTATTGTTCTTCGCGGCGTCGGAAGACGGATAGAACAGACCTGTATCCATTTCTGATCGGATTTCCGAGGCCAAGTACTTGCTTCTGATCTCACTAGCAGTTTTGGGAAATTGGTCGATATCCTTTCGCACTTCGCGCTCCGTTGGAACCGAGACACCTATGAGCTTATCAGTCTTGAAACCGTTTGCGATTCATGAGATACGAACCTGTCAGGAAATCCGCCACATTGGCACCCTCAGCGCAAACAAATCCGAGACTCTCCATATAGGCTTTGGCCTTCGATGAGTGACCGTAAAATATTTCTTGTCCATGGTCGAGAACGAGTGTCTTATCAAAGAGGTCGTAAATCGCATTTCCAGCTTGGTAAATTGTGACGATAGAAGCTAGACCGAAAGTATCGGTCATTTTCCGTATGGCCTGAATGAATTGCAAAGCCGTACTTGCATCCAAGCCTCTTGTCGGTTGATCCCAACAATAGATACTGCCTCGCGTAGTCATTGTCTCGACAATACTCACTCTCTTCCTTTCGCCGCCGGATACGCCTCGAACATACTCATCACCAACATTTGTATCCAGAGTGTGTGTTATTCCCATCATTTTGAGATAGAAGTCTCGAGTCGCCACCCTCGCCTCCTCCGCGTTGATGAATCCAGTGGCATCATAGTTTGGCACCTTTAGGCGAGTGGCGAAATCTATTGTCTGGCGAACAGTGAGCACAGGAAAAAACATCTCCTGCTCACTGTTCACGATAATTTGTCCCCGATATTGTTGCGCTTGCTTGTAGTCGAGCGACCCGTATTGCACGGTACCATTGACTTCTGCAAACCCTTTTCGCTGATTACCCAGGACTTTGAGTAAGGTTGTACAACCCGCACCTGAAAATGTCAGCGTTGTTCTATGACTCTGGCTCATGTTGACTTACCAGGCCGTCCAAGAACCAGCATCATCTCTCCCGGTTCTACACATCCTGACGTGGACTCGATGATCGTTTTGAGCTGCTTCTGGCTGGAAGCTATGGAGCCTTTGAATCGTCCAGGGATGAATTGGGACAGTGTGTTTTCCTCGATACAAGAATCTGCTGCTACACCTTTGATATTGAGATCTTTCCAAGTCACCCCCAACTTGCGCTGTCGTTGGTTGCCTCCGCCGGAATGATTACCGCTGACCAGAGCCATGTAGTCGGGCATCTGCTCCCAATCCAGACCTTGGTCGTCGGCAGTGTTGTCACTATCAACTTGCTGTGTTGAATTTTGGCGTCTCATAACAGCCGAGACTCGAGAACCCCTGCGACTTAGGAATTGTCGAACATGGTCATTGTTCGACGGCTGGGTGGAACGCTGCTCTACTGAAGACATTGTAAAGTATTGGGCGCAACTAGGCCAGGCGAAGAAGTCTAGCGTGTGGTGAAGGTCATTGTTTGGATCAAGTCTCTATATGTAGTATTTTTGAAATGCTCCACCTTCGCATAAACAATAAGTAAATTAACGCTGTCGCGTTAAGATGCGTAGAGCTTCGATAGTCGGAGTCCGAGAGGAGAGCTGCATAGTCTTGGCCCAGCAGGTATACATTGTCAATGATTCTTGTCGTCATCGACTTTCGCGAATTCGCACTCATGAATCTGCGAAAGTGCGAGATCTCTTGGCAGTGATCCAATAACCCGGTCCCACAATCTACTCCGAGTACCAAGAACCCGATCTAGCGTCACGATTCTCGTGAGCACCACACGATCGTGTAACCGTGTCACTTTTCGTGGACTTAAGTCTCAGGCGGGAAGGAAGCCAAGAAAAGCAAAAGTATGATTAGTGATCTCCCAACACATTCCAGGTGTGGGGCCCACATGACCAACCTAGTGTCATGCTTGTTTCCTGCAGAAACATCGAAGACCTTGAGCCCATTCCGAGCGTCAAACCATCACCCCTTGACATCCCGTGGTGTACCACAGCTACTCTCCTTCTATCTGTCCGAAGATGAAAAGTCTCTCTTGTGCTACATGTCGTTCACAGAAGGTCCTCTGTGATCGGACAGCACCCAGCTGTAGACGGTGTCTGGCTAGGGGAAAGCAATGCCAATATCCGTCTCGGAAGCCCAGAAATTCGACACGATCGACAAGAGTCCAGCAGTTGGAGCAAAGGCTCGGTGAGCGTTGCCACATGTTCAACACCGCGCGGAAAGTAAATCTAAATTCAGCGTAGCACAAGTCGAATCGCAATTGGCTTCAAAAAATCCAAGACAGGAGCAACATGACGAACCTGCTGGCGCAGCGTGGCCGGAATTAACTCCAGAATGGGAAGACGACGGTTCGTGGACGCCGGAAGATACCTGGACTACTGATGACAGGCTCCCTTTCTGTCCATTTGTTGATCATGGTTGGTTACTTCTTGTTTCGGCAACAGACAGTGATGAGCATAGTTGGCTGATGCACTCCGAAAGTCTCAAGTCCAAGCCCTGCAGGTGCAAACGTAAAGCAACTGCCGTCACAGGTGGACTCTGGCATCAGCAGGCAGGTTGAGGATGAGCTGTAGGTTTACACTCTTCTAATAGCGAATGCAATAACTGATCAACCAGAACGCAAATATACTTCGATGTCGTACATGGTTGTTCTGCAATACTGCACGTAGAGCGTTTCAAGAACGGTCTATGTAACAACTCGCCTCATCTAGCTTTTGCAGCGTTGAAGTACTCAGTGTGGGCACTGGCGTCGCAGAAGTCGACTTCATACGCCAATCTCTCCAACGGATTCTACCTTCGCAGTCGACGAATTGTGGAGGAGCTCGAAATACAGGTTTGCCGTCCTTCGCCGTCCTTCACCATCGAGTTGTCCACACTGACTTTGGTCTAGAGCAAGGACAATGACATGATGTTGATATCGCTTCCCCAAACCTGGTTTTTGATCGCGTGGTATGAAGCGAGTCAGCAGTATCTACCTAAAGCATGGTTTAGTGTGGGCAAATCCGTTAGATTTGCACAGTACCAGAATCTGCACATGATTGATCGAGTTGATATCAGCTTGACTTCAGCAATGGATGCTCGGGCTGTCTCGGACAGAGAGGAACGCCGTCGAACCTTTTGGGCAGTCTATCAAGCTGAGATCTGGTCAAGTGTCATGTCCAATCGTAGGACAAATCTTCATGATGAGCGCGTAAGTAATCTGCCGTATAAATAGCCGACATGTTGTCTGACTCTATTCACTAGATTTCAACCCGCTTGCCTTGTTCAGAGCTTGCCTATGAGACCAATATGCTCGAAGCTGCACCATTCCTGCAAGATACATTCGCTACCAGGAATATCTCGGGACTATCTAACTTTGCAGCTACCACATTTGCGACTGCCATTCTGGCACGATGCCAGCCGATCTCACTCATTGAAGGAACAGCCTCAATGACACCCTTGCAACATGACAGATTCGACGACATTTTCGAGGACTTGAATAGCTTACTCTCCACGATATTCATCGGCCTTCCAATCAACTTCGCAACGATGTCTGCCAATCCCAACAATGATATCATCTTCCCCCTCACCCTTCATTGTATCAACATACTTTTGCATCGAGCAGCTCTGAAGAGAATTACGCAACAAACTTCAGATAAGTCCTACCTGATTAAAAGCTTTGGACATTGTCTGGATAGCGCACAAGCCATACGGCATATCACTGCCAATATGGCCAGCTTTAATGCACCACAAGTAAGTGCTTAAAAAGGTTATTTTTGTTCGAAGCTTACCAGTCAAGTTACCCATCTGGACTGGGTTTTGTCTTAGTACTGCCGGAGAGATTCTGGTTGAGGATTCTGTGATTTTCAAGATCTCCACACGAAGTCCTGCTGATATCGGGTTACTTCTGGTCGTGCTTAGACTGCTCAACAACAAACTAGCTGATTCATATGCAAATGCCCTCCAAAAACGAATATTCGATGTAGGCTTACAAAGATCGGTTTACCACACCTTGCAGGGGATCACATGATACGGGCGTGTTGAATCTGGTCGTTTGCGACCATTCGAAATACACAGCCACGGTCGCTTCGGCGGCAAACGTCCGACTTGAACTCGTTTTGATTTTCGCCGTCCAGGGCACAGAAAGTTCAAATTTCATATTAGGATTGTTCTCGAATCAAGGGCTGTTAACGCATTACCAGCATCCAGGGTCGACACAGCCAAATAGCAATCGTCGTTACGTTCCCACGGAAGTCTAAGCACGACTCCACTCATGTCGCTCGCAAAGCACGCTGAAGTCCGAGACTACAACGATCAGGTCTTTAGCTTTCATGCCGACAGGTAAGCAAGAGTTCATTAAGACTTCAGTGAGTAAAACTGATAATGATGATCTGTGAAGGTCAAGAATGCCGACGGAATTTGTTCGTATATATGATGAGCGGAACCAGCCAAGACGTAACGATTGCATGAGAGAAGAAGCTTGTATCATAAAATATCAAATAGCCCTGTATAGAAACCCTTTATGTACACAGATCATGTCACAATTACTTACGTTACTGAATCACCTTTAGAGTTTTGGTTATTGCTTAGCGAGCCAAGCAAAGCAAAGCAAAGCAAATCATGATTTTTGGTCTTCAAGACCGAACTACGATCAAAAGCTGAGCTAGCTAATATTAACTTACTCTACTTCCCACTCTCCTGCACTGGACCGCTGTACGTGCCCTCTGTTATCCAGTAAGGGATGATCACCACTTGGAGAATACGGAAATAGCAACAATGGACGAGTTTTGGGAGAAATTGCACTACTGCAAAAATCAACTGAACGAATGGTTCGCAGCATCAGGACAGATTAAAACAGATACGATAGACCCCTTTTCAATCTGTTTCAACAGTTATCTCTTATTCATTGCCAGTAAGTCATCATTCTTCCAATGCAAACTGCCGGACTGCGGACTGACAGCATACTTCCAAGTTCGGCTCGCGCCGCGCTCTGTGCCAATTTGAACTTCAGGTGCTTTTCAGACACAAAGATGTGTCACGGTATCTGCGCGCCCCCAACCAAAGAGAATTAGCACTGAGCTCCATCGTGCGATGGTCTCGATTTCGGAAAAAGTCAAAGAACTCATAGAACTTAATGTGGCACAGTATCTGCCCGTTGGCATGTAAGTCTTCTGTAACGTTCCTTGACCAAGCTCACCAGACATCGTCTAGCTTGGCACACATCGCCTTGCCAATTGTACTTGAGATGATCAGCCAGAGCAAGACTTTAGGGAAATTGGGTCCCGGTACGGAACGACGCAAGCGATATCATACCCTACTCAAGTTCTTCTCTACTCGGTATGATATATCGCCGGCCCAAGCAATTATCGATCGCGAAATCACTCCGCCAGTGAACGATGGCTCTCATACTGTAGCTTCAAAGAAGACACGCTTTCAAGACGACTTTGATGGCTGGCTGAAGGACTTTTTGACCCATTCGCACCAGTATTTGTACAAACCTCTTATGGTCGACATAACGCTGTCCACTGGGCGGTATCCGGCATCTGATAAATTTCCATCAAAGTTCCCGATGTCTCTGGACGTAGCCCCGAACTCTGAAGTACAACACGACACCATAAAAGATGGGCCAAATACATCTCATCTGGCCGAGCAAACGAACCTTGACTATCTCGACCTGGGCAATGATCTTGACACAGACGGGTTGGCGGTGTCGTGCTGGGACGAGTAAATATTTGAAGAGATTTTGGATGCTCTGGTGGAGATTGGAGTCTCCATGTGAGGCGCAGCACGGAAATCAACGTTTTTCCAAATATGAAATCGTACTACCATCGAAAGCTGATAGCACTTTACTTCATTGGCATGATGATATTCTCGGAAATGTATGGCTCCAGCTCTCAGGATGACGTTTCCAAATGCTAAACAAGTACCATAAGCCTGTGTCTTTGAATGGCGAGTATTGATAGATAATGTTTTGCTTGTATTGCTTTTTACAAGCTTAAGATAGTGATGCGAAAACTTGAAATAATTCTCAAGCTAGTGATTGTACTTAAATGTGTCTTATTTTTATTAATAACGTATGTCGCCGATGCTATTCTCGCGGAAAAAGATAACAATGCGTATAGAGTATTCGTATCTCGATTTTAAGAAAGTATTGCAGTAGTAGCGATTGGCATTTTTCGGCGTACCAAAACCTTGCACCAGCCTCAACATATAAATGTTACATTCACATGGATAGTACACGTGAGTCTTAGCCCTGAGGCTCGGTAACCTTGCTACACAGAGAAGCTAAGAGAAGGAAGTATATAATTAGTAAAGTTATATAATAGAGTTCATATGTAATAGAGTGCTAAGGACGTGTGGAATCTAGTTTAAATGACGGAATCTAGTTTAAATGACTTTATATTAAATAAGACTATGCATCAAAAACAGTTTTTATGAGTGACCTTTATCTGACCTCTATATTATCAATTCCCTAATAAGCTCTCCAATACTTCTTTCGGTGTACGGCTTGGAGGTGCGAGTGCGAGAACCTCTTTGCTGGTGGTTGAAGCCGTGCACTTCCCCAAGTATAATTGATCGGGGGCATGCTTGATGGACAGGGTGAGTGCCTTGTTTTCGGTCGATGACTTCGCCATCTCCTCAACGAAAGACATATCCTTAAACGAGACTTCCTCGACCTTTGTGGAGATATACTGCTCGACCAGCTTTACAATCTCAGCTCCAGTGATATCTTCAGGGCCGTTAATGACATATTTTGCCTTGTTGTGGGGAGAAATATCTTTCTGGTGCAGAAGTTGAGCTGCAAAGATGCCGACCTCTTCAGGATCTATGATTCCGACTGGAGCATCCTCGGACGCCATGAGGCGCAAGGTACTTTGCCTTCCTGTCTCGCGGTACGTTTTGATCAGATCTACCGCTGGGGAAAGGTAGAAAGATGAGAAGACATTGGGTTGTAGTTAGGACCATTGCAGAGATGAGAATTCCGGAGAGCTGAGCATGGCTTCGATAGCCCAGTGCGTGCGTGGGTAGAAGGCATCGCAGTCTGGGTGAACGTTGGCCGCCGTTGTAGAGATGCGCACCACGTACTCAATGCCTGCCTTGAGTGCAGCTAGGTGGAATGTCGACCCCTCAGCGAATTGATTTGGTTGATTGTGAGAAGCGATGAACGCTCTCACGACTCCATTCTTCTGAAGCCATGATGCCGTAATATCTACCCATTGGTATTCCTCTACCTCGACATTTGGCAGCTTTGCAAGCTCTTGTGCTGCTGGACCTTGCCGAGAGCGTGTAATTGCAAGTATTCGGTGGCCAGGGAAGTGACTCGTATCGTTTTGAAGCAGCTTCGCCAATGCCCTTGTTGTGCCGCGGCCGGTATTGCCGGTGGCGCCAACGATCAGGAAGGCTGGGGGGGCCATGTTAATGGTGAAGAAGTTTTGAGGTTTTTGGGGATTTTTGGTGAAGATGAGAGAGATGAGGTTCTGAGGGAGGATGGATGAATGGGCGTGTAACACAGATAAGTCCGGGGTATGGGGGCATTTCTTGAGATCTGAGACCTGTTAGAGAAATTGATAGTTAAGCTGGTGTCATCAAGACTAGGGCGTGATTTCTATTTGTGTTCCGCCGTCTCTCGGCGGAAAGTGCAAAGGAGACTAGCGCAGGTGTATATAGTCTGAGCCAGGAGCTCCCTCATCAATCAACACCCCTTGGCTCCATCAATTATCTGCCGTCTCTCGGCGGAAAGTGAAGGTGCTGGCTGTGTATGTGCTAACTTACCTAGCGTCATGCCCCGCCGAACGTGCAATAGGAACATGGAAGTTAACTTACTATAGTTAGTAATACTTAGTTAAAGTGAATTGCGACGGCGCGATTAGCAGGAATACACCTTTGGCAGATCATCTAGTGTGCTTTACACTGTCTAAGCGATAACTGAGTAACTGTAACAAGTAGTATACCTATTATAATGGCGAAGAAATCGACTTATCGTAGTTATAACGAACCTTGGTACAAAACTATAGTGTTTAAAAGTTAATAGTATTTTCGGATAGACTTCCTGTTATTAATAAATTAGCTATAATATTTAAGAGATATATAGTAGAGAGTATTTAGTTAATATATAAAAGTATAACTTACTTATTGATCTTTTATAGTAAAGATATACTTAATATATTAGTTTACTTTAACTTGTGTAATTATTCTAGGCGTTAAACTAGAATTAAGTATCTATAAATAGCGAGTTCTAATAGATAAATTATACTTATTATTCTAAAGTGATAATTAGAACTAAAGCTAGGTTTTTTATTAAAGAAACCTGCGTGTTTCCGAAAGTACTTAGATTATTTAGTTACTTTATTAAAGGCTACTTACTTATAGAAGGAGTCCTAAACTTAGTATATTATTACTATTAATATCCGGTTTAAGAGAGAGAGGAGGAAGATGAAGTAAGTGTAATAAGCCTTTTATACTATTAACGCTTATTAGTATAACGTACGGTCGGGCTGGTGTTGCTTGAGAGTGCGAAAGTTAGTTAGTAAGTAAGTAAGGACGCTGTTACTAATTAAGACTAATAACCTTTTACAAGTTATTAAGTATAATATAAAGATATTATATTTAAGTTAAATACGAGGCTTTTATCTAAGTAAGAAACATTTATTAGTTATATAAAACCCTTTTACTTATTAAATCATTTGAATTATCTAAATTATCTTTAAGCTTTAAAACTGCTAGTTGATTTATTATCACGTGACTTATAACTTCTCTATATAAGGTTCGGGCTAAAGCCTAAACACTTGCCAAGCCTCAAGGCTATATTACCTATTTTAACGATAAGTCGTAATACTATCCCCTTTCTGCCTTAGCGTATCCCTGCGCTTTAGATATATACTTAAGAAATATTAACCCCTAATAACAACTATTCTTTTTATTTATTATACCGCCTAGCTGCTACGAACGCCTTAAAAAGAACTAATAAAACCTTTTTTCCCGTGTCCTTTATTATAGTTTTAAAATACCTTCTTGTTCTTATTACGTAAAAGATCCTCAAAGGGTCTGCGTCGTTTCTTCCGACTCTGATTATTATGCCGAATATATTCGCGCTAGTAAGAATATAAAGTATGATATATAAAAGCCTTCAAAAAATAACTAATATAAGCTAAAGCAAATAGAGGCTGACCTCTCCCTAGCGTAAGAAGAGGCTTAGCGCGATTAGTAAAAGCTAATAAAGCAACTGTTTACCTAGTAAGCAAAGATTTCCCAAATAAACAAATAAAGGGAAATATTTCATATAAAAGCAGCTGAAATACTACGTTATAATCTCTACTCTCTAAATAAGCTAGAGGCTACTAAAAAAAAAGAGCGTCTAATTAAGGAGCAGGCCGATACTACTCTAATGCCTATCGATGTTGTCGAACCCTTGGACCCTGTCTTAATAAACTAATTAACTAATTTCGATTCTTCAAACCCTATGTAATCTGCTTTAAGTTTTAACAGTAACAGTTCTTAAGGTTCACCTAGCTTTTTAACTAAAACTATTAAAACAGCTAAAAGCAGTTTAAATTTTCCGTAGGTTCTTATAAGTTCTCCTCTGTCCTATACTCTTTCTATTTAACTAAGTATTCCTATTGATCTATTGTAATAATCTTAATGTCGAGTAGCTTTTCTACTTCATATACATCTAGGTCGTTTTCCAGTTAAAGTTCCTTATTTATTACTAAAGGTATTAATTCCGCTATAAGTTCTAGTAAAGAAATATAAAATATAAGGTGTAATCGTAATCCCTTAAGTAGCTATAGTTTGAAATTAATAAGCCTTATTTTTTCTAATATCTCGTATAATCTTAGTTTTTTAAAGTCCAACTTAATACTTAGTTATTTCATTTAATATATTTATATAATAAGTATACTTTATTCTTCCTCTTTAGTAAAAGTCTTATACTTCGCTTCTTATTATTATATTATAAGGTTTTTAACTTAAAGAACTTAATATCCTTAGTAAGCTGTCTTTGTAGTCCTTATAACTTATTTACGAGAACTATAAATTGTTAAGTATTAATATCGTCTTTTCTTAATTATCTATATACCTCGGGTTCGAACTCGTAATTAGTAAAAAAAGGCGATGTTCTTATAGTTTCGTTCTTAGCGCTATTAAGTGCAAACTAGGCAAGTAAAAGGAGTTCTACCTAATTGTTTTACTCCTTATTAACATAATTACGTAAGTACTACTTTAGTAACTAATTAAGTCTTTCCGTTTACTTATTTGTTTATAAGTAAAACGCTATTAATATTTTGTAGTTTAGTCCTATTTAATTTATTAAAGATATCCAAAACTTAGAGGTAAATAGCTTATCTTTATTAGATATTATTTCCTTTAGTAACCTGTATTAACTTATTATAATTTTAAGAAATACATACGCTAATTCCTATGTATTGCTTCCTTCCTTATATAATACGAAATATCTATACTTAGTAAGTAGATTTGTTATAACTTATATAAAATTAAAAGCTATTTTAGTTATTAGTTCCTTAAATAATAGTAGTTTAATAATAAAGTTAAACGCAATCAACTCCTATACTTTATGCGATATTAATAATAACTATGAGAGTCCGTAAGGTGCGTACCTATTTAATTTACTCTTAGCGTATAAATCATATTCTTTAATAACTATTTCGATATACTTCCTTATACTTAAGAAGTAGTAATCCCTAGCTATCCTATCGAAGGTTCTCGAAATCCCTTAGTACCTATACGTAAGCAGCGAATATTATTCTTTAATAAAGTTTCATTTTAATCTAATTAAGATATATATAAAACCTTTAAACCGTAAGATATTATTGTTATTCGGGAAGAAATCTCTAATTTATAACGTTAGTACTCGCGAGGCATATTTATTTATAGCATATACGCTCTTAAGTAATTTAACAAGTCTATCGTCTTTTACTATTATAAGCGTTATTAGAAGTTCGTAATTATATTCCAACTTATTGTTTTCTTACTTAAGTATAACTTAAGGCCTTTCCGTTAGTTTACCCGAGTAGTCTTATTTTTTACTAAAAGCGTTTACTCTTGCGTTTTCTAATCCTTTTTAATACGTAATATTTAGTTTTAAAATAAATAACTTTTCCAATTACTTGACTTATTATCGATTTAATATCTTAATTATAATAAAAGATATGAGATTCTTATAATCTATTTATACTTAAACTATATATATTACTCCTTCGAAGTAGTAGCGCTACTATTTACAAGCGGCTACTATAGCTAATAGTTCCTTATCGTATACATCGTAGTTAAGCTCAGCTAATAAAAACATTCGAAAGTAATACGCGATTAGTCTGAGTTTTCCTTTATACTTTTAACTTAAATAAGCCCTAAGGGCGAAGTTCGACGCGTTAGTTTTTATAACTATTTCTGATATTAAATCGTAAGTAACTAGGACCGGAACGCTAGTAAAGCGTTCTTTAAGCAACTCAAAAGCGAATTATACTCCTATTATTTACTAAAAGTCCTAATCCTTTTTTATTAAATCCGTTAGTAATTTAACTACTACGAAGTAGTTATATATAAATCTCCTATAGAAGTTAGCGAATTCTAAAAAGGACTATACTTATATAACTATTATTAAGATAAGCTACAATAAGACAGCTTTAACTTTAACTAAGTCTATACGGATTCTATATTTTCCAATAATAAATCTTAAGAAATAAGTTTCTTCTTAGTAAAATTCGCACTTTTCTAGTTTAAAAAGAAGCTTAATAATACGTAATTTAGCTAATACTTTCTTTATATATTAAATATACTTATTCTTATTCTTAAAGTAGATAAATATATTATCTAAATAAGCGACTATAAAAACGTCAAAGTATTCGTATAATTAGTTATTAATTATTTGTTAATAAGACGTAGGTACGTTCGTAAGCCTAAATAATATAACTTAGTATTCGTATAGATCATAACGTGTTCTAAACGCTATTTTCTATTTTTCGCCTTTTTTTATTCGAATAAAGTTATAAGCGCCTCTTATATCTAAAGTAATAAAAATTATTACTTCTTACAATCGATCGTGTAACTCGTTGATTAAAAGTAGTAAATACCTGTCCTTAATAGTTATATTATTAAGTGCTTAATAATCGATATATAAGCAGAGCTTTCCGTTTTTTTTTAAAACAAAAAGTACTAAGCTAGTAGCTAATAAAGTAAATAATCGTATAAAGTTTTTTACTAAGTTCTCATCGATATATTTCTTTAAGTATTATAATTCTACTACAGATTATTAATATATTAATTCAAAGCTAGGCGTTTTTCCTAATTCTAGAAGTATCTCGTAATCTTATAGTTAATACTTTAGAAGAGCCTCGTTCTTAGGTCCTTTAAGGAATAGTGACTTATATTCCTTATACGCTATTAATATTCACTTTAACATAGAAGCCTAAGTAAGGTCCTTAATAGTTAAAAAAGTTATATATAACTCTTCTTACTTTAAGATATCCGTATCTTAGTTAAGTGTCTTACAATCGCTTTTATACTAATAATAATCTAAGGTAATTCGTTCCTTCTACTAGTTTATAATAAAGTTATAAAACAATAACTATAATATACCTAATACTAACTTATAAGTACCTAAATTAATAATATTAAACTCGATATCTTTAATATATCCTCGTAATATTTTCATAATTAACCTATTAGTCTAAAAAGTTACTTATCCGTTCAATAACTTAATAGCGTCCTTATCTAATACTGTGGAGGGGCAAACCCTAAGCAACTACACAATAAGAGGGGGGACACTCAAGGCATAAGGGTAGACTTGATATAAAAGAACGGTTTAATCAAATCAAGAGATAAAAGTTATCTGAGTAGCGGGATTTGTCATTTTAAGGGTGGAGAAGAGAATAAATTAGACAGAATTGTTGTTAAAAGTTCGATTCTTCTCGTAGAAAGAAATGAAAGGAAAGTCGGCTCTTATACCGAAGCAGGCTCGGCAGAGCCGCATCCGGTAACGTGACATCC
Organism: Cadophora luteo-olivacea; assembly: GCA_026120085.1. Classification (NCBI taxonomy): domain Eukaryota; kingdom Fungi; phylum Ascomycota; class Leotiomycetes; order Helotiales; family Ploettnerulaceae; genus Cadophora; species Cadophora luteo-olivacea. The sequence goes on along the minus strand of JALRMC010000031.1, from coordinate 282,850 downwards.
AACTACTAAAATCAAGTGGCCCTACCACAATACAAATAAATAATATAAGCGTTTCTTTTTAACTAACCTAAACCCGCTATTTAAAGTTATTTAATAATCTATAAAATTACCTGTAGCTTTAAAGTCTACTATAACTCTAAACGTTATTCCGTTAATATAAATAATTAGAAAGAGTTATTATTCTCTTCTTATTATATACAATTTTTTATCGTATAATATGGGTTTGCCCCGGTATATGATATCATAAAGATAGTAAACAAATGCAATAGTAGTTTAATATATTTCCCGATTTTTAGCTAAGAGAGTATAAGAAAGGGAGAGATTTATACCTGTAGCTACACACCCCTTGAAACCCCTCCGGCTACTAGCCGGCCCCTAGCCTAGGTGTACTAAACACTTAGTATAGCTCCTACGGACTAACACCGGTAAAACTTCTTTTAGAAATATAACGTATTCTAATATATAACGATTAAATAAAAATACAAAAAAGTACGAGGGAAGAATAAGAAAAAACATAAAGATAGACTATATTAAAAAAATATATATTCTCTCAGAAGAAAATATAACTATAGGTTATCCAATTCCCTCTTAGTACCTCTCTAACTCTTAAGTGAACAACTATATTAAACTACAGGAGAAATAACAATTAATCTTAAGGTATTAACGTAATAACTCCTAGCTGTAATAACGTGTATTTAAGGAAATAATAACGTAATACGTTATTAATATTACTATATAAGTGACGTGATATAGCGGAAGTAAATAATACTATAGCAGTAAATAATAATAGCAAGGTGTGCTAAGCAAGAGATAATATTATTAAGTAAACACTCTATAACCCCCTTGATTTAGGCAGGATTCTGTGTTTACTTATTGTAGAAATCGTATATATAACGTTTCCCTTTTCCAGAAGTTATAGTTTCTTCTTTAACAATTATTAATATAATAACTTATAAGTATAGATTCAATCTTTGCTAAATATAAATCTTCGCTAATTACTTGATTTTTATAGCTTATATTAAACTAATTAAGCACTTCACAAGTAAGTATTTCTATCGAAAGATAATAACTTAGTAGTAAAAAACTTGTGTTAACACAAATAGTGTTATTCCTACTTCCTCCCGGAGCTCTCGCCGCTGCGTATTATACTTTATATATATAATATATAAACGCCCTTAAGACTAACATAAAACACGATTATCAGTTTAAAAATCAGAAGTTAAAGCGCTATTAGTACTACGTTAATAAGAAGAAAACCTACGTCCTAGTAAGTACTTTTAATTTCTTTTTTACTCTATAACTCCTCTACTACTCCTTTGTATCGGGTCTAGTACTAATAATTACAGTAGATTCCGGATTTCGTTATACTAGAGTTTAATAATCTTATCTAGGCTATTTACTCTAATAGCTAAGAAGCTATCACTGAAGTTACTATAACTCTTATTAATATTAAGTTAGTTAGCGTAGCTATTAAACTAAAGACCCTTAAGAAAATTAACTCCGCTCTATTAAGCGAAGTCACGTTTCTTAAGAACTATATTATAGCTCTCGAAGACAATAATATTATAAGTTCCCTCTTATTCCTTTTTACCGAATTATATCTTTTACTAAGCGAGAAATCTTATAAGAGATTAAGGAGATATTAAAGCAGATTTTATCTACTATTACACCTGCTACTACCCCCGTAGCCCCTATAACTCCTCTAGCTCCCCCCCGGCCTACTCCTAAGAAGCGTAAGTCTAAAGCTTCTAGTGGAGGTGCTAAGAAGCGTAATACCTTTAGCTAATAGCAGGCTATTAACTACTTGCCGGCTAGTGAAGAGAAAGAAGAAGAAGCTACTACTACTACTGCCGAAGCCGCTAAAGCTACTTGCCTTACTACTAAAGAGACTAGTGAAATCTATAATAATACGGAAAAGTAAAGCCTTGTTTTAGATTAGCTTTATTAGTTAGTTCTTCGTAGTAGTATCTTCTTTAAACCTTTATACAGAAGTAGCTTCTTATAGTGAAACTAGTAGCTAAGTCCTTGTTAAAGTGTTATTATAAGGCCGCTGTGTTAATACTTTAAATCAGAGGGTAGATATTTAAAATTGAAAATCGTTTTCTCGCTGTATTTAACTTCTTAACTTTGTAAGATATATTAATATAAATATATAAGTAAGTACTATAAAGAAATATAATAATATATTAACAAATATAATAAAGAGAAACTTATAACAGAAATAATATAGAAAAAGTTAAGTAAGCGTAAGAAACCCCTCTGCTACTTATCTGATTCGGCGCTAGTAAGCTACTAAATCCACTTCTCTACCTTTACTCTCAGAGTGTTAGTATTAATAAGCTCCTATAAAGCTTTATTAGAGTTGCCCTTTGTTATTATATCAGCTGAGTTACGAGCTCTATTGATTTATCGTATCTCTATAAGCTCTCTATATTCGTATAATTAACGAATTAATATAATATTAATTATTAAACGTTTCTCTTTTATTATACTAAGCTTAATAATACACTTATATAGCGATAGAGAGTCGGTACAGACGACTATAAGTAGTTACTTGATTCCTAGCTTATTAGTTATTATATTAATAGTACTTAAAAGCGCGATTAATATATTAACTCTAGCTACTATAGCGTATAGTTCTAACGTAAGTATAGTATAAGTTACTCTCTTATACTTTATTAAACTCATATAAATAATATTCCTAGTAAAGGTAAACTCCTTAACCCCCTCCGATTCAGTATTAATAACTAATACGAACCCGATCTAAGAACTTAGATCTTTATTATTAATAAAAGATCTATTAATAAAGACGTAAACTTTAGCTAATTATAGGTCTATAAGAACGTACTTAAGGCTTTTCCTTAGGTTATTTATTTGCTATTACAGACGTGCGTTTAAAGCTTTGATTTCTTTTACTATTAGATCTTGATGTTACGCTGTTACTAATAAATCAAAAGCAGCTTCCGGTTGATAAATCGTAGCTAAATACGCTCCGCGAGCGCGTTACTTTATATAGGCTTATTTATAATCTTTACTTATAGCGTCTACTAACTTAATTCTTACCTCCCGACCTTTTTATAATATATATAAGCCTTTACTATTTATAGCTATCGTATAGCTATTAAACGTAAGCGGGCCGGCAGGGTTAAAGATCTATACTAGCTTTATTAAAAACCCGGCTCTATTAATCTCCGCCTACTTCTTTACTAAAAACTTAGTATCTCTAAAGATTAAAATATTATTTATTTATATTCTAATAATTCCGATCTCAGGGTTATTCTTAGATATAACAAGTAAGTATAAATCGTATATAAAAGTCTTTATTTATAAGTTCTTCACGTGATATTTATAATATATATTAAACTAATAATTTCCTGACTCTAGTATATTATATAATAGTAGTACTACTATAAATACTATTCTTTCAGGAAATTCTCTTACGATCTCTACTAGTAGCTATACGAACACTTACTAAATCAGTTTAGTATACGCTTAAATATAAACTTACGTAATATCTCTAATTACTATATCCGGCTCGAGTAGGTGTTAGAGGTATTGTAAGTATTGTACCGCTGTAGTTATGCAAATAATAAGCCTCTAACTAACTCGTTAGATTATTAGTAACTAAGTTAAGATCTCTCTTTTACCTTTATTATTAAAAGCTTAAATAATAAGCCTAGATTTCTTATATAGCTTTATTATCTCCTTCCCTTTAACTTTATTTATTATACAAGACTTGAAAATATATTAGTCTTTAAGCTTAAGATTACTTTAATAAATCAAGATAAAAATATCCTTTATTATTAAAGCTTCATACTCCGTCTTCCGAGACAACTAAAATAGTTCGTCTTACGTTATAATCTTACCTTTAACACAAAGCTTAATCGATAGGTCTTGATCTCTTATCTCCTTCTCTGTTAAAAATACCTTAATATTATAATTATTATTAATTATTAGTAAGTCCGCGATATATTTAACTACCGGGAGTTCTACTATAAGCCGGTAAGGTTTTAGAGTTACGCCGGGTTTATTATTTATTTAATATTCTGTATTAAGTATTAATAGAAGATCCTCTAGTAACTTTTCTTTTTCCTATTTAATACCTAAACTCTTTATCTTTTAAAAGCGAATAGAAGTCGATTTAAACGTACGGATAACGTTATCTTTAGTTAAGGCCTTAACTGTTTCTCTCTTAATACCTAAGAACTTATAAGGTCTTTTCTATCTCTTTCTTTCTTTATATATAAGTATAAGATTATTTAGAGAGAGATTATAAATATGTGTAATACTGGGGCTATTACGGGTATATAGTACCTTATTGACTTTCTTAGTTACGTAGATCTTATATATCTCCTTTATTGTTTTCTTAATTATAACAGCTCTCTGTTCAACTGTCGGATTAGGAGGGTTTAGTTTCGTTATCTTAAGGTATACTTTAAATACTAGTAATATTAAGATTAATCTGTTAGGTCTTATTATATTATTAATAGCTTTTATAGCTATTTATAGCTGATTTACATTAGATGATTCTAAGTGCTTCGTTATAACGATTTCGTAGACATAGTGTAATAAACGATAATATCGCTTTACCTTACTAATTAAGTAATATACCTTAACCGGAACAAGTTTAAAAGTACTCCTAATAGACCTAAGTAATATACGAAACTCCTTAGAGTTAAAGTTAGTCTTATAATTATAAATAATAAAATCTAGCGGGTTAAGATATATATTAATCTATATTACCTTAAATACGTTAAACACCGCTTTTACTATAACTAAGCTAGTGCTCTTATAAATAAGTCGCACTACCTTAACCTCAGTTACCTTATCTACTATATAAAGAATATCGCGATTTCTAAGTTAAATAATATCGATTAACAGCGTATAATTAAAATTAATATCTTCTTAAAGTTTAAAGCGAAATCTATATAAAACGTTTACGTACTTTTAGTAATACTCATATATCTCTTTGATCTTTAGTATAATATTAAAATCAGGATTATAGCCTACTTATTTCAGTAAATACTATAGTCTTTATACTAATAAGTAGCCGAATCTTCAGTAGAGCCTTCGGATCTCCGTCTTTATAAAGTAGTATACGTTAATAGTTCCTATAGAAGTATTTAATAATTAGCTATATTAATCTATTAACAGCTATAGGTGTCCTCTTTTTCGTATAATTAAATACCTCTTATTCTTTTAAACTAAGATATTCCGTAAGTTATCGTAGTATATACTAATCTTATTAAGTTATTATAAGTATATTAAAAATAAGATATTTGTATTAACAATTTAAAACTCTATCTTTCCGGTAAGTGTTTCAATAGTAACAACTCTTAAGGACTCTTTTACATCGGCTCTAAATATAATCCGGCTTTAGCTTACCTTACTCTTATTGAATTTAATATATATTAGTTATTATAATACTTATAACTAATTAATACCTCTTATATTCTTATTTAACGCGCCTATATTAATTAAGAAACCTTAAAAAAAACAGTCTATTTACTAAGCTATATAGACTTCGTTATACCTAAGTTCTTATAGTTTACTTCTTAAAATATAAATTACTTAGCGCACCTCTAGTTAATTCTTAACTTCTTATATATTATATTCCGCTATACTCGCAGTAAAGACTATTATAAAGTATACTTTACTATCTAAGTTAATATCAGCCTTATTATACTCCAATGAAATATCTAAGCTTATCAACTCCTTCTCTAATCGATTATTATCCCCTTCTCGTATATCCTCCGATTCCCCACTAGTATAGTCTATATACGCTAGATATACTTTAAAGGATTTATCTATTAACTTAATACTTTCGGCTTTACGTATTATAAAATACTATATCTTAGATTTTACTCTCTTCTCTTTTATATAATAGCTACTATAATAATCTAGTGCCTTATAAATAATATACCTTATATAGCCTAGCCTTAGCTTAAACATATCTCTACGTTTATTACCTTAAGAGAACTTTATCTTCTAATCTAAGTATATAGCTTCGCTCTCTATAGCGTAGGCTCGAGGTTATTTCAAATAAGATTCGGAGTAGTTATCCTACTAAAACTGTAACTTAAATAATATTCTTACTCTTACTATAATATAAAGGCTGTCTATTAGTGCAGCGAAAGTAGGAGATAGCTTAAATAACGCTTAAGTAAATATCTTATTATCTACTACTTCTTATAAGAGCTTATTACGAAGAGTTATATTATTATTTATACTTTCGTCCGCTAGACTTAGCTAGAGGCTCTGTAGTTTCTTCTTATAGTTATCTAGCTATTAAATAAGAGTTCTACCTCTCTATAAAAGCTCGTTTTGAAATCGTTCTAATATAAGAGTAAACTATTAACTTAAGTAACGTGCGACACGTTTCTCTATCTTGAAATTAATTTAAGTCGCCTCTATAAGCTACGTAAACGTATAGTTCTTATCTTATAGGTAATTATAGTAATACTCTTACGTATCACTGCGTAATATAAAAAGGAAAGCTCTATATTAAATTAGCGTATTAATAATTAATCTTTAATATAAATCTATAAAAATATATAACTTAACGTTTAAGTGATCTCTACTACTATTATATTAAAGCTCTAATAAGTATATCTTTAATAGTACTCCTAGAATCTTTACTTATTTTAATAATAGCTAGTCTACTATATTTTATATTAGCTAATTTAGTTTTACGTATCTTCTGATACTTCTTTAGTATATTAATAAACGAATACTATTATTATATAGATAAGTATTTTATACCGGAGTTAGTTCTAATAATCGCTTTTTATTCGGTTCTTATAGAAGAAGACGATTTAAGGGTTCTCTCTTAAGTATAAATGAAAATTCCCTTTTTATATTAACAGGTAAGGTTATATTATATAAATTTCTAGTAAAATTACTAATTCCGTCTTAGTAAGACCTTAGTAAGTTAAAACGTTCCGAAATATCGCCTCTCTTTTTATTTCTAGTTACTAGAAGTAATTAAGGCTATATACCCCTGACTCTTATATTAAGTTCTTTAATTAATAAAGCTATATTATCGTTTCGTGTGTTTTAAATCGTTAGAGGTATAAGACTTAAATATTCTTACGTAGGGGATAAGCTACGACTTGTCTGTTTTAGCTCCGGTAATAAGCTAAGTTAGCTAGCTTACTCTTATTTCTTATCACTAGGCTAGTTATTACGTTTTACTCTCGAAGTCGTTACTAGTGATATCGTTATATTTTTCTCCTTACGTATAACGTAAACTCCGCGTTGTTATAATTCGTCGCGTAGTCTGGCTCTCTCTTGTTATTTAATATAGTTAAAATCTGTCTCTGTCTAACTATTAAAAAACTCCTTAAAGTCCTAAAACACGTATTTAAAGCTAAGATACTTATCGTAGATATATTCTTTAAACTCCCTTAAGTAATAAGTAACTTCTATAGCTGACGTTCTCTTTAAAAGAATCGCCTTTTATTATTCCCTCTTAATATTTAATAGTATTAATATATTTTCTATAAGTAGTTCCGCGGGCTCTTCTATAGGTCTTACTATTATATTAGCGGCGATTTTAATATATTACGGAGGGTTTATAGAAGCGTAGTCTATAACAGCTGTCGTAAAATAACTATTACGTTAACTTCTTTAAATAGCAGCTATCGAATAGTAGCTATTATATTATTATTTACGCGTACTTTTAACACGAGATTACAGCTCTTATTAAGGTACTAGGTCCTCTCAACTAATTTAATAAAGAATTAATATTAAAGAAGGGCTGCGTTGAATCTCTTACGTAAGTATAAAAGGTTTAACGTTAAACTTTCAAGTTAACTCTCTTAGTAAATTACCTAGTTATTTATAATATAAGTTAACTACTAATTAGTATGAATTTACACTAGTATATAATATCATAAAGATAGTAAACAAATGCAATAGTAGTTTAATATATTTCCCAATTTTTAACTAAAAGAGTATAAAAGAGAGAGAAATTTATACTTATAGCCGTATACCCCCTGAAACCCCTCCGGCTACTAGCCGGCCTCTGGCCTGGGTGTACCGAACACTCGGTATGGCTCCTGCGGACCAATATATAAAGTCTTAAGCTCTTTATAAATACTCATTAGTAGCCTATTATCAACGAGGTCTCCTAGTTTTTGAAAGGTTTAAGTACTATTAGTAATTTTCCGAGAGAAATAACTAGCTTATCGTTATTAAAAAACACCAGTCCTTTACGTCTTAACTAATAGTCTCCGTTAATCTTACTAAAGTAATAAACTATATATACGTGGTTTTAATAAAACAACTATACGAGCTCCGCGTACCGAAAGTGATTAATTATTATAACGTTTTTTACTTCGTTAAGTTTACATATCTCTCCTTCATATTTTATTCTTATTACTCTACAAACCTTAAGCCTCGCTTTAAGCTCCGGTATATAATCTATATTTTATCTAAATACTTCTTAATATTATTAGCTTCGTCTAATAGTAAGGTTATATTCTTAACGACTCTAGTTATATCCGCTTGTAATAATATAAATTCGTATTATATACTTTATGTATATATCTTTTACTACTTTCTAGTATTAAATAGCTTCCTCCACTTCTTCTCGAGCAGGTAGTCGGTTCTTAACTTCTTAATATTCTCTTTTAAAAATAACTTTTACTTCTTAATGCGCTGTCTAAACTAGCTTTTCCCTATTAGTTATAATATAAATAAGGTAGTTATTAGGCGATATTTCCGATCTGTTAGAAATAGATACCTCGTTAGACTTCTTGTTGTCGTTAAGTTCTTCTTTCTTATGAGTTTTAAGGCTTAACGCCTAAGTTGTATTAGTTAGTTTTTTTGTAGTATCTTCTTATGCCTAAGTAGTATTAAGTATTATTAGCTTATTGTATTTTTTATTATACTCTCTGCGTCTTTAAATAGTAGTATTTAATTGTTTTCCTAATAGATTTTAAGAGCGTCGTCTTTTACCTTTATAATTCTTAATAAAGTAGCCTGGCTTCTTATAATTAAAATATATTCGGTCTTACATATACTTATTTCGCTGCTATAGTAATAGTTCTTTTTTATATATAGCGTCAAGTTTCATAAGATCTTTATAGTCTTGTTTACGCAAGTAGTTATTCTTCCCTCGGAATCCTCCTTCGCTTATTCTTTTATAATTAGAATTATATTTACCTTTCTTTTTTATACTTTTTTCATATTAGTTGTTATCGATCTTGTATATAACTTTTACAAGTTAAGTGAAAGTGGAAATCTTAGCTTTATATCGGACAAGTTCGTCCTTTACGAAGTTCTTAAGCTCTTTTTTATAGTAGTATATAAGGGCTTTTTCCCCTTATCCCGTCTTAGTAAAGTATCGTTAGAAGTTCCTAGTATAAGCAGTTACTAATCCCCGTTATCTTAGAGTTTTAATAGCTTATTCTACCTCTTTCTATTTATTTATAACCCCGAAGTTAACTCGAATCTTGCTTAAGAACCCGTCCTAAGTCTGAAAGATCTTAATAGTAATATCTTTAGCTTTATTTTCGTTAATAACTTCTTCCTTATTATTACAGATAAAGTAATCCTTGAGGAACCCTTTAATCCAGTTTATTACCTTACCTTCCAGCAGCGTGACTGCTTAAAGGACTTACTCGGTTTCGAACCGGAAGCGTCCTTTATTAAACTTAATATAAAGTCGAAGTTATAATAAGAATCCTTAAAAGTAGTTACGCTTCTTATTAAACGGTTTAACGTTTTTATACTTAAGGTTCTTGTTAATTTCTCTAACGAGAGTAGTAAATACTAAAGCCTTCTTTTTATCCTTCGCGTCTAATAAAGATAATAAAGTATTACGGGTACTTCCTGAAATAAAAGATATTTTATTAATCTAACGTATATACTAATACTTGTTAATATAATGCTTAAAATATAACGTACAATCGAGCTAATGTTACTCGAGAGTGCGAAGGTTAGTTAGTAAGTAAGTAAGGACGCTATTACTAATCAAGACTAATAACCTTTTATAAGTTACTAAATATAATATAAAGATATTATATTTAAATTAAACACGAAGCTTTTATTTAAGTAAGAAATATCTATTAATTATATAAAACTCTCCTACTTATTAAATCTTTTAAATCATCTAAATTATCTCCAAGCTCTAAAACTGCTAGCTAATTTATTATCACGTGACTTATAACTTCTCTATGTAAGGTTCGAGCCAAAGCCTGAACACTTGCCGAGCCTCAGGGCTATGTTACCTATTCCGACGATAAGTCGTAACAATTAGTTAGTTAATATAGATATCTATAATCTAAGATACTTAAATATATTAAATCACGCTACTTCAAATATTATATAGATAGCGATTATTTTAAAAAGAAATACTAGATTATATTTTATAAGGCAATACTTAACCCTTATAGAAGCTCCAAGCTTAAGCTACGAATAAAAGAGGAAGATATCGCTTCAGAAAACGATAGTATTAACTCTCTATAGATATTAGTCCTAAAAGAAGTAACGGAGAAAGAGATATTATTAGAAAGGAAGCTATATAATATTATCACAGGTTTAAATATACCTCGTAAATTTAGGCGTGTGGAGCTGGCAACTCTGGAATTACGGTTTAGGATAAACCTGGAGTCGCACGATACGGAGACTATTATAATCGAGTGATTTAAGCACGTCGTAAAGATAGAACGTGTAACCGCTTCGGTAATACTCTATTGAGCTTTGGCTCCGACGTTGGTGGATTTCGCTCAACATTGACCTGTCTTAGAGATGCTGCTCTTCCACATTGAAAATTCACTACAGCCGACTGAGTTTTACTTAACAACTTCTCTATCAGATATAGCATTTCAGCAGTTCTTAAAAAGTCTTGAGATTCATAATCTCACAGGTTTCTGTTCTACAGAAGCTAGCATAGCATAATTGCTCCTCACAGCCGCTGTGAATTACTTCCATCCCTTCTTTGTCACAGGCTTAGGACAATACCTGCATATATCAGAAATAGGATTACTGCAGCACAGCTTGAGTAAAAGCAATGTGTGTATGATTTGGCATTTTGGGCTGATTTTACCTGATTTGAAAAACAGGTAGAGTTGGGTGTCTTTGTCATTGACATCTTTAAGCCTGATGTACTCATGTTTCAACACAGGTTGCTGGAGCAAGGGAACAGCCAGGATAGATATAATCAGCAGCCATCTATTGCAAACGTGTAGGAAACCAGGCAGTCTTTAAACTTCGCTCATAGATTTCCCCGACTTCTGTGACGTGCAGAATCGCCCACTACCATGCTTAGCGAGCGTCGGATAATTGGATCGGCAGTTTACTTTGAGTACGAAATGTCGCTTCTAAAACCCCTTCCATACGGTTTGACGAGTTTGCGCACCCTCCCGATTGATCCCCGGTACGAGTAGTGCAAGTTCGGTGCTGACAGCTGCCCGGAGGCCGACAAAAACCGGGCACTGCTGGAAAACTACAGTATCTATGACTACATCCATATAGATACATACATTAGATCTGCATCACAGCCGCCTATTACTTGCTTGTTCAAAAGCCCTGACACGCTTAGCCTCACATTCAAAACAAAATTGTTGACATACTCATACTCGGCCTTCAACATGGCTACCACCACCAAATCGTATCGTTGGATTCAGAAAGAGCTGGAACACCTGGATCCCTATGTTGACTACGAAGCCATTTTCCGTCTGGTAACCTGCTATGGCTCAAATGACTTCATCAACAGCCTGATCTACACACTCATCTTTCCAAACTTTGTGGTCACAGAGCATGGTGCCAGAGTTGTCTGGCGTGAAGACGGCGGCAAAGTCCTTCGAGCTGCTACTAGTCGCGTCGAGCAGACTCAGACCACCAACGACACTTGGTGGTACTACGGTCCCAGTGATATTCGGACGCAGAAATCAGTTGAGAAAATCAACAGACTCCACACCCACTGGGCGAAGCGATATCCGGGCCACTTCTCCCACAACGACGACTATGTCTACACACTTTCGTATAGTGCCATATTCATGCACCGTTTGCGTCTGCGGCTTGGGTTATCTGGCTTCTCGGAGAAAGTGAAGATCGCTTCGTATCTTTTCATGTCGGACATGGTCAAGCTATTTTACTCAGAGGGCGGGGTTCCCATCACGGACTGGCCCGAATCTTGGGATGACCTGATTGCATATTGCGAGGCCTTTGAGAACGCCCCACGACCAGGCAGCAACGAAGGCCATCTGATCGCCACAGCTATCTACGAGCATTTTGCTTTTCGCTTCTTCTGGCCAAGTATGCGCTGGCTTGGGCTTGCCATTCCCAAAAGTTTGACTCTTCCAACGACCCTCAAAGCGCATCGCATAGAGCCTCCGAACCCTCTTCTCCAGGCTGCCATTGTCTTTGTACTTGGCTGGCTCATGTGGTTGATGGAGACATTTGGTCCAGATCCTACGAGTGCGTTCCTACCAGAGTGGGAGAATATGTCAAACGAGAAGCAAGTGGCTCGTCGCAAGGAGCACGAACAATTGGACCAGCAATTCCCCAGGTACTATGCCACAAGGCCAGAGAATATTGTAATGGGTTGTCCGTTCCAAACTTTCAATGGAGCCCAGAAAATAAATGAAATTTCACTTACCAAGTGAGGCATGGGAGCATTTGGCGGTATTTTATAATTACTAAACAACTCAATTCTTTGTACCACCGGGAGAGTGAGGATTAGCAAGGACTGCAATGTAAACAAAGAGTTCTTGCCGCTGCAGCCCTCAGAAATAAGATATTTCCGATACAAGCATCCTTTCTCATTCTTCTACCTATCAATGCCCCCTATATTGTAGTGCCACACTTCGTCAGTGTCCTTCGAAGAACTCGATCACTAAGATCCGACCGACAAGTCGGATAAGTCGTTTCATCATCTTGACATTTATTTAGGGAGGTTTTGTTCAAAAGCCGAGACACAGCAATAATTGACTACAGAAAACTTGAAAAGGCTAGCGGTTTTTGAACACCAGGTAAATGCTGATAACGCATGGTATCCTGATTCAAGTCATTTTTAATCACGAACACTCCCGTGGACTTACGACGACATTGCACTCAGTCACTTTGACAAAAAATCCCTCCCTTGTCTCCGTGGGTCCTGAAATGGAACGCTCAAACTTGAACAGGCGGAAGATGGTAGCAAGAGTCTTGAGCATTTCCATCCAAGCGAAGCTATTCCAAATTAACATGCTGTTCCACGAGCGTACAAGGATGCGAGCTTAACGTACTTTCTCCCCACACAAGCCCTTGGCCCCGTCGAAAATGGAATGAAATATTCCGTCAACTTGGATGCGTCCGGTCCTAGCCATTTGTTCGGATCCAACGTTTCGGGATGCTGCGTCGCCATCAAATGAGATACTGGTACCATCTGCGGAAATTCGGCTGCTTACAGAAAATACTTGGTGATTATGATGAATTGCCACTGTTGGCACGCTCACAAGGTAACCCCCTGGTAGAAAAGTCCCTGTCACGTCTCTCCCACCCTGTGGAACCACACGCTCTAGTCCCGTAGAACTGGTAGGTCTCAGCCGCATGACTTCTTTGATGGAGGCGTTGAGTAGAGGCAATTTGCCTGCAACCTCTTCTGATGCAACCCAACCTGAATCGATGGGTCCTGGAAAAGCTTCAAGAAGTTCAGCAAATATCTGGTTCTGGATTTCCTGGTCACGGGAGATGAAATCCATGAAATTGGTCATGGTACTGCTTGTAGTATCGCTGCCGCCGACGATGAAGCTGATTGCCTCGGCAATAATTTCCTCGTCGGGAAGCGGACCTCCAGTGTCTGGATCCTGGGCGTTGAGTAGGAAACTCATGAGGTCCTTGCGTTGGGTGGAAGAGGTTTCAGCTTTCCGCTTTCCAAATGCGGCCCGTCCGATTGCTTCTAAATTTGCGGTTGATCGAAGACCATTATAGAAGAAGGGATCGATTCGGAAATGCTTCATGTATGGTCGAATCCAGCGGGGCAGGTGTCCTATAGTATTCAGGACCTCACCTCGAGTGTCGACTGTGTTTATCAGATTGTAGCCGTCGCTTCCTGATGCTAAAAATCCAAATGGCACTCCAAACGCATATTCCCCGATAATATCGAATGCGAGGAAGTTTGCTATCAGATTTGGAGCATTGATCAGAATATCATCTACTAATGAGGACAAAATGTCGCTTACACCAACGGCAGAAGTCAAGAGACTTGGAACCAGCTGTACACTTCTGTATACCATTCACAAAGGCGGTCATGCAGGGATTCATATACTTCTCAAATTCTTTGAGATTTTTGGCAGAGAAGGCCGGATTGACATATCGTCGTTTGCGCTGATGTATGTTCATGTCTCGAGTGTTGAACAGAACCGGTTCCACCTGACGAAAGGGTACGCATTGTCAGCGTGGTCAATTTTCTACCTCGGTTCGGGACTTATCTTCGTAAAATGGCCCTTTGAGAAAACCAGTCTTATGCCCATAGATCTCGTTGATCGCTCGTGGATCGGTCATTGATATGTGATTGGGAGCAATACGGACATTGGAACCATATTGCATGTGTTGCTCCAGAACCCACGCGGACCGACGAGCTCTTCGGCATTCAAGAATGAGCGGGAGAGGGGAGATTTTGGCCCAGAACGGGCCTGGGAAGTGTCGCAATGGATGAAGAGCCACTTGATAAATACTGTAGCTTGCCTTCCACAACATTTAGCTATTTCAATCCGTTTTTGCCAAACACACGCGACTTACGACCAAAAAAATTAATCCAATTATTGCTACGCCCAAACTCGATATCCTCAGTAACGACGGGGGACTAAAGTATTCCGAAGCCATCTTTCAGATTGGTCTCGTGAGCAATTCCAAAGAACGTTCTTGCTACATGCCACATTTGAAGAATAATGTTTGAGCGTGCCACCCATAAGAAGTACCGACTTTTGTCAGCTTGGTAATCAACTGGTCAGTAAGAAATCATGTCCAGTCCGAAGCGCTGCAATTTGGTAGCATGAAGCTTCAGAATGCGGGGCGAATCCGGGGAAGCAGCGGAAAAGCAACATTGGATCTCCCTGCCGAATGAACTGCCGAGACATCTCCAACTACATTTAGCTTCGGGATGCGGGATCAGAATATGGGGAGTGCGGGATTGTTATCTATGCAGAAGTATTAAGGTGCGAAAGGTGCCTTATTGTTGAGTCTGCGGATGCTTCGGATCGGGGCAACGTCGGGGACGCCTCTACATGCTGTCCCCAAATGCACTGCGAATATATTTTTCCCTTTCGGAATTAGATATGCCTAGAACTCCTAAGACTTGTAAGTTGATTCTCACTTACATGAACTATTCGTATGCTAATATGGTAGATCTAATGTCTACTGCTGAAACACGCGGTGGAGAAAGGATGTCATGGACATGATCAGCACGCTTTTTTCAGTTAGCATATACTGTGCACATTTCCTCCTACTATCTCGACCCTGAACCGAGATCATTCACTTTGGATACGTCTCTTGGGCGGTTTTGTAGAGCTTTTTCGGCTTGGTTTCCTTCCGCAAAGTCCAATCTCCGATGTTCCTTCCATGGCATCTAGTTGCTCTACTGGCACTAGTTTGAGAGCAGTATTTCTCTCGAGATCAACTGCTAGGCTGTCGAGACTGGCCATGCCAAAACAAAAGTCCTCACCTTCGTACCATTCTCTCTACCATATACTATTTCCTTTGCCTTAATAGATTCACATTCTGCATGGAGTAAGCCTATCTGCTGTTATTGGTATGGGAGAGTGCCGAGTGTCTTATTACTCCAAGCCTGCTTTTTGGGACCTCTGCCATAAAATTCCCCAATTCAATATATGTGAGCTCATAGTGTAGCTTGCGATGAATCTTGATCATCTCAGTAGTCCAATCAATAGGTCGTCTTCGCGACACTTGACTTATATTCACTCGCATTTCGGGAAGTCGCGCGCCGGGCGCCTCAAACTCCTCGTCAACACCTGCAAGCTAAGCGACACTTACCTCCGAGCAAGGCTGTACCTTCTTGTTTGGAACTTATACTAGAGTTCCTTCGACCGGGATTGTGGGGAGATTGAAACCATCGCCAGAACCAGCAGTTTGCACCATATTGGATACTCAACCACGATAGCCTTGGCCAGATTGTTCTCAGAGTTATCATCCTCTCACGATGAGCAGCTCGCCATATCGAGACATACTGAATGACAAATACACAGTGTCAATGACGAGCGCGGATCGAGAGTTCGAAAAGTCACTTGCAGCTTATGATCAGGCCATGAGTCGGTATTGGGAAGCCTGCGTCAGCTACACCAACGATACAGAACGTTACGTTGCGATGGCTGCTTCTTATTGCAAGAAGGTGAACACCTGTCTCGAAGTGATGTTTGAGACCTCCGAAAGTCTTGCAGCAAATGGCGGTCCAGACATCGCTCCAGCTCCGATGCCGCCCGCAGCACCCATTGTACCGACTGCCCCAAAGAGGCCCCAAAGCTTGGCTAGTCCAGATTCTACGCCTCCGGATCCTCTATTTCCTAGACGAGACTTCACACAATGTCGTGCCTTCAAGCAAGGCCGAGCTTCCAAACTTCGTCGTGCTATTGATCGGATGGAGGATGAATGCAGACTGGTGCTTGCAAGTGCTAAATCCCGAACTGATAAGGCAAATTTCCAAGTCGAGCGTTTGAGCGGCAATATCGAAGCTTTGAAAACGGTGTCCAATGATGAGAACAGCATTGTCGTCGAATCAGGACCCAGAAATACAGGGTTCATCCAGTCAATGTAAGTCTTCATCGTATGAACATTTGAATTCTTCTTGCTAACAGGTGGTAGGGCTAGTTGTAGTGTGACGGGCCGGACCCAGACAGGGGCAATGAAGCGCAAGGAATGCGGGGATGCAGAACACTTGCTGGTGAGCCGGAACAAAAGACAGCTTACTAGACTAGTCTTGCGACCCAAGAACATGTAGATTATTCGATGTGCCTTCCCTTTGTCTCGAAGCGAAGAACAATGGGATTGTTTCTTCGGCTCTGCGGCATTGACTGCTTTCAATGTCCTATGGAAGGATAGCTGGCGCTTATTGGTCAGTCAAGGGCAAAAGAAGCTTCACTAATAATGTAAAGAATCACATCACACTCCTCAAAATACATTTTCGAATCATAATGGAAGTGATCAAAAGTATTAAGCGACGTGTCGGGCTCAGTGTGGCAGTCGGAGGTGCATTTGAAAAAATCCTGATTTGAGAAATAAGTTGTACTATGCAACATTCTCCAGTCTTGACTCATCAAACTCGCCAAAACGAATTCTGCGTATGCTTCAAGAGGCAAAACAGCATGGCAGGGCTGTTGAACCTGTCTCGGACCGACGCTGAGAACTAAGCATAAAACATCCCCCGAATCTCGAAATTGTGAAAAAAATGCAGAGCAGTGCAAATGGTCGAGAGATATCATGAAGACCTCAAGAAACCCCATTCCCCAGATGGGGATCGATTTACGCGACAAGGCTCCAGATCAGCGCCATCGAAGCTCAGGGACCATATTCGTGGTTCCCAAAGTTCAGCGGAGCCAAGAACGACAAGGAATCGACCAAGTCCTTCTTGAGCGGCGGGTCACATATCGCAAAGATCTTGCTGGTTCTACAAAGTGATCGAGGGACGCTGCGAGAAGTCATCTAGTGATGACCACAAGTACCCTGTCAGGCAGCGAGTCAGTCCAGAGGCTTTCCAATTGATCACGTCTTGTATCGATATCCTGGGATTGATGGCTGTTCCATTGCTTCTGCTTGCTATTGCCACGGGCTCACCAGAGCTAGCCCTGGGTGCTGTTGTACCTGCATCGATTTGTTTATGACCAATCCTTCTCGCTTCTTCACGGCGGAAAGAGGCGTCAGAACTAGACGATTTGCGTACATGAATTCCAGGAAGATTAGACATTTCTGTCGTTATGGACATGGATAAATTTAGAGAGAAGTTATTCATGGTTCAATTCTACATGCAGCGTGAAGTGTTTCCATTTGCTTGGCTCGAGTGAGTGAGGATGGCAATCAAAGTGTGATCGGAGAACACACGTCGAATTCCGGCAGAGAAATTCACCTACTTGCCCTCGGTCAGATTAGAATTGGTGAATTTATGAATCTGTTAACTTCGTTGAAGGAAACATGAATTAGCTCACAGACCTTGACTCGATAGTAGGAATAGGCCGGTTTTAGCTCAACCTCGCTTAGCAAACGTCAAGCCGCGCGAGAGCGCGTTAACAACAAAAGCTCGACACTTCTGGCAAATGTGCGACCATTATCAGCGACCCTTCTCAAGGTGTGTCTCGAAATCCGTACCACCTTCAGCCAGGTCTTCCGATCATGGCTTCAATCGATCTCGACCCTAGCCCCGCCATGCCGCGCGAGGAACGCAAGGCTCTTGTTGACATTCAACTCGAAGCCATCAAAACATTCACCGAAAATCCAAAATGCAACAACAGCGACCTCGAAACCATCAGCATCCACCTCGCTGTTTTGATGGCGAAGATGTCCACAAGACCTGCACCTGAGCAATCCGCTGTTGCCAAACCGTCAACGCCCCGGGCTGTGAACAACAAAGTCAAGACTTGGAGTTACCGTCAGCGCTCAGCCACCAAGACGAATGGTTCGGATAGGAAGAGTAATAGCCAGGGCCATAGGACGGTACTGAGCGTTGCGAATGGTGGGTTGTCGCCGCTGGTGGCTGGGACGAAGAAGGATACTCGGAAAAGGGTCAAGGCGCCTAGGTTGACGAAGGAGGAGGCTTCTACTCTGGGATTGTTCAGGTGATCATATCTTCTGTGGGGCTCGCATTTAAACTAATCTTACTTTTTACCTTCAGTAATTTGTCACTTCGTATTCGGGGCAAAGAGAATATTGTCGAAGAAGGAACAGGATCGGCGAAGGAGGGCGAGAAGCAAGCTCGTGAGCGAGACTTTGAATAAATGTGATTAGGATCGGATCTGATTGTTTGGCTTTTGCTCCTGCACAGGCCATGCTTCGGAGTGGATGCGGCTTTGAGGAGTACTTGGAGGTATTTTCGTGCAAGTGTCACCTCATACATTGGACTGAATGTACCTTCGGCATATGTGGTTATGAAACATTGGGGGCGTAGAATCGGGTTCTGGTCTGCGGTCTTCGTTATCAATGATTTCATGTTGTAGCCGTTTCTCGACTCTGAAATATATCTTCTGCCCCTCCTTAAAATTGTATAAGGCTGCCTGGTTCTCATCTCCAGGCTGAACAGAGGACTCCATACACACACACATCGGGGCTTGCTAACAGGATACGCCAGTGATGTCACAGCATCTGAGATAGGTGATCACGAGAATGATCACATTTGCAATATTGGATGGTCATTGATTTAGTGCAAACAAGCCAAGCTATCATCAAACTCCCGAACTCCTTCCTGGGTATCAAACAGAACAAACTCCTGTCCAAACTTCCTTCAATGTGCAGCCAGCTGTACTCGTATGCTTTATGTATCACAGGCTTCTTCCCTCGTCATTGGCTTCCTATGCCTTGGATCGTACTGGCAGACTTCACTCCGTTAGTATGAATCTTGCACAGGAAAATGCGTCACTGAGGGGAATTTACTTCTTGATCGATAGTTTTATCGTTGCCGTAGAATTGGTGCCGTTATTGATTTGGGCCGAAGGAGTGCGAGCATTGCTGGTTCTGGAGCTTTGGGTCGGAGCATAGGCACTACATTCTGGTAAGAATGGACATTAACTGGCGCTTTAGACATGATTCACTTACATGCTGTGACTTTGAGGCTGGTAGAGAATGGGTACTGGAGGAGCAGAATGTGCTTTCATGCTACACATCGTTAGCATGATTGGTAGTGACCACGAACTACACTCACATCTTCGCATAATTTCTCTCCGAGGCTCTCGACACAGCAGCTGTTGGTCGCAAGTTCTTAGCTGCCTTGGTGTTCTTCGTGACTCTAGCTGGCTTGGGGAGCTTGCTGTTCGTAGCTCGGGTCACTACGCGACGAGACTTCGCAGCTTTGAGAGATGGTGGGCAGCTTGGAGAGTCAAAATTAAGCGAAGTAGCAGCATTCGGGCTGATTCCTGCCAGGCGGTTTGATCGGCGGGGACCCAATGGATTGCTGATGACGCCCGAACCGGCAACAGAGCTTGTTGTTCCTTTTACCTTGGACTCAACACGCGTGTGAGCCGGAGTCATGGAAGCTATACTTTCATCTGCGTACATACTTCGAGACAGATCATTGGGTGCTGGAGTAACACTGCGATTAGCTGTCTCGGACATGGACTTGGTTCTGCGTCGCGACATCTTGTTGTTGATGTGGCTGAAGCAATGTGGCTGAACTGGAATATGTTGAGATTGAGTGTGGCTCGAGTACTGGTCGCGTTCTCAGCTCGATTTTCGAGTCTCGTCGAAGTTGTCTTGCTATTGTTGTTGTTTTTGTTGACAGCGGAAAGGGGTATTTATAACTGTGGGGCGGCAGCCTCGCTTAATCGACAGGGGGTGTTGCTGCCATCCTCGGTCGAAATCTGGCCAGAGCCAGCCTTATGACTCAGCTCCTGCCTAGTCAGTAGAAAATGATCAGAGTGGCGTCTAGTTGAATGGCCAAGTGAATTTGTGTATATACAAGCCAAAAATATCCTGTTCTCAAGATACAACGACATCTAATTGAGTAACGGGTAATTCCCAAGTCAGTGCAACTGGGCTAGCTTTATCCTACACAGCAGAATTACGAAACCTGGTATATTGTAGTTATTTATACCATAATTGACAGTTATAAGGTTTGATGAAGCCAGCTGACAAGGTGGCACGAGGCATGTAATGAGCCCAGCTGATTTCTAGCTCACGAACACTCGGACTAGAACAAGCAGCTCTAAACTAGAAACGTTTGCTATGTACAAATATCGCTTCTCAGACCCAGGCATATGGTGTCAGATATGAATCTGGAGTTCCAAAAACTGAAACATAATGAAGAGCAGAATAAGCTATCGTAGTTCAGTGTATCACGCTGCGTAGCAATCTCGGGAAGACTCGAGCAGTCCAGGCTATCGTGAATGACCTGTTGCACGGAGCAAATCACTCACAAATAACATTCATACCTCGGGCCCGATACATACGAATGACGAGTTCAATGAAACTTCAGCCTCGATACTCTCAACAGGACCCAACCGCAGATTTCTTTACTAGTCAATTCCCATAACATTGCCGGTACCCTGTGCCTGTTAAGCAGGATTCTATGTATCCTCGTTTTTCGCACGGATTGCAAGACTAAATGAGAGTCAATATAATCAGTACCAACTTAGCAACGCCTTAACGTAGAATCTGTACTTACTTTGCAAATTCGAATTTCTGTGCTTGCACCAGCAGCTTACTAGTTGTGGACGAATTGCGTCCCTGACTAGAAGTGAAAAACAGCAATAAGCGATGAATTAGTAGCATCGAACGGGGAGTACCTACTCCTTCGCAGCCTTCCGGGCCCTACTTCCTTTACAGATACTCGTTTGCGGACTCAACTGCTTTAAAACCTCGTCCTTATCAGCACCGATTCCCATGCCCGTCAGCCTGCTCGCATCCACTCGGCGCGATCCGAAACTATGATCTTGCGAAATCTACGATCCTACATACTGGACCTCTTCGGACATAAGTGGGAGCTCATTCTGATCCAGCAGTCCCATTCCATAGACAGGCATCCTGGCTGGGATATATGGTGATGGTCCAAGCTGACTCGCTGGAACTCCATCGGCTTGATAAGAATGGAACATAGCCCACGTACCAATGGCGGTATGATAAGTGCGCAGAGTCTTGGTCCACTGTACATCGGCACGTCTTATCTCCAGACTATCTTCGCCGTAATGTTTGAGAACCGCTTCCCGTTGAGATTTGTAAGATCGTTTTCCTTCGTATGTCTGGCTGCTGCAGAGTTTCTTAGATCGACCAATCAAACTTATGAAGGGCATATACAATCCGTAGGTGGGGGAAGTAGCCGCTGCCGATACTAAAAGGTGGGTGGGTACCGGAGCTTGGTACCACTGTAAAGAACACCAAAACTCTCTCCTCACTTTTCTTCTTTTTTCTCTTTCTAAAATCGTACATCTAATGCAGGCAAGATCAAGATTATAAGGTTTTAGGTACAAAGAAGCATAGCTCTGACCAAGATGCTCTAAGACTGGATCCTGCATAGAGCCAGCGCAATCCATCATATCGAAAGGCCAGATATTCAAGGTCAGTATGGATAATCTAGACCAAGGATGGCAAGATCTTGACGGCGAGTGTGGCTTGTAAGAACAGCACAATGGATGTTCCTGGTTGTCGATATTTTGAAAGTGTCTGGTGGGGACTTTTGCTCTAGTTTCGAGTGGGAAATTCGAGATCATAGAAAAAAGGAAACAGATATGTCGTTGCCCGAGAGGTAACAACATACGACGCTTACGGCCAGTGGCAAGGAACGATGAAGCTCGAGGTCGCTATCCCACGTGACCGGGATCCATTTCATTCACTTTGTATGAGTCTCACCTACCCGAACTTCCACCTTCATTAACAGACACGTAGTCTGATTACTTGAAATATGCTTCACAGAGGCAGGGTTCTCATGAAAGCAAAACTATTTCCACTATTCTGGTGAGGCTCCTCGGCACCCTCAACTTTCTTCTTCATTGTCAAGATCCACAATTCTCCGGAACTTTTCCATTAACATCCCCCACCCTGCTTCGTTATCTTCACTCTCCTTCACCCATGTCTTGATTTCCTCTAAGCCCTCGATCGTCTCCCGCATCCTCCCTTCATTACTCGTCCCACAGAGCGGACTCACCCACCCATCCAACCTTCTCAACGCAGCAAAACACACAATCTCCCTACTCAACCCCACCTTCTTCACAAACCCCTCCAGAATCTTCTCCTCTCCCTCAAGATCATCCAAGCTTCCCCATAACATACCCCACGGTGCATACGCAATATCCATCTGATGACAGTAAGCACGCACATCCCTGTCCCACGGGACGAGAGGATTTGGAAGGCCGGGCGTGAAGATGGGATTCGGCTCGGTGTCGCGTGTGAAACGATTTTGGATGGTGACGGGCTTGATGGTGCAGGTTGAGTAGATGTGTTGGAGGGATATGAGGTTGATGTTGGAGAGTCCGAGGGAGTGGACTTTGTAGGGGACGAGGGATTCCATGGCTCGGTAGGCGGTCATTGTGTCTTCCATGGAGGGATAGATGGAGTGCAGGATAAGACAGTCGATATAGTCGGTTCCGAGATTTGAGAGAGACGACGCGATCGACTGGTTTACTTGAGATGCGATGGGAGAGGTAGTATCGAATGGGTACAAGGAAGGGTCTTTGCCTGCCTTGTATGGAGAGAACTTTGTTTGGATCTGTCCTTGCACATTAGTAAGTGCGTATGACACGATGAGATTGTTTAGCAGAAGCGAGTATTATTGTTCGGAGACTCACATAAATCTCTTCTCGTGTGCAGACACCTGCTTCGATGGCTGCGGCTATTCCGTCACCCACCAACGACTCTCGATATGCTCCCTTGGCGCCCGCGGTGTCAATGGCTCGAAACCCTGCTTTGAGGGCGGCTTCGACAAGAGAAGCAGTAGTGTCGAATTTGAAAGCTGTCCCGTAGATGATCTCTGGGATGCCTTTGGCTTGCCCTGGAAGTGGTGGAGCCATGGCTCTTGAAATTTGTCACATTAAAGTTTGCACGATTCTTGAATTGTTGTAGCTATATAGTCATGTACAAAGGAGCGCCACTCCGGAGTCTCTTCTACGTGTCTGTTTTCAGACAGAGTCTTTATCTTTCTGTAAACGAAATCTAGTAAACACCCTTGGGAGGGACTGGTTCAGTAGGGCGGGAGCGAAACCACGGAGCTGTGCCGCATGGTACGGATGACAAATGTGGGTGTGACCAGATGCGGAAGGTGCTTAGATACGCAATCGCCGGTCGAAGTGAGCGAAGTGACATGTCATTTTGCCCCTATTGTTGCACATGGGAGAGATATAACGTCTCTGACGGCGAGTTTCCCGGTCATTCTTCCTCTGTTTACATTGGGCGATGAATAAGCGACTTGGCGAGAGGGAGGTGCACCTCGCTTTGACTGACTCGGGGATGCGGGGTAGCAAGGCTTCTTCAACTTCACCTGCGCTATCCGGCGAGCGTTTGGAATCTATCATCCCTGGAAATGAGTTCACTGAAAAGACTTGAGAAAATCGTTTAGAATGGGTTGCAAGATTCTTGTCTTCTCTCTGTGTGATAATGGCGCGAATGATCAGGCAGTGAAAGCAAGCTCACAGGCACCAGGCTTGAGGGTTCATTGCAAACGGACATTGTGGAGATGTAAAAGCCAAATATCGAAGTCTGGACAATTAAACATGGGATGATGACACTGAAGCCTCAGTACTATGATTGGAGTTCGTGGGCTGATGCTTTATGAGGCGTTGCCTCTGTTTCAACTGGGTCTACAGGAGCTATCCACTTGTCGCGGTCTATCGTGCAATGACAGCACCAACCTGTTCCAGTGTGATGCCAGTGTACACATAGTAATCCACCGTTTTCCGCCTAATAACAGTCTCGTCTGAGAGAGCAGACGTGCGCTGCTCGCACTGGACCTCGACCGTCCGCTTCGCGAGATCAATATCAAAATTAGTGGTCCGTATTCTGGCCCACCAGGGTATCTTTCCACCATCAATGTACTCCTCTTCGAACCCTCTAACACATTCAATTACTAGACCAGCAAAGACGCTGTCCCAAACTCCTTCCCTTCGCGGGTACGTCAATAGTAGGGCAATCACTCTCCGGCGGAGAACTGGGTCGCGACACTTATGGCCTGTGAACCATAAGGGAATGATAACCCCGGAATCAAAGCAAAATTTCGGAACTTTCGAAGCCGGAGAGCAGTTCAGAAGAGCCTCCGAGAGATCCACGATATCCTTGTAGATATCGTAGTAAGCGTCGAACACCATCTCATCCTGCGCAAGAGATTTGATGGTACCCATGTATGTGGCTTTCATGTGCAGTTCTAGGGTAATACAAGCCTTTCGCTGTTCAAGCTGTTTGAACTCGGTCCCGTTCTTCAAAGGCGCAAATGCTGCCATCCATTGATGGAGGCTCTCAGTTAGCGCCAGTTGAGCGCTAACGATTTCTGGTGGAATCATTTCACTCGCCGATCCAGGATGGTAGGCGCCTGTAAGACTTCCTGCCCTCGCAATTCGGGGCAAGCCCTGCGAGACAAAGGTTACCGCAAACCTCACAATCAACCCATAATACACTCCGGCTTCCGTGATCGTACTGAAGGAAAGTGGCATCCTCTGCAGGCTCGGCGGCATGTCGATCTTTAGTGGTGGAAGTGGTGCTGCCGGCGATGCTTGAGAGGGCTCTTTGTTGGGTGGTGGTCTCAGCTGGATGGAAAGTCGAGTGAAGATATGTGACAATAAGTTCTCATCATCACTAGGGCCCGGCGTGGACGCTTGCTTCTGCTGCTGCTTCCACTCCATCAATAACCTTGTCCCAATTCTGATCTGTTGCACAGCAATTTCATGACTACCAATCCATCCCTCGAACGCAAGAATGACCAGAGAGGTCATCAAAGCTGTCCGCAAGTCCTGACCTCCTTCCTCTTGTGCATACTTGATCGCCCTGGCATATTCCTGTACTGCATATTTGTAATGGCGACTTGCGGTGCTTCCAAAATCACGACGCGCTGCATCGCGAACATGTGCTTGCGAGCGTACTCGAGAAGTCATATCCAATGCGCCTAGCGCAATGATTGCATGTCGAATTGCATCTCTTGCTTCAGACGCTTGTAAGAACATCAACCGCAGCCTTCCCAGTTCAACATTTGGAAAAATCTCGTATGCAGTATTCCGGCTGAAGATCTCGAAACATCTCGATTCCTCCTCGTTCTGGAACTTGGTCACCGATGGAGCTGCATAAGGGGTCTGCTGGGATCGGATGCTATGGAACTTCGGAAGTAGGACTTGTTTTGGTCGTTGCACCAAGCCTTTGGGGCGTTTTGGTGGCGGATATCCATCGCACTGGATCCCAAATTTGGCACATCGCTTGCAGAATGGGCGTTGCTCGTCACATTTGACTCGGCGTACTCTAACAAGTCATTATGATTAGCACATCTGTACAATCAATAAGAGAGCTTGCCACTTACTTGCATGTCACACAGCCGCTCCTTACCTTCGCATGCGATCGTCTGCTGCTGTGGGGCTTCTTTTCCACAGGCTCGGTACGATGCATACTTTTGTTGACATTGATTCACTCCTTGCAGATGCTCTGTCCAGGAACATGTTCGTGATCTGGACGTGGAAAGCATCGAGAGAGTCAAGAATGGCACGAAGCTCATAAGTGGATGTCAGGATT
The DNA here is from genome assembly GCA_026120085.1 of Cadophora luteo-olivacea. Classification (NCBI taxonomy): domain Eukaryota; kingdom Fungi; phylum Ascomycota; class Leotiomycetes; order Helotiales; family Ploettnerulaceae; genus Cadophora; species Cadophora luteo-olivacea. The sequence goes on along the minus strand of JALRMC010000031.1, from coordinate 256,510 downwards.
GAAGCAGATCTACGGCGCGGAACCGCTAACTATTTAAGGTTAAACTTCCCGCTCTTTATCCGGCACTACCCCTCGCTTCTCGTATCTGCATCGCCTTCGATCGCCAGTTTCACAACATCCTCATCTCATTATGTTCCCTACCTCGTCACTACTTTCTATAAATGTGGAAATGCACCTTACCAGCAATCTGGTATGATACAGTGCTAGTCCGTACTATCCAGTGACGGGTTCGCAAACCATTATCCAGCATCGTGCTACGCACCAGATGTTGATCTTGAGGCGGGTTGTTAAATCCTCTGATGAAGACGAGTACCAGTCACAACATGGATATAGCTGTTGGCTCGGGCTACAGGAAGCCGTAGTCTCTAATGTCCATAATAGATGTCGAAAGCAGGCAGTCTTTCGACTAGAACCCGGAAGAAGCACCCTTCAGATTGATGATCTTCAAGGTTCAAACAATGCCGCTTGTACAATGTCGAATCTTTGCTTCGGGATCGCGGTACTAGGCTGATGATTTCTGAAGTTCGATGGACCCAGAACTTGTCTTGCAGTGGAGGACGTCAGAACTGTACTCGGTGGCTTGCATGAGGGCTTTCTGCAGGCTGACTTGGCAAGGCAGCCTGATCTGCTTTCTCATACCTAGTTGTACCTAGGTATTTGCATTCTTCCAGTCTACCTGCTTGGCAGACTGCTTGCCCCCCAACAAACATTTCCGACACTTCAAGCTCCATGGCGCAGTTGTTCTCCAATTCCATCATCCAGATACTACCCAGCCTTGATGCAACAGGAGGATATTCCTATTGTACGTGGCATTCATCTTATGTGACTATCTGCCTGAAGACAATTCCTGTATGAAGAGCACTCGAACGGTATCTGGACAAGGATCCATGAGGCCCGCGTCACTCCCGCGGCCATCGGATACTTGAGGGCGTACTTTCTCTGATTTGTGGGTATTCATTAAATACGGCGATAGCAACGGCATTCTCATATTTCAGCAAAATCAATATCCAAACAAGAAGAATATGGGTCCCTGCGAGGTTCGCTTCCTGCCAAGTATGTAACCCGACTTGAACCGTGGGATGTAGGAATCACGATATACTCCTCTTCCAGCATGCTCTTGCTTCCGCCTCTCTGAACTTAAGTGACTCGCATGTTGGGACCTTGGGGCGCCGCTGTCAACAGGATCAGGTTGGCACTAGACCAACTATAGTTAGCTTCCGATCTTCTCCATATGATACCCCGCCGACGCCTTGCATTTGACATGCTCCAAAGTTCTCCGAGCTCAAAGCCGTTTGTATCCATACTAATCTGTCAATAACATAGCTGATGTGACAAGTATAAGATGGTTGAGCTAGTTCACAATACGTGGTGAAAGGCTGGTAGCGAAACTTCCCCCATTTATCAGACCTCAAGACTCTACAATCAACGAGGGGTCGAATACTCGGGCCTTCACTCCCCATCATGCCTCACCATCGTCCTCGTCGCCTGGATAACATCCAAGGTATTGGCGTCGACAAAATGGGCAACCTCGCCGACGCCGCTTCCGGACAAGACTACCTCCGTCTCGAAAACCTCGACGTGAACATCCCACCGGATCAAGAAGCTCTCGCCCATTCCGAGCAAGCTATTCGTCAAGATGAAAACAACAGCTATCTTCCGTTCACCGGACAAGCTCATCTTCGAGACGTAGCCGCTGAGCACGTGTCTCGGCTCTCAGGTGTCCAGTATGACGGCCAAAGAAACTGCACGATTTCCGCTGGCGGCTTGTCGGGTATCTTGAATGTCCTTTTGGCGACTGTTGAAGAGGGCGATGAAGTGATCATGACGGATCCTACGTATCGGGGGCTAATCAATCGTGTGCTTTTGGCTGGTGGAGTCCCGAAATACGTGCCATTTACATTCCAGCCTGGTGGAAACTGGAAGCTGGATCAAGAGGCGCTCAAGTCTGCAGTGACGAGCAAGACGACGGCGATGTTGCTCATGTCGCCATCAATGCCTAGTGGAGGGTATTTGGACGAGCAGGACTGGAAACTTGTGTCAGAGCTGTGTGTTTCGAATGATCTTCTGCTCATCAATGATACGGCTATGGAGCGGCTGCTTTTCGATAATCGGCCGGTCATCAATCCTGCTGGGTTATCTGGCATGGCAGAGCGCACTATCACGGTTGGATCATCTGCAAAAGAGTTGAGAATGATTGGATGGAGAGTTGGTTGGATTGTTGGGCCAGAGGATATCATGAAGGATGTTGCTGCGGTCTCCATGGCGAATGTGGTTGTTCCTGTGGGTATTGCTCAGGAAGCTGTTGCGATTGCATTAGAGCGGTCATGGGGTCCCAAGTCGAGTTCGACGCCAAGTATGTCTACGAACATGGTAGAATATGTAGCAGAACTTCAAGCTCGTCGGGATATCATCGTTTCTGAGCTGAGCGGGCTACCTTTGGGTGTTCCTGCAGGTGGATGGAGCTTGTTGTTGCGGGTAAGCGATTTTGGGATCGATGGTAATGAGGCCTCGAAACGACTCTTGAAACAGGGAGTATGTGCTACCTCGATGGATGGCTGGGGAGGGGCTGATGCTGGGAAGTACATTCGATTTGTGTTTTCGAATGAGCCTCGCGATCGTTTGAAAGACTTAGGTGCCAAAGTTCGTAAAGCTCTAGAAATTTCGTAGACATTACAATCTGCTATAAAGACCTTTAAGAATTCGCCAAAACCACAGAGATTCTTAACGCAGCAAATGCTCGGAAGCGGACCATATCTATGAGAGCTCTCCTATCGAAAATTTCCCTGTGCGAAAAGCACCGAACGTAGAAAACGGTGCATCCATATTAACAGGGGTGAGCTGGAGCAGAAAAACGCCGAAGAGAGAAAGTAAAAAAGGTCAGCTGAATGAGAAAAACTTGACTTCGGAGGCATACTCTCTACCACGTGTAGTTATTGCATCGGACATAATCCAAAAACAGAATGAAATGCGGTTCAGAATACAAGTCCGATTTGAACCAAGAATATTACCCCGCACTGTCGATCTTCGTCGGCTTTTGTTGCACAAGACTTTCAACTTGAATCTCTGCCATCTTCAAAGTTTACCGAGCAGCTTCAAAAACCTCCATGTCTTTGAATGAAGCTGGATGTTTCGGATTTCATGAGGTGATGTATTTATGCACCTAGAATCCAATCCCTCACTCACCAGCTATTTACCCCACCAACAAATGGCAATTCGAAGCCCCTCCTCCACTCTACCGTCTTTACAATACCCCGCATATCACATGCCGGCCATCCCGCCCTGAACAGCACAACTACCGGACTTTGAATCGTTGTACAAGTGTCTTGGTTGGGCACACAACTCCAGCAACACCTTCCTAATGCAGGTCCACCCACCGAACCATTCGGTACAGCAGCCATTACCCGTGTGCTAGCCAGACACGTCATTGGCCAATGCCGACCACAGTATAGAATCATTGACCAACTAGATTACATTTCTGCTTCGTCGCTTAGGTTGTATGAGGAAACTGGTAAATGTAGCCAGCACGTTGCCATGGCGGAAAAGGGAGCGAGTGCCCGTACCCGAACAAATGATTGGTGAGCTAGATCTGGGTGTACAGAATCGAGTTGCAAGCCACTGTTCTTACTGGAGCATAATTTTGGCTTGAGAAAAGCCAGTCTTGAGATCAGCAGTACCTTTGTATTGTAGAGTCCTTTGATTCGGACGTGTAGACGGAAATGGCAACGCTGGTCTGCTCTTCTTGACTTCGCCAGAGTTGGCAGCTCGGTTAGACGGACTTGTCAACATCCCGCATGACCTCGAAAGACATATAAATTGAAGACCAAGTTCCTACGATTTCGAAGATATTTCTTGCCAGTCGTGTCTCTCTCTTCTTTTCCTCCCTTCACCTCACTCGACCTCCTCTCCCCCTTACCCCTTCTTTCGTGCATACACTCTCACTCAACCGCCACCATGAAGACCTCCACCTTCCTCCCCCTCCTCCCCATCCTGGGCCTAACATCCGCGCTCCCCATCCTCGAACTCCGCGACGACCAACTAACCAACGTCACCATGTCCCCCTCCATCTCGCTCCCACAAGCCGCAGCTATGGGCTCAATCTCCACTCTCGAGAGCCAAGCCGCATCTGACTCGCTCGCCGCAGCCGCCGATCCCATCATCAATGAGAACGGCTTGTCTGGAGCGTGCAAGGATGTGACTGTGCTGTTTGCAAAGGGGACGGGTGAGAATGGGAATATGGGAGATGGGAGCTCGCCGGGTCCGGCGTGGGCTGCGGCGATTAGGGCGAGTTTGGGGACGGCGAGGGTTGCGGTTCAGGGGATTGAGTATGATGCTAGTGTTTTGGGGTGAGTTGGTCGTGCTTTCTCTGTCATTTCTCTCAACACTGTTGCTTTTCAGTCCCGTCTCTGTTGCTTTTGAATCCTTCTAAAGCGACACTTGAATCTGCTGGAGGGAAAACGCGGAACTTAGGATTAAGTGGAGGACTTAGCAGAGGAACATCCCGGAGAGAAGATCAATGAGATGAAGAATATCCCCTGAAACAGAAAACTGACACTTCCTTCTCCCATAGCTATCTCCTAGGCGGCTCCCCATCCGGAAGCACCACCTACCTAAACACCATCAACCAAGCCAGCACCCAATGTCCCAACACCAAGATCGTAGTAGGAGGCTACTCTCAAGGCGGCCAGATCCTGCACAACGCAGCTGAGAAATTGAGCGCTGCTATCACGGCCAAGATTGCTGCTGGTTAGCTCTCCCCTCCCACTCTTCCCTAACCTTTGTGACAGGCAAGCTGACTGAACTCAAAAAAAAGCCGTCCTCTTCGGCGACCCAGACTACCCCGACACACCAGGCGCCATCCCCGCGTCCAAGACGCTGCAGATTTGTCACCAGGGTGATATTATCTGTCGTGGGACGGGGGGTGCGGATGCGCATTTGACGTATCCGAGTGATGCGCCGGCGGCGGCGGCGTTTGTTGTTGCTAGGGTTTAGGGGTTGGGGGTTTAGTGTGGTGGTGGTGAGTAGTAAGATGTGGAAGGGGATGAGTTGGGGGGACGGGTTGAAAGGGGGTGGAGGGAAGGGAGGGAAGGGAGGGAGGGATGGGAAAAGGGAACACGTGTTTGTTTACTTACTTGCTAAGCGACAGGATGAGACTCTTTGAAGGTGCCCATTCTGAAAGGAATTCGTGGAACTGTGTTGAACACCACCCAGACGAAGAAGACCGTAAGAGATTTACCAGATATTTGAAAAAGCGAATGGGCTTTCAGACAACGAGTTTCATTGCTCTCTAATGTTGCTCCTTTACCGACGGTATTAGGTGAAATATCCATACAAGACAACAATTCTCTCCGTCATTCCATTCCAGAGACTAATAAGAACCATACTTCGAAGTATCCTCCGCCCAGTCGGTACACGGGCTGTGTTGTCCGACGAAACAGTCCCCAATTTTACGCAGAAAAAAGGGAATCTGGGAGGAAATAAGTAAATAGCGCTCCAGAACGCCATCCAACGCACCATAATCCAGACTCAAAACCATACAAAAGAAAACGAGCCTATCCCCATCCCGTTCCCAATCCTTTCCTCGCACACCTTAGTCCATACACCACACATCGGAGGAAAGAGCCTAAGCACCACTTCCAAGCGTCATAACAAACTCCTCATCCTCCTCTTCCTCTCTTCTCAAACACTCCTGCAAGCCCCTAACATCAAGTCCCAATCCACCATCACTCTCGTCCTCATTACCATCAACCTCAAACGCCTTCATGAACGCAGGGCTTCTCCACTCAGCCTGTCCTTCGCTCTCCTTTGCCCAGCGGGCAGGTGTGATGGTGACTTCGGAGCTGGTCGACATGTTGCTCGTGCTACGCTGGAGGACGCGTTGGGTGCGTTCTGGCTTAGGAAGGGCGGTGCTGTCGTTGCTTGAAGCGGTGGAGGTGGGAGGAGCGGCAAATGTCTGCGAGTTCAAGATACCGCTTGCAGATCGTCCCTTTGTGTATCCGATTGTGGAGCGTGAAGCGGCACTCGCGGCAGCTGCGCGCATCGTAGAGGCATTACTTGGGACAGTAGGAGCGGGAGCTGGTTTCGGGCGAGAGAGGAATGATGGTTTGGGTACGGGCTTTGAAGTCTTTGGTTGGAGAGGGGCGGATTTCGTGGGGGCGGATGAGAGGACTGATGCTGCTTTGCGCGAGTTGATCGTTCCAGGACCTTTGTTTTGGAGGACGGGTTTCTTAACGTCAGAAAGAGGTTTGCGGGAGGAAGGTTGTGGTTTCATGTCTTGTGGGATTGAGAGTGGCGTCTTCTTGTTGCGGAGATGGCGGAATGTTTCTGGGACGTCGCCGACTGTCCAGTCTTCCTCCATCATCTTCATCATACGCTCATCTGCTGCCTTGACTGATCGCTGGTATGCTTCTTCTGCCTCTCGCTCGATTCTCGACATGCCATTCTCATCGACTTGTTGACGGTAGGTCTTATTGATCCCCCGCATCAGGTTTCCTGGCTTCAGAGCAGTGTAATCAAGACAATTGTTTGGGAAGTCGGTTGATTCGTATGGAAGATCTTTGGTTCTTGGAGGACAGTATTCGACGTCTCTATCTGCCAGCGGGCTTTCATCACCATGGACTTCGAGCTTGACGGAATCAGCGTGAATTAGCTTCTTGGGTCTGCGAGCGCTGGTCTGCTGTTTTGGTTGTGTCTTTTCGAGCTCTTTCTCGGGAGCAGGTCCAGATGGTGTTTGGAATGCTTTGGCTTTGGCGTTTGTCGTCTTCATACCAAGTGGAGCTCGAGTTCGAGGGCCTGGTTCCATTAGTATACGCCTATTTCATCGACAGGGTAGTCGCATACCCATTGGAGTGACAAATGCATTCTTATCGAATGTCGCGCTCTTCTTTCCCGTCACCAAACCTTCCAAGCCCTTTCCCTTGACTGACTTTCCACCAAAACCCGCAGGCGCATTTTCATCGTTCAATGGGATCTTTAAAGGCGTCTTTGGATATTTGGCTCCTGGCGTTTTGGGTTGCAGACCACGTACGCTCTGGTTGAGTGGCTTTGCTGCTGCTGCTTGATGGTGGCCATGAACCAGATTCTCCTGATCGCGTGCCGCGAACATGGTGGATGATTGTGATTCTCGATCTTAAGACTCGTAGATTTTACTTTCAGAGCTGATATGAACCGCAGTAATGGTTATTCGATGGAATCGTATTGTATTTGAGTATTACATTGACGTCGCGTTGATGGTCTGGTCTGGTCTGCTTTCGTTGATGAGGTCCCGTGTTTTCATTCAGCAGGGGTGAGCTATCAATCGGTAAATTATTTGTTTACTAATGATCTCCACGACAACACCCAGACTTGCCCCACCTCCACCCCCCTGTCCTCCCCTTCCCAATCTGGCTGGCTGGGCTGCCTCGTGTCTCTGAACTTCATCCAGCTCCTGTGTCTGATCTCGTCTCGCGATTCTTCCAGAATTTCCTCAACCAACAAAACACACATCTCTCCTACTCTCACCACATCCAACGTCAACACCATCTTCCGCCAGTATTCGCATCTTCACTTTGTCTACCTGAACACCAAGATCTACTCTTCACCGCCGCCATCATGGATCGCATCAAGGAGGTAAGTCCTCCCCATCTCTGCCTGTGCACAACCCCGCCATCCCGCTCTGCTCACCATCTCCTCACTCAACACAACGCACCACGCCGCAACGCATTCTCGTGTTGTGGCAACTACTATATCTCTATTTCCTTTCTAGAATATCCATCACCATGAACATGGAGAGAATTCCGGTAGTAACAAGCGGCAGAAAATGAACTCCCTCCGCATCGAGGCCGACGAATCCGCCGCCCAAGTCGAGGAGCTCAAGGCCAAGATCAAGGTGCTCGAGCAGGAGAATCTCAACAAAGACCACGAAATCACTTCTCTTACGCACAAGAACTCTCAGCTGGAGAGCGAGGTCGAGAAGCTGGAGACATCTGTCAAGGAGCACAAGGGCGAGAAGGATGAGGGATCTGCGGCTTTGACACAGAATGAGACTCTGCAACGTAGACTGCAGCTCTTGGAGGAGGAAGCTGAGGAGGCTGATAAGAACTTGCGGGAGACTAACGATAAGTCAGTGTCCTATTTCCCTACCATAAGACATTTGTATCTGGCTGCGTTGCCAGCTTCCATTCCACTCGGTGTTTCATGCAACTATTCGGAACTACGTAAGCTGACCACCATCATAGGCTACGTCAAACCGATGTCAAGGCCGGCCATTTCGAACGCAAAGTCCAAGCACTCGAAGCAGACCGCGATCAATGGGAGGCCAAATACGAGGAGATGGCCAAGAAGTACGCAACCGTCCAGAAGGAGCTGGAGGACTTCCAAACCGAGATCGGCAACATCTAGATGTCTGGATAACGTCTTGTTTGTTTCTGATCTTGCCTTGCGTCCCCTACACTACATTGCGGTGCACTTTGGAGGTTGTTTTGATGGACATGGTATGAATGAGCGCTCGTTGCTTTTCTAGAGGATGTTCTTCTATCTTTGTGCATGGAGGGATGGAGGATATCATGTGTGATGGGCTCCGTTGAGGAGGATGGAGGGTATAATTGCAGTTAGGCTCCGTATGCGCTGGCGGTGGTACGCTGTTGTTTTTTCAGTGCTTCCGTTTCTACAGATTTGATCATTGGCTTTTGCTTGCTAGTTGATATCGACGGATTTCACATTTGCCTTGTTTTGCGTTCGTACGTGCTCTTTATCATTATTCATTGGTGATATGTACTGCTTCCCGAAGTCATTACTTCGCTTCCTCTTTAGCCCTCTTGTCCTGCTTGGGCAAATCAACAGTATTGGCACACTTTGACATGCCTGACGTCTATTCCATTCATAATCCCCATCAACCACTCCCCTTCCTCGCATCCGCACTCGCCTTATTCTTACTCTTCTGCTTCATCCTCGTCGCCTTCCTCTCCACCTTACTCTCATACCTAAATTTCTGCTTCCTCGGTTTCTTCGGCCACTTCTTCTTCCCATCATCCTTTCCTCCATTATTCTCTCCCTCTCCATCCTTCCCACTCCATTTCCCTTTCTTCCCCTTTCCCTCTCCATCCTCACCATCTCCATCCTCATCATCATCACCGACCGTCAAAAGCCCCTCTTTAGTTACGTCCACGGCTTCGATTGTGACGGTCGTGTATTTATCTTCGTCTTCCGAGGCGTATTCTTCTTCGTGGTTGAGAACTGGTGGTGGGATGGCGGGAGTTTCGTCGTCGGATATTCCGCCCCAGGCGTCGGCGTCGGAATCAGAGTCGAGGACGTCGGGGTCGCCTGCTGCTCGTAAGGCGGCGTTGATGGCGGAGACGTGCTCAGTGAGTTCTTGTTTGCGTTCTTCGCGGAGCTGGTGGGAGAGGAGGGGAGTTAGTAAGTGTATGGAGGGGGGTGGAAGTGTTGCTCTATAGGAGAATACTGCTTCAAACACATGCCTGGAGAGACTGGGCACTCCTCAAGCCACAAGCCAGCGCAGAATCCTAATGAAAACACCAAGTGCACTCCAAATCTCCTTGCCAATAGTTCAACCTCTAGCCTTGAACAAACAGTCCCGGAGAATATAGAAATCCAAAAGAACTGACCTGCTTCCTCATCTCAACCCTCTCCTCCCTCTCCTTCTTCGCCGCCTCCTCCTGCGCCCTCTTCGTCCTCTGCACCTTCCTCTTATGAAACCCCGTTAAGTAATCCGCGCGCGCATCGTTGTCGAAAGATATCTCTTCGATCTTGTGTTCGACTTTCCGCCGCTTGTTGGGTTGACTGCTCAGAACGTTCTTTTTGGGTCGTGGGTGGAGGAAGATTCCTGGTTCGAGGAGGGCGGGATTCATTTTGTTGGACTGCCTCTGTGGAGAATGGGGGGCGAGGGTTTGGGTGTGGAGGGTTTGGTGACAGTGTTGAGTTGACAATTTGTCACAAAGTAAATATTCATGAAGCTTTCAAGTCCAGCTCGATGCGAATCTCGAATCTTTTTTCGCGGGGTGGATATCTCTGCTGATAAGCCCGCGCGGCGGAGCGGAATCCCACCTCGTCTGAACGCCAAGCCCAGGCTGCGGCGCGATCCAGCTATCAAAGCTCCCGCATCTCAAGCTCGACTTGACGACGAGACATCGAGCATCATCAACTTCACTTCGTCAAACTCGACAAGATACGCAGACACGATAGCAACGATGCGCCTCTCTATCGCTGCTGCACTGGCAGCTTCGGCCTCTTGCGCTGCGGCGTTCAAGGATACGAGCCCGTTTGTGATGTTCTCTGATTCGAAGTATGTTTTGTCTCGCCTGCATTTGCACTATCCCCTCCTACTATCTCCTCCCAATTCAAACCCAATTCGTATTTGGGGATAGGCCTATCTAGGCTGGGTGACATTGAGGAGTGGACAATTGGGTAGTGAACTGGAGCTGATTGAACAATAGATTACCACAAGACCTCAACACCGCCCAACTCCAAACCTCATCCTCCATCCTCGCCTCCGCAAAAGCACATCTCTCCACTTGCCCCTCGCAGATATACTACATCCTCACACAGCCCTCACTTCTAGCTTCCGAACTCAGTGCGCATGCACCGCATTTGAAGAATGCGGTTGAAGATAAGTCGGTACAGGGACGATTGGCGGTTAATGAGGTTGTGGGGTTGAAGATGGAGGATGCGGAGGAGTTGGTTAGGGTGTTGGAGAGGGAATGTGGTGCTGTTGTGACTAGTGGAGAGGGAGAGGGAGAGGGAAAGAGTGTGATTGTGAGGAAGAGTTGGGGGGGGATTGAGGGGCAGAGGGAGGAGAGGAGCAGGATGGTTGAGGATATTGGTGGGTTGATCATTTTCTTCCTATTGGGTGAACACTCAGTGTGTGAGCTGGTGTTATTCTGACCCATCAATAAATCTGGGTCCTCAGGAAGGATTTTATTTCACGAAAGGCTAATTAACTCGTTCTCCAGATTCGACCCTCTACCCACTCCTCAATGGCCTTTCCAGCGGTCCAAAGTACACAGTCATCCTGCTCAGTACACCGGCAACCAATGTCTCTCCAGCCCAAGCTGTAGTCAGCGAGAACGAGAACTCGATTGTGTACGAGCCCAAGTTCATGGAGCCGCTGCACATGGACCTTAAGAGGGATATCTATGCTCGCGCGAGAAACGAGTCGGGTGTTGTGGATCGGAGACCGTTGTTCGAGAAGTATAACTTCTTATCGCCTGGTATGTTGTTTTCTGGGTCCTTTTTCTTTCGAATTCACCCTTGGTTTTGGCCAAATAAGCAAGGAGCTAACTTCCTGCCAGGTTTGTTCATGGGTCTCCTAGTCACCCTTCTCCTCCTCGCCATCCTGAGTGTTGGAATTGGTGCAATCTCCAGCTTGGAAGTCTCATATGGCGCGTTCGATAAGGAGATGGGCCCTGCTGCTCAACAGAAGAACAAGCAATAGATTGATTGCGTTGCAAAGATTCTGTTGTCTTCTGTTTGGGGTTTAGGTTTTGGCATTGGGCTTGCCACACGGAGAGGATGATTCCTAGTTGACGAAGAAGGGAATGAAGCGAGAAGACTGTCTTGATAGTATGTATAGAGTATGCATGGGTGCAATGAATACCTTGTTTTCTGTTTGCCTTGGTCTCATTTTACACTTCCGCGTAGTCTTCTGTTCTCGATGGACTCGTCGAACACCTTTTCGTTGGCTCTCACTGGCGTAGACCAACCTTTTCCTGGACAATCTTCAACCCTACTCCCACTTGAAATCATGTTGCAAAGCTGCTGATTCTGCAATGTGATACTCAGCCGCTTTGACATTGGAAACCGAACAAGCAAGACGGCATCTAGGCCTCTAGCTAGCGCATACTGGCTTTCCACGGCTTTACATTATCTGTAACTACACTGTTGGTTCTTGGCGCAGTAGCGCAATACACACGGATTTTGTACAACACCAGATAAATGCAATGACTAAGCGCATATATCATTTGTTGGGTTGCATGGCAGCCTGACATCTTGACACCTCAAGACAGCCTTGTTCTTCCTTCCTTCCACATCCCAGTTCCGGTCTTGCTTGTTCCTGTGCCTACCTCCATGTATTGTTTCTATATTCATCCAACCAAGAAGGAATCGCAGGCACAAGGCTGAACTTCCGTCGCCACCTCATGACATCTGAACTATACCACAGCCTCGTCATCAACCTTGGACACAACGGCGCTCTATATCGCAGCCTTATTAGCACCTCTCGACGCAGCTATCATATCATCATCACATCCTCATCATCATCATCTGTTAGACACCGTCATCTGAAGTCTATCAGAGTCTCGTCTTCAGCCTACAAAACAGCTCCCTGGGCTTGATCGCAGCCTTATCGCCGATTTTCAATACCGCCTCTTCTTCAGTCTTCGGTACAGCTATCTTGATTTCGTTGCAGCCTAGTCATAAGCCCTCGAATAGCTCTGACTACGCGGCAAAAGACAACCGGCGGTCACAATATCCTCCTGGAATAGCTCCGGCGAATATGAAGACTCTCCAGAGCCTCCAGGACGAATCTGGATTTCTATCCTTCTGTTCTAATATCTCGCCTGATGTGGACCATGAGAATACCGCTGCTCCTGGCAGCCCGAGCCTCGAGGCTCAAGAAAGCGTCTATTCAGATTTGCCCGATAGACACATCCGACTCTTACGCCTAGAATCCGGTCTCACGGACACTGGAGAATATCACCCTACGCTACGATGCAAAATATCAGTCTTCCCTCTTGAAGCAATACCAAAATTCGTCGCCGTCTCATACTGTTGGGGCGATGCATCGGTTTCATATCCTCTATTCTGTTCAGGCCACGAGCTTGGAGTCCATCAAAACCTATACGATCTCTTGCTACAGCTCTCGCAAGTCCAATGCAAAGACTGGCTTTGGATCGATGCGATATGTATCAATCAGCTAGACGAAGCGGAGAAGAATCACCAAATTCCCATGATGAGAGATATCTACAGCCAAGCTGAGCTGGTCCTTGTGTGGTTTGGTCCCGCTCAAGATGACTTAGCTGCAGTGTGGCCCTTTATGCATATGCTTCCGAATGTGCTGTATCCTCTTAGAGACGTAAAAGGTCCCGTGGAATTAGAATGGCCCGTGGGCCAGCAGCCTCCAAGCGACTTCTGGGAGATCCTTAGAAGATTCATCGATGTGCCCTTTCTCAGCCGGCTGTGGGTCGTTCAGGAAATAGCGTTGGCGAAAAGCGTGCTAGTGCTTTCAGGGCGCTTCTTAATTACCTGGGACGACCTTTACGATGTAGCTAGTGGAGTAAGATCTGTCAAAAACTTCGCCATGCAGCGTTGGACCTCATTAAAGACTCTGAGTTGTATCGGACCAAAGGTTGTAAATATATATGACATCGGCAATGCGAGGATGAAACTTCAAAAGGCTAATGAGCCCTCGAGGTGGGATCTCATCACACTGTCCAAAAGGCACAATGTCTCGAACCTGCAGGATAAGGTCTATGCGTTACTGGGCCTCTTGAGGAGCAGTGATCGGGAAAAGCTGGTAGTCGATGTTGGGAAACCTGTTGAAGAAATTTATCTTGACTTCAGTGCATTCTTATTTAACACTTCGCCATCTCCCTGCCATATTCTGTCCGATACTGGGACTTCAACCATAGCAATTGCTGGCTTACCCTCGTGGTGCTTCGACTTAAGTATCATATACAATTCTCGCCATATCCGTAGAGCTTATGCTTCATCCGAGAATCCTGAAACTGTGCGCAGAATTATTGGTACCGAATACAGTACTTGCGAGCCCATATTCGAAGCTAGTATAGAAGAGAAGACCTTGCAATTTTCGGGCTGGGAGATCGATCATATAAAGGAAGTCATCGAGTATCCTAATTCTATAATGCGGAGGAACCTATACGACATTCAGAATCTCGATCCTGAATCCGCGAAGGAACTGTGTCGCTGGGAAGATTCATGCCTTCAGGTCTCGAAGGAGGTCTATGATACTTCAAACTCGATCCCAGATGCTCATTGGCGTACGCTCACTTTTGATTGTAACTTACTGGACCGGTCTCACGAATACAACGCTTGGAAAGAATTGTTAAAATTTCGGTGGCAGGGCTTGCCGGAGGCCGGCTCCAAGGATTCTATGACTAGAGAGCGTGTCCTATCAGCAGCACAGTCGCCGTTTCATTATGACTGTATCGTATCTTGCAGAGGAGCTTCTTTCTATTCCACCACCTCAGGCCGAATTGGAATGGGACCTCGCAGAATGCGTCCCGGTGACGAACTCTGCTTACCCTTCGGAGCTCCTTACTTCTTGGTGATGCGCAAAAACGAGTTGAGTGGGCTGTACACGCTGATTGGGGATACTTACCTTGCTGGCATGATGAAATGCGAGATCTATACTCTCGGGGTTGAGAAACTGAAGGAGATGGAAAGGCGGTTCGTTGTTGAGTAATGGAGTGGAAGGGGTGACCTGATTTGCGCTTTGATTTCTTTCCTTTCATCTCGCTTATATGTTTGTAAACATCGCTCACGACACGGCCACTTCGTACACGTAATTCAATTGTTTGGAGAATGAATCTGACTTACTATCCCTGGTAAATAATTGGAAAGCACATTGGTATCCAGCGCATAGCTGCCAATCAGGCCTACAACACAGACATATCATATTCCTCCTCCCCCCAGAGTGGTTTCAGTTTCACCCTAATCAGACGGCTGTATCTTTCCAGCTACAAGACTGTACACTCATGGAGTTGCATCAAGTTGGATATTTTGCGCCCATCCTCGCTGCACTTTGACTGAACTTCACAATGGGGACGGCTACGTAGCGAGTTTAGATCGGTACGTGAGGTAGTCGAATACCGGTTTCAGGATGGGTGTTTGGCGCTTCGTCTAGGTCAAGAAAGACACCAAAGACTACATTGTTAGACTTCAGGGGCCTGATATTTTGGGGAATTATGAAAAAGTGCCGATATTTGCGGGAAAACCGGTGGATGAAGTGGAGCTGGAAGTCCTGTTTACGCGAGGAAAATCCATTTGCAAGGTGTGAATGATCTAGACGGAAATCTAAATATTACAAATGATTAGTATATCTGTAAGATATCTTTTCTTACCTCATACGATTTTGAATATGATATGAGGAGATCTAGAGAGTTTGAAAAGTCACTATTCCAAGATACCTCATAGAAATACAATGCTTCTTGATTATGACCTCAGAGCAGACATTTCAAACCTTGTACATAAGACCGGATTTTTTCACGACACTATCCTCGAGCTACATAAGCATCTTCTCTACAACTTCCGAAAAGGTTCACTATTGGTTTCCAATCATATAATCAACTGGACATTTGGATTCCCAAAGAGATCAGCATGTTCTTGAGCCAACCTAGCCCGAGTACTTTCCTCTTCATTCTTCCTCCTAATCACCTCCCTCTCTTCCACACTCAGCAATCTTCCCCACGCCTCATAGTACGGCACCTCCATAATCACCGCATGGCCATCATCACCACTCTGCAGCAACAACCCATATCCCGCCATCCTCTCCGTGCTCCAAATCGGGAACCCATACCGACGCCAAGGCTCAAAAGTAGCATACTGCAGTGGTGACAGGAGATCTTGTAAGTTATTCAATATGGAGACCATCAACTCCGACGCAAGAGCTTCAAATAATGACATCGCGTAGAAAAAGTTCGTTGAAGAATCTATACACTTGTTTCAGACGACAGTGATCTTGGAAGTGAGAGATACGGGAAAGAAGCTTATTAAACGAAGTAGGCTCAAAACAGTCATCGCGATGCGGTGCGGGTCTAGAATCACGCCGTGGTAACCGCCTGCCTTCCTCTTCAGGCCGGCTAGGTATGGATGATACGGACAGACAAGCCTGATGTGGAAACGTTTCCAGAAATGGGATGATCATGTTGGAAGACCAAGATATGTACGAGACTGGGTTTCCAGTTTGCGTTTACACGTTACTGCGATCTATTAGGATTAGTCACCTCTGGCTCCAATCAACACTTGTCGAAGCAAAAAGTATTGTATAACGATCTTGAGAATAAGTAGTAGGTTCTCAGCTTATTGGGAGGTCATCTGTAATTAGGTATGGCTCCTAGTTGCGTGACTTCGGATTTCAAGAGAGCTCTGCCTGATATTTTGTATTCCGAAAAATTACTGGACGCTATCTGAACCATAGGAAGATCTCCTGTCTTTATGGCCTTTCAAAATACCTTCAGAACAAATCTGAGCTCAAATACCATTTTCGAAACAGAATATACTGGTGTGTCACGCAGGTGAAATACAGAGATCAAATTATCCGATGTTCCCTGGGTACCTATCCCATATGTTTAAACATAACTTATGAAGGTAGGTACCTGATGGTTCTTGTATGTATTCGAGGCTGTGAAAGCGTAGCCTGACAACTCTCATTCCGCAAGCTCTCGCTTCTTGAAGGCAAAGACTGAACCTTACTCAAAATCAACTAGGTTATGGTTTGTTCTTTTCCCATCTTCTCTACCAGCTTCGTCTTGACTTCTAATTTCAAACCTCTTATAAATTCCCAGATCCAGCCACCCCGAATCTAATCGGCGGCCTCTGAACCATCAAATCCAAAACCTCCTGCCTCTCATTCTCCCTCTCAATCTCCCCCCTCTCCCCCTCCGTCAAAAGACTAGCCCAAGCCTCAAAAATTGGTATATCCAAGCCAGACGGGCCATTCTTACAAGGCTGTAAAAGACCATAAGATGACATCCGCGATGAACTCCCTTCAAGTAAAGAAAAGACAGTTAATTGGTCTCATTGTCGAGTTGATAAAAGTGACTTTGAGAGGATATGGGAGTTGGTGCATGAAGGTGGAACTTACAGATCGCGAAGCCGAAGCGTCGCCATGGTGCGAAAGGAGCGTGTTGGAGCGGTGATAGAAAGCGGTTTCGGTTTTCGTGCTGCCATTGACTTCCTGACAGTCGGCCGAAGAATGACCATATATCCGACTTATACGTCTTATCCAAGAGATCTCTTTCAACCGCTCGATCTTCACCCGACGAAGACGAGACTTCGTCTCGGGAAGTAGCCCAGCGCTTTTGCAAACTCCAGTACTCACTCTCACCGATCGCTTTAGTGGGACCCCAGGCATAGTAATAATCTAAAACCGTCTGTACCAGCTCGGTCTCAAGATCCGTCGCGATATGCATCATCTCAGCATTCTCTCTCAGCACAAAAACATCCTCTTTCCCATCGTCGGAGAAGATATATGCTGGTACATCGAAGATGTCTGCTGGGTTCGGGACTTTTGCCGTCAATGTCTTTGCTGTGCCCTGCCAGGCGATTGCTTCTGTGCTCAGGGCTTTTCTGAGATCGAGAAAGACTTGAACACGCCAGAATGCTCGCTCGACGCGCTGGCGTTCTAGCCAAGAAGGAGGACCGGTGTCGTGGACGGGGTAGTGGAATATTTGGTTGGGGAGTTTGTTTTGCCATGGACTGAGGAGCTCGGGGGCGAATGTTGCGAAGGTTGAGGCGTCGTAGTGGAACTCGGCTGTATTATACGGTCGAAGCTGTCTGAAGGCTTCCAAGTTATTTTTTAGACAGGCTGTCGTGAGGTGTTGGATTTTGCGATTTGTGGCTAGCAGGGTTAAGTAGAATGTGGAGGGTGCACCTGGAAAGGTAGTTGCAGGTTCAGTCCAGCGCGGAGGGGTCCAGCGATGGGGCGAGGTTCCGTGTCGAAGGAGGTCTTTGAATGTGGTGAGGTTTTGGATGCTGGAAGGGAGGGTTTTGGAACGGATGAGGAGGGAGATGCGGATGAGAGCGATGGTGTAACTGTGAGTATTGCCGGATGTTAAGATGGTTTCACAAATTGGTTTGCCGGAGCTTTGGTAGATGAAAAGACGATAGGCTGCTGGAGAGCCTCGTAAGAGGCAGTCTAGTGATTCAAGGTCTGACAGGCTGGATAGTATCTGGGTGAGGAGCTCTGGTGCTAGATTCTCAAGTGCGGATTTGGGTTCTGACATTACGAAAGTGGGAATATTGTTTGGAGCATTCAAAGCTTATAAGAATCAAAGGTAAGGTAAACGAAGTCATTGGAACCCCGGGTGAAAACCCCTCTTGTGGTAGATGATTTGGATTCAGGATGCTGAATATTTGTGAGTCAGTCGTTTTTGTTTACCACCTGCCTATTCGGCAATTCTCGCCCTAGGAGCCCGAACGTCTCCTTTTCAAACTCGGCTAGGTGCCAAGAATAGCATGCTCACTCGAAAGCAACAACAGAAAATGTAGCGGAGAGAAAAGGATTGCCAGGAGTAATAAAAGAGGTTCTTTAGCTGAAAGAACCACACGGAGAACGCTGTAAAGTCACGAAATCTCAAATAGAGATTCAGAAAACGAGGAATAGGTTGCTTAGAACCGCACAATTTGATGCTCTCGATGAACTATTCTGAGATGCAGAAAGTGTCTACCTAGGAATCCGACCATTCTTTCCCGATACTAAAGGCTCCATATGTTCTCGTAATCTTGACGATTTCATGTCGCCTTCATATCCGCCTCATATTCCCTATGTGCGAGAAGCAGACTTTTCAGATCCCATGTCCATCCCCCCAGAACGCCCAAAGTAATCTTCCACGCCCAAAAACGCCATGCAATGCTCTCGAAAATAACCCCGACATGCCTATTTCTCAGGAGCATCTGGCAACCTCTCCACCACATACTTCCCCCTCGCCACACTGATAATGGGCACACCAGGAACCTTCCTTACTCTCCTTTTCAACTCTCTATCATTCGTAGCCACGATATAAATCTTGCTCTTCATCACCCGATCCACAATACAATCATCTGCATAAACACCCTTATGATCACACTGCATCCTCGTCCACCTCTCATCCCTCGCAATCCTCAGCGCAATCCTATACTTCGGGCCCAACTTCTCCAACTCCGCCATAACGCACGACGTGATGACCGGTATACAGTTCGCATAGAGCGTATCCATCAGTGTTTCTAGAAGAGGCAATTTGCGCTGGACGGTGTGCGAGAGGAAATTGGTGTCGAGGAGGATGGAGTAGGGTGGTACGAGAGCGGTGTTGTATTGGAAGAAGAGTACTGAGGAGACTTGGGGGACTTCGCGGACGATTTGAGACTCGGCGGCTTTCTTCTTGGATTCGTCTTCGGCTTTGGATTGGTTTTTCTTGAGGCGGGCGTCGTTTTGACCGATGAGGCGTTTGACCTGGCGGGGTTAGCTGTGCTCTTTTCGTTCATTGAATGGGAATGCTTACGGCGCCAAACTTGCGAACTTTCTTCGCGGTACCCATGATGAAATTTCTTATTCCTCGATTCTGATTTTGGGGCTGTCCTGGGGTTGTGGTTGGGAGAGGCGCAAATCGAGTATCTTGACGTTCTGTTCTGGTATGAAGCTTCAAAATAAAATCGTCAAAAGCCAAGCCAGCCAAGATCATACTGCCGCTTTTCCGCTCTTGACCGCCTTAGTTGCCCCCAACGACTAAATATAGCAGAGCGGCGTTAAGCACTAAACTCAATTGGGGTTTGGCGTGAAGAATGCAGGAACTGCGATCGACCAACACGAGATGAGAAGAAGAAGCGACGACTGCAAGTTCCATCCCTTACGAAGGAATACAAGACACAAGACAAGACATCGGGGCACAGCAGAAAGATACGAAGGGACTGCCGCCTCACATCGCACCACGCTCGTTCTACAACATCGCCGTATTTTTCACGCCTCGCATCATCGCATCACATCACTCCGCATTACTTTGTATACACAGATCCGCTGCATTCATTGTATTCTTTACGCCGGATAATTGAAGGTTGGAAGGGGCAACAAGAAACCAGGAGAACAACCCGGATCCCTTGACACGACGGCAGCACCAGATTTGTACCACGACTATCACGGCAGACTCTACTTGAGGCACGACATACGACGGTAGTTGGGAGAATACAAGGCATAGTTTGCTTGGGTTCGATTTCCGAGGAGGGCATTGAGTTGGATACTTGGATCTTTGGTCAACAAACCGGATTCTTCACGATTCGCCTTTTCAAACAGCCTGCAGCCTTTGCAGTGATTTATACCTACGACTACCGATCAACGTATTCATTGATCGTCCAGTTCCGCCTGGATATCATTGAGTGAAGCTTGTTTGGATACTGGTCGACAATTCGAAGGATCATCTTACCTCGCCTCACTAGGCCTACACTCCTTCGCAGACGTCAACTCTGCTCACGAATCTCTCTTTGCACGACAACTACATACCTCAACAATGAGTTCTCTTCCAGACTTGGCTACGGCCACACGAACCACTGCTTCATCCGCAAGTGCCAGAACATCTGCATCATCTGCGAGATCAACCGGCTCAAACACAGCTTCAACATCAGCACAAACAACATCGCTCTCCCAAGGAGCAACCATCACTGGATCAGGGACGAGTGGTCAGGCATCGGGGGCTACAAGCATTACAGGATCTGCTGTCACGACTGGTGGAGCTCTGACAGGTCTGCCTAAACTATCGGGTGCAATTCAACCTGTGACTGCATCAGTTCCTCCCACAGCGAATGCGCCTTTCATGCAGCAAAGTACCTTGCCAGATGGAACTGTCTTCATCGTCGTAGGGGCCATCCTCGGCTTCATGGCAATTAGTGTTCTCCTCTGGCGCGGCCTCGTAGCCTGGTCTCTCCACAGATCTGTCAAACGCGCTGCTCAACATCAGAACATGGCCGACACGAAAGCGCTCTTCCGCACACCCGCTCCTCCAGCACCATTCTACAAATACTCCGATCGCGACTCGACGATTTCTCTCTCAGGCCTCGGACCCAAGAGCGGCAAGAAAGGTGCTCGTCCAACCACCGCCCCAGGCGGCGCCAGCACAAGTAGTCTCTTCTTCTCTCCCACCGCTGGAGCCGCCGGCGCCGGTCTCGCCAACCCAGGAAACCGCGGCAGTAACTACCTCCCAGCAGGATACTACGCCTCTGGCACCGCATCCGTCGCAAATGGCCAATCACAAGTCCATCTCGGTCATCAACCTGCCATCTCACTTTCAAACCTCGGCCCTCAATCACAAGGCTATAGCCGCGCAAGGAGCATGGGTCCTTCGCCACCGGATAGTCCGTTCATGGCTGGTCAGGGTGGTCATATGGCTAGTTCGAGTACGTTGAATTTGAATCAGGGATACGGTGGGAATGAGAGGGCGCCAAGTGCGTATCTTGAGGATCTGTTTGATGGGGAGAACCCGCCGCCTGTTCCGGGACATGGAAATGCGATGGGTAACTCGGCGAGTCCGGGGAGGTACTAGGTTGGATTTTGGTGATTTGATGCTTGGGTGGACAATTGGTTTGCAGTGGGAAGGTGGTGTGTGTGCATTGCGGGGATTTGGGGAAGTGGGAAACATTCATATTGTAATTGTGCTTGACTTGGCTTGAATTGTATACAGCTTCTTCTTTTTCTACTGGTCTCTTCTTTTAAAGGCGATAAGGCGTTCTTTCTTTCTTGGATTCAGTTTGGATGGGAGGAAGCTTCGTTGCATAGTTTGTTTGTGCTTGGCGGGGAGAGACGGAAAAGAATTTGGAAAGAGGAAGAAGGAGGGAGAAGGCAGAGAGTGAAGGAAACATAGCCGTACTGTACTGCTTGTACATAGTAATGCAATGCAATCCAAACGAACATCGAACACAAAACCCCATAAAATCCCTTGAAATCCATCCTATCTCATCCCATCCTTTTTCCATTCCTTCCCTTGTCTCTCCTCTTCTCCTCATTCGTTTCGTCCATTTTTCGAAATCCTGAGCCACTTGGGTATAGTCCTTAGTCCTCAGTCCCTCGTCCTTACTGCTTGCTTGCATCCTCGCTTGCATCCTCACTTGTATCCTCGCATGTATCAACCCAGCGGTCGCGTTAGTTGGTGGGTGGGTGGTTAACAGGACTTACTTCCTTTCTGGTTCTAATCTTGTGTGAGTTTGAAGTGAAGTTTATGAGATGAGGTTCTGGGAAGAGGAGAGAGAGGAGTCAGGGATGTATTGTTGTGTTTTCGGGGAATTAGATTTAGGGGGTTTGATTGTGGATGTGGATTTGGATGGGTATGGATGGGAATGGGGATGGGGATGGGAAGAGTATGGGAATGTGGGATGGGGATATCGGAGTGGATGTGGGAGTTTGACAGGAAGGGCTTTGGGTGGTTGATATTTGGACGGACAGGGAGGGAGGGCTAGGAGTCGGAGTTAAGATCGGTGTCGGTGTTAGGGGTGGAAGGGACGGGATGGGATCAGTGACGGTACAAATTACAATCGGAACCCACTTTCTGACACCGGGAATCGGGAAAACGGGGGTTGAGTTTGCGTTCTGGCTCGGGAAAAGTGAAATCGGGTTGGTTGTACCGCAGGCCTTTTTGCGTATGTATATATACACCAAGTTGGATATCTGATTAAAAGAACGATACTGTAGGTATGAAATTCGTCGCGCCAAAAAAAAGGAGTTGGATTTTCGCTATTTTTGTATTGTTGACTTTGGACTTCGTTAAGCGAGAATCCACTCCTGAGGTCATCTCCAGTAACTCTGCTCAGTGCTCTGCAGGTTCCTTGGGAACCACATCGGGCTACGAAATCTTGCTGCCTTCCGGCTTTCATAGCTTTTCTAATTCGATTCGATGTATGTTATGACGAGCGCTCTTGATACCTTCTTATACTCACAATGGCCTCGGTTATTGGACTCAAGACTCCAAGAAAATAAAGCGCAGCCTTGCTACACGATTCAACAAGACAGACGGTGGTCAAGTTTTTAAGTCACAGTACTGGGCACCCGAAAGACAAAGTGCTACCTTCGATCTAGGGGTTTCTAGCTTTTTGCGCTTGCAAGCAAGCACCCTGCGAATCGAACTTAGAAAGCCAGGCCAGTTGCAACTCCCAGAACCCCAATGTTGAATTAGGCGCTGTGCCTCCTCACCACTTCAGAGAACTTGTGCTAATGTATAGCATTAACGACTAAGGGAGCGAGACGAAGGATATTGAGCGTAGCATATTCGAGTCAGTATCTTCTTCCATTTGCGGATGCTCTGATTTCTGCTATGCGGTAAGAACAATGACTTTGAGAAACGAGACTAGTGGGGTTGACGACAGATTTGTTGGTATTTGTAAGAGCCTGACGCAAGATATAGCCATGGAGAAGTGATGAATCTTCAGACCGGGGGTACTTCGTCTTGATTAGAATGCGGGGTGTATAGATGGCTTGAGGGACCGCCGCGCTGATGGCTTTACATGGGTTTGGCCGTTTTTCATGAGATATCTTGTAAGCGGTTAGACTTACTGCTCACACGTCGAAGCTTCAAGACGGTTCCTCATGTATCATTCTCGTTTTTATCGATGTATTGCATGAGGATTATACGCGACAGCTTTGGAGCGAGTTTGTTAAGAGACATCCTTTTGACGGGCGGTGAAGCTTAGATAGGTTAGCGTCAAAAGGGAAAGCTTCGACGCGCTGTGGACCATTTTTGGGATGCATAAGGCAGTGCTATGCGGCAACACACACACAGTCTCGCGAAGCTGGCTATCATGAATGAGACTAAATTTATAAATCTTCTAGGAGAGTCCGACATGGATTCATCACAGGTATGGTGCAGTGTGGGCGTATCGAGAATCCAGATGTCGAAGTCGAAGATTCTCTCGAATTCTCGATCAAGCTTTGTCTGATAGGGTTGATGCTCTGATGAAGTTACCAATATGTCGACGACAAGGCAGCAGTCAACAAATCCGCTTGACGTCAAGTTATGGGATCGAGAGCATCACCAACCGCGAACGCCCGCTGAGCGACCAATGCACTTGTGGAGATTCCCAAGTTGACAATGAAATGATGAAAAGCCCAACAAGTAAAAACAAGAATAATTTTAACGCAAACAAAGATGATAAGGTAGAAGGCACATCAACACGCAATCCCATCCATCAAGCTCACTATCCGGACCCATGGAATTCAATGCTCGATTATTACTTTCCTATATATAACTTACACAAAACCACCGTTGTAATTTGTCAGCAATGATATTTTCTTCAAAAGCAATGGGGTTTGAAGAATAAGCAATGCGCGCAAACAGTGGGGTGCATGGCGCTGTCCCAGCGAAGCCAGTAATTGGCTATTGGGCATGCATGCACTTACGTCTGCATGTGATGGTTGGCGTATCAGCTGGATGATCAAGATTTCATGTTCAGCTTGAGTTCAGCTCTTTGTATAGACATTTCTTTATCAGCGAATGTGATCGTGATATTCTATGTCTCACCCTTCGAGCCCCCGGGTCATCATAAATATATACACTCCGGCTGCACCTCCCTCAGCAGCACTTAGAAAGCATGGACTGGCCCGGCACCCTCGTCGGCCTCTTTGATCTCGGCATCCGCGTCGCTACCTTCATCACAGACCTTCGCTCCGCCCAAGACGACTTCATCGGTCTACGCGCCGAGGCCGAGTGCCTTCTCATCTGTATCAACTCGCTCAACTCACCTTCCTGCCAAGACACGTTGTACCGGTACATCAACGCGCAGCAGGCTGCGGACCTGAAGACGCTCGTCCAGAGCACAAAGCTGAACATGCAAGACTTGGGCCAATTCTTGGCCAAGTGCAGGA
This sequence comes from Cadophora luteo-olivacea, assembly GCA_026120085.1. NCBI lineage: Eukaryota > Fungi > Ascomycota > Leotiomycetes > Helotiales > Ploettnerulaceae > Cadophora > Cadophora luteo-olivacea. The sequence goes on along the minus strand of JALRMC010000031.1, from coordinate 231,966 downwards.
GACTGGTAGAGCTGGAAGTGGGCAGTAGAGCGAGGCCGAGGGGAATGTCGAAGCGGCTGAAGGAGAGGTTTGCAAAGGCTTGGGCGAGATATAGGTTTGTGATGAACGACAAACAGCCGTATAGGGATAAGTTGATCCTGCCGGCGCAGAGCATCAACATTTACTTGACGATGTTGACTCATGTTGGATTGGTGAACGTTGGACTTTTGATTCCGTTGAGTGGGCATGGAGGAGGAGCGGCAGCAGGAGTCGCAAGAGGCGGCGTGGTAGAAGCAGAAGGAGCAGGTGTTCAAGGAGGAATAGAAGGCCAAGGAGGAGGAGACGGAGGAGCTGTAGGAGCGACAGGAGGGGCGATGGTGAGGACGAGTCCCGTGGATAGATGGAGCGTGGTAGGGCGGAGAGTGGCGTTTAGAGATGCCATTCTCGACGAGTTGGAGCTAACAAGTGACATCGAAGACCGAATAGTCGGTTATGCTTTGCATCTAATGAGAGGGGGCGCCCCATTCTACAGCCAGAGCCGCAGCGGCAGTAGGTATAGAATCACTGGTAGGCCGAAATCAAGGACTCGCTCGAGATCACGATCTGTTGGAGTACTTGGCATTGAGAAAGGCAAGAAAGGTCAGATGTACTTTGTACGCAGAAAGAAGTCTGCCGGAAGCCTCTCGACCGAGCGTGTAGATGGGGACTTTAGATCTGATCCGGACACCGACGGCCTTGCAGGTCGTCGATTCTTGGGACTGCCAGCTCCCTGATCGATCAAACTATCGAATGCGACACATCTGCAATCAGACACCAAACGGAAGCCTCGGAAAAGGTATGAATGAATAACGAATTTCTAGTAATGAAGATTTGTAGATATGAATACATGAATATGTGAGATGAAGAGTTTTTTTTCCATATGTAAACACATCAACTACGGCAAATGGTGATAGTTTGAACTTGGAAGCTGGAGTACAGGACATTGGCTGTTATGGCGCTTATCCTATTCAATCAAATCACTGTACTGTGGGATCAATCGCAGACTTCGCTTACTGTAATCCTTATCTACCTGAGCTCGCTGAGCTGAGCTGACCTGACCTGATATCAACCCCACTATTAGGCTTCCTGGCCTTACCTACCAGCAGACTCCAAGAGCATTCTTACGTCTGGAGTCCATCCGAAATCATGTCATCAAGCCACGATTCTGACCAGCATGGCGAGCCCTTCCATTTCCATAGCTCTGAAGCAGGTTTCGGTGCGCGATATGAACCTGCCCTTCCGCGAAGAGAGCGCTCCTACGACTACGGAACCGCTGACCCTCACTTCGCGGCATCCACTGGCGCATCGTCTCGAGCTACATGGAATGGACCATCAATATCACGGGAGGAACTCGCCGCTCGCAAGCGCGCAGTCCTAAAGAGTATCCAAGCCGAAGCCGATGCCGCCGTCGCGGAGCTCGAGGAAAAGCATCGCTTCTCGCGCATCGAGCGCCAACGCCGCCGCATGAGCGCACGCCCGGAAGGGTTCGACGCGAAATACATGGAGAGGGAAAAAGCCGAAGAGAAGGAAGACGAGATCGAAGAGCTACGCGATATTCTGCTGGAAGAGTATGGTGTCGAAGTGGAGCCGCTACCTCCAGGCGCTCGGGCTCCCATCTACGGTCCGACGGTTCGGGCCGCTTGGCCCGTGACCGAGGAGGGAGTGGGACATGCGAGGGAACGGAGGAGTAGAATGGGTAGAGCCAGTGAACCTGTGCTAGAGTCGAGCGAGGATGAGGCCAGCGAACAGGATGATGAAGAGCTTGTCCATCGCATGTGTCGTGGGCCGGCCGACCGGCTGAAGACCCAAACGAGTTTCCGAGGGACCTACCATCACTATGAACGGCCTCCTGTAAGACTCCGGAGGAGGCATCGCGGCCCAGACGACGACGACAGCTACGAAGCTCCTAGTAGACCGAGGCCCAAACCCCGCGGACCGGGTCCCGGGCCCACCTTTGAAGCAGAAACGGTGTTTCCAATGGGCGAGAACGAAAAGGGAGAGAGAGAAAGAGCTAGGCAAAGAGATTGGGAAAGAGAGCGAGAGGAGAGAGAACGAGAGATGATGCGAGACCGGGAGAAGATGAAGGAACGAGAGATAAGGGTAGAAAGAGAAATGAGAAGGGATGACTTAGAAAGAGAGAGGGCAAAGCGACAAAAGGCGAAAACCGAAGAAGAATGGGAGGACATGCACGAGCGAGTCTATTTCACTTCGAGACGTCCTCCATATCCTCCCGCCCCAACCCAATCCTACTACGTACACAGACCACATAGCGAGTACGAACTCCGCCGAGCACAGAGCTATGCAGGCCCTCCTCCCGCCACGAGCTCTTCGTACGACGAAGGATACAGATCGAGAGGTGAAATACGCATACCGCGGAGGCCGGAGTATATGAGCTCAGACACAAGGCCTAGGCCAGGGCCTCCACCACCAGCCAATCCAGACGTGTATATGCATGGAGGGCTGCATGAAAACGATACGCCTGCACCCGGACCGATGGAAGTGGAGTCCGATGACGATTTCGATATGAAGAGGAGCCGTGAGCGAGTGCAATATCGGGGTTCCTACAGATGATTGAACAGAGACAATGGAGAGAGAAGTAGGTTGATTGAGAGATGAGGGGGGTCAAATGCCGCATTTTGGAACATCAAGAGGGCGTGTTTACTGAAAGGAAGAGCGATCAAAAGACATCTAATTTCGGCTATTGGGCCCAAGGGAGCGAGGTGAAGCACTTGAATTACTTGCAGACTGTTTCGATTCTGACGATCATTATTGAATCTAGGTGACGTGGGTAGCGATACAATATGAGTCAAAACTAATGTTAGTGTGCGCGCCATTTGAAGAATTCATTTGCAGCAATTCAGAATGTCCAGTAGTTTATGTTTCGGATGTTCAAGCCTTCGATCGGTACAATTCTTCCTTCGATGATTTAGTACAGGTCTTGATTAAGTATGACCTGCCTGAAGGACACTCGATGATATGGAATCATATACTCTTTAATATAGTGTAACGGTTAATAAGTCCTGGTTTCAAGGAGGTTTGAATCCTATTTTTATGCGTCTACTAACCTGTTCTCGGCTAACTACGCACTCTTTGCTTTCTATACAACGCGCGTCAAATGCCAAGCACTGTGTGTTATCTCCTTCGACCTCGAAAATTAACCCCCGGGTATTTTGTGGTCAATTCTCTTATAAATGATCGGGCCGTAGACTTCGAACCTAGAGTCTCCCATCGAAATTCAGGATGATCTTCGTCATACCAGCTTGCACATCCACTTGGTATGGAGACCTCTGGAACAGTCGCAGTGTATAAGGAATGGCCATTCAATCAAATATTTACATCTGGCAGTCGTACCACATGCAATCTCGAAGTTTCATTGTCACATATTACCGAGCACCTGAAGTTCTCTCTTCATTAAGAAAAGTTGCGCAATAGCTCGAGAAGTCTGTAAAAACACTCGCAGAGCTGCCACTTATCGTAAGCTAAACGAGGAACCGATTAACAACCCAGAGCATCCGCTGGCTGGGATGATCCAAGAAAATTATACCTAAGGCGGAATACGACGACGTTTCGAAAGCTACACTCTGCAGTCGCTAAGGAAAGGCTTCAAGCAGCAAGGAGGGAAGCCACGAAAGAGAGGACGAAGCCTGCGATGAGAATCAAATCGCACATCCACGCAGTGAGATTATTACACTCAAGCTTGGTTAAAAATGGACTCTTGCCCCTTCCCTCTTATTGTATTGATCAATCCTTTTTACCCTAGATCTCATTCTACATCACGATAGCACAATCAACTTAGTGGCCCAATATAACCTATTCAAAGTCAAGATCAACTATACTAGCTCCTGACATAGCAAATGCCTCTCCGTTCATAATTCCATGAACGTAGCACTCACCAATTAGCCTGTATGTCTTATTCGATCCAGGACGAATCACAAAAGGTACAGCGGATCCTAAGGGTATATATACAAAGTCTCCAACCTGAACATTCAGACAGAATTGACCGACATAGCCGTCTTTGGTCCTACCGCGCCGTTTTGAGCAGCAAAGTGCGAAGGCCTGTGATATGATAACACTTGCATTCAAATATGATTGCACTGGGTCCTGGCTGAGCAGATCTTCAAAGGAAAGTGATTCGAGGTGATACCTAGGCGGCATCTGTCGAGTGACATCATGAGCCTTGATTAGACATAGAAGGGATCTATAAAGATCCTCGTATGTACCTGGCGCTTTTTCTCCCGACCGTCTGGCATGATTACAAATCAGAGTCCTCCATACAACTGTTTCCAAATCTTCTCCCGTTGGATAACTTAGTGTTTTTCCCTTGTGCAAGAGCTGATAGAGCTCAGTAATGCAATCTGCAACCACTGAGATATCTTCATGATCGGCCCGTTGCTCCTGGCCGTCCGGTAAAAGAGAGTCACAATCATTGATATTGACTGGCATAGATATCTGGACTGGTGTACAGGTCGTTTGAGTTCTCAACACCCTGGGAGACTGATGAATATCGCCCAACTCATCAATTACACCAAAGACAATTCCACGAACCTTGAGGATGTTTGGATTGAATGGATGTAGTTGGATAACGGCTGCAAAAGAGGACGCAGCTGCAACAGCTGGGTCTAACACAGGTGCTCTTCGAGGTTGAGGTACTAGCCGCGGAAGCGAGAGGTGTCGATCTGACCGATCCGGTACCCACGAAGGCATGCAGAGACTATGTACACTGGTATTATAGAGTACCTTAACTCCATCCCCTTGGTTGACGAAATACCTGGCGAATTGTAGGTACACAGCTTCCGGAGATAGCATGTAATCTATCGTTAGACCTGGGTTGCCCAATTCAGCCGAAAGTCCAAGTACGCCATAACAATAGTCATGAGGTCTGGTAGCGGAGGATGCCTAGTGTGGTGAAGAAGATCTATTAACTTCCATGGTATGAAGCCCGAATCGGCCGGCTTGAGAGCATTGAAGAATAGGAGCTGCGTGATTGAGATCAAAGGATTTCCAGGCCTAGTCGGGTGCAACTCTGTTCTGACTTCACCGGTTATTGGGATGCCTAGAGCGTGTGCCTTGAAAATTGTGAAAACAAATCGTGTCCAACTCATGGCCCACTGACCGCAAATTACCTCCGCTGAAGTAGCCAAGATGATCTCCTGTATTATCCAAACACGAGAGAACCAATCTCGGCTGAGCAGGAAACGAAGGGACTCCCAAGCAGAATCTCTAGGCGGTGGCAGACCAAGCTCTTCGTACTGTTTAGTGGCAGTTCTTGTTGCCTAAAGGATTCTCCGTTCTCAACTACTCCTCGTTGATCACATGCATCATCAATGCGATCGAAAAGACTTGGCAATTGGCCGCTTCCGTCATATTACCCTCCCAGATAGATCCTCACAAGATAAGACTTGCTATATATATGGCGCATCAAGGGGATTTGAACGGATTTTTCTCCCGCTTCATCCTTCTGATTGATGCACAGCGCATCAATCCAAAAAGATTGCGCATTTCCGGGGTCTCTGATCCGCTCCAAGGCTTTTCTAAGATTCTCGCGGATCTCCATAACGCGACCACTGATCCATATATGCCCAGCCACAGTGTCATCGCCCCAGCGATATGAGAGGGCGGAATATGTAGGCTCCGAAAATATTGGAACTTCTAGAAAGCCACATTCGATCCGTTCGTCCTCCTTCCCTGGAAAAATGGTGATAATACGAAAAGTTGACCCGTCGGAAACAAGAGGTACATGTTCGTATGTAGGTCCTGGGATCTCCATCGAGAGAACTTGCGTTGGTATTGGGAAAGCGAGGCAGATTGAAAATACCTTCGAGAAAGTAAATGCTCACAATGACTGGGTGCTCTGGTGAGAAGATTCGAAGGAGAAAAAGCGCGAGGGAGACTCTCTTTAGACAAAAGGGACGGGATAGGGATTTGGGACGTGCAAGACGGGTGGCGTCAATCGGACGGACTAAGTGTGATCAGAGTGCGTAGAGAAAGTCGCAATCTATGCTGTCCAATGAAACAGGCGTGCGAGAAGAGGTGGGATTGAAGGAGGGGAACGCGAGGGCCAAAAGAGCTCGACGTCGAAAGTCAGCTTATCCATTGTTCGCACTTGGCGAGAAAAGGAGGTTATTGCTGCTCCTGTATAGTGTGCATAGCGGAAGGATAGGGAGGCTCTACTTGTACATCAAAATTGTTGTGCGTGTCCTGGTAAAGCGGCGCGTGATCTCCTCTTGAAGCGAGTGGTAGCTTCCTAGTCAGAAGAATTCGATTTGTTTACCTTCGAAATCAGCGATAATAATAATACCGAATCGAGTAAGTAGACCCCTTAGCATCTTTTAGCGTGTATAAACTTCTTGCACCTTGTTGTATTAGAACAATTAATAATCAACACTTCAAATCGTTAAACACGATTTGGGATTGGGAAACTACACTGTTCATTGACGTCCCTTCACAATACGAGGACATTGAGAAAATTTTCCCTGTCAATTTCACGGTTCCTGGGTGCCACTTGGCTAGATTCCGTTATTCCTCTTGACAAACAGATCTCACATTATTTTACTTTACCGTGCCGAGGGGCACAGGACATACGGGAGCCAGTGAAGAATGTTATTGATTATGTCACATGATGTGAATCTAATCTAATCTAATCGTCCCCGCGATTATTCAAGGGATTGAAAAAAAAGAAGGTCAACTACAGCATCATGACAACCCCTCCATTACATCCCCCTGAACGAACCCACTCCCACGAATTCTCACAGCCTTCACCTATCTCACCTCAAGAGCCACCATCTATACGCCTCACTCTACCAACCACCCCTCGCCCAATCAACCACCACACGCCCGCAAGTCCCGCCGTCAAAACCAGCCAAAATGAAAGTCCTCACCCTCAACTTCCTAACCTGCGCGGTAAAAGCCTGCAAATCAACATCCACATCCTTCCCTCTGCACCCCAAAGACTGCGAATTGGTATCCGATAGTATCGCGCCGAACCCACAGCTTCTGAAGAATGTGCTGCCGAGGATAGATTGGAATGCGCTGGTCATCACTGCTGCCGAGGTTTTGTTTTCCTCTTCCCTTCCCTTCCCTTCTCCCGCCCTCCGTCTCCCTTTGAAAGAAAAGGCGATTTGAAGTAATACCAAATACTGACTTCACCCTCTTCCAGCTCGGATTCCCAACCCTCCCCCCATCCCCACCAACACCCGAAGCTCTCGAGTCCGACCCAAAGCTCTTCTCAGAATTACACACGCTCCTCCTCGAGACGCAGATAAGTGAGGGTGGATTGGTATGTGCCAATTGTGGGCATGAGTATAAGATCAAAGAGGGGATTGCGAATTTCTTGTTGCCGAATCATTTGGTTTGAGGAGAGAAGGGAGTGAGAAAACAGGGAGGAATTGTGATGGAACGGGTATCATGGGAATTTTGTGGATTCAGGGTGGACGGAAGATGGGGAGGGATCAATGAATTGGAGAGGGCGCCGATGTGCTGAAGGTTGAAGTGTTGGAGGGTTGGTGGATACTGTTGTGGAAGGACTACAGGAGGAGAGGAGCAGTACAGGGGAATTATGATACCCAGTTTTAGCAAGCCATGAATTGGCACTGCATTGCAGATCAGAGGGAGTGTCTGGGCAGTTTTCAACATGTCAGTGACTGGAGAGGTGCTGCCAGATTCGCCCAGTCCGCTTGAGGGTGTCCATGCTCCAGCAGTATCTGGTCGATGGCCGGAAGGAGGATTAGGATTGGGGCACTGGCCTGTAATGAACCAGATATTGACTTTTCGCAATTATCAATTCAGATTCTGTAACATTATCCATCTTGTGATAAGGGGCACATGATTGCCAAACCTACCCTCGTCAGAATGATCACCAATGCACGTAACCTACGGTTCTCGAACACGAGCATGTGTCTGGGTTGGGACGTGGATCAGGTATACATGACTGGCGCACATTTACAGAAGCGACTTCCAGTAAGTCTCCCCAAGTCACTCAACACACATTTTTGAAGGGTCAGCGTTTGGTTCTTCTATTGCTCGCATGCATGCTCAATTACTTGCTTTTATGCTTCTCTACTTGGTTGTTTGCGTATTTGCGTGCATGCCTGTCCACTTTCAGACAATCGCCACAAATCCGCAAGACATCTCATCTCATCCCACCCTCCTCTCTTCGACGCCGTCCAAAAGCAATGTTACTATCCCTACATAGGCATTCAGCCATCAATCCACCTCTCCTCCGGCCACCAATTCTCTTTTGCTCTCTCTGACTCTCCTATTGTACAACGCGCAAGTGATGCGGTATTGTGTCGTATGGGGCCACGACAAATAGCGACGCATATACGCAGTGAAAGAAAAGCCGCTGATGAAGCGACCACCCGGCTGAGCAAAGCGATTATGTACCCCCGATTCATCTCCATCGTTCCAGCTTATCGCATCTGAACGCATTCAAGTCCCGCTCAGCGCACGGGAAAGGAGGAAACGATCGCTCCCAAAACAAACGCCTCGCCAGTAAAAGAACTCGGTTGAAAGAGTACATTTTTTGTGATTCATTGAGTACCACCCGTGGTCAATCCGGACCATAGCAACTCAGCCCGCCAGCCTGTATGCATGCAGAAAACAAAATGACTTCGAAAATCGATGGGAAGGCGATAATAGCATGCATGGCGGCGAAAACTCAACTCCTTGCTGAAGAGGGAAAGGCTCTTACGGAAGAGGTTCCAGATTGTGAATACATATCGATGGAGACGGGGACAAATGAGAGTTATTTGGCGATATTAGTTGAGGAATCCTTTACACGCTGCTGTACCGCAGAGGCAGGGAATACGATCTGTACTTCCGATCTCACGTTCAAATTTGTAATCGTAGGTGAGTTCCTCGTCTGGGATATGTTAGCTAAGGCAGGTAGAAGAAGAGAGGGGTAGACTTACTTTCAGCGATATCTCGCAGCGCGTAGATGACAATTCTCTTGCTCTTATCCACCGTGATGATCTTGGCTGTGCAGTTGGGCATACAGCTGTGGTTGATGAAACGAGCGATACCACCCTTCTTGGTCGCATCAACGACAGTATTCTCATCGATTCTGAAGAGGTAACTGCTTCCAATCCCACTCTTGAGATAACGGTGCTCACGAAGATCTGCGACTTGTTGTCTGACTTTTTCACCAACGTACTCAATGATCATGTCATTCATAGCAATGTCCTCCATGGCATACAGACCCCAGTTGTGGATAGCCGATCGCTCGAATTTGACAAGCTTCTTTCGCTTCTTTAATTGATTGAAGCTGAGAACGTTATCGACATCTGTTCCAAGAGACTTCTTCTGGCGGTCGAGGTCAGCAGCAAACGCACGTTGGCTCAATCGGTTGGCTCGAGAATTTCCCTTCGTTGCGATCTTGTCCGAAGCAATCTTAGCAGCTTGTGCCGCATCGGCAGCAGAGTCTCGGCCAGTTCGAGCGGCAAGAGCTTCCCGTTCCTGTCGTTTCTTCAGGATCTGAATGTGATGAGGCAGATACTTGGATTTCTCTGCGTTGAGAATCTTCTTTGTTGGCTCGGTACGAGCACAGCCAGAGGGATTCGGGACATAATAGCCTGTGATGGTGGTGTCGGTTGTGACCAAGCCTCTATAGTCGTCGCGATTGAGCGCCTTGATATCTTTCTGCTTCCAGGCCCATGGTTTTGCCCAACCCTGCTTTATTGTACCACTAGACTTAATGATCGAAGTAGCAGCTGGAATGTCCTCGTCATCCTTGATGAGATTCTGAATGCCATCGAGGTCGAGGATTGTATTGAAATCGTCATCAACAGTGGGTCGAGGTATCTCAGCGGACATCCCCCACTCGACGGTGGTCTCGACAGGAGCTGTTTCTGTGACATACTCCTCGTCATCATCCGGACTTTCGCTGTGCTGGCGGTCGAATGTATCCAAGTAAACTCCTTCCTGCTCCCTCTTAAGTGCCTCACGCTCCTCGAAGATCTGTCTCTTTGACTTCTTCTTCTTCTTGGCAGCAAGCTTCCTCCTACCTTCATCAAGAGCAGCTTGGGCATCAAGCTCGTTCCGAAGAACACCATCGACATCCGGCATTTCCTCATCGATAGTGCTGGCTGAAAGAGGGAACTCCTCATTGATCTTTTCCTTGGCCACTCCGAACAGTTCTTCGTCACTCTTCATCTTCTGACGCTTCAGGGCTGCCTCCACTTGTAAGTCAAGTTTTCTCTTCTTCGTTGGAACATGATCTCCAACAACGAAACTGGCTTCACTCATTGAGTCGTCATCAACAGCCCTAGCTTCTCGAGATCTCTGGAACACATCATAAGAATCATCTTCTTCTGATGTCATTCTGCTTCTGGGTCGCGAATCAGGCTCCTCAGTTCCTTGAGCGCGGAGACGGCCATCATCCTCGGATTCTGGACTGCTCTCAAGGAAGAAAGATGCTAGACCTCTGAACTGATCTACCTTCTGCTGCCGCTTTGGTCGTGCTCTGTCCAAGTATGGATCTTGGAACCCAACAGCAGACTTCGTCCCATTCTTGATCTTGCGGATTCGTGGCATAGACGCAACATTCAGACGAGCAGGTCCCATGGCACGCCGATCAGAGCTTTCATTACGAGAATTTGGTGTTGCAAATCCAGGACTATCTTCTCTCTCGTCATCTTCGTAAATGAGTTGCATCTTCATGTCCTTGGGGTCATCGATGCCATATTTTCTTCGCTTGGCTGTATGATTTGCAGGGTCCAAATAGCTGTGTATGGCTGGAGCAGCAGTCTTTTCTCGAATGTTTTTCAGTAGCTGCGCTTTGAGTTGTTTCCGGATGACCTCGATAGCCTCTCTGGAGGGGTCGAAATTCATGGCGCGTTCCTTTCTCTCCACTTCCACATCGGCAGCTTCTTCTTTCTTCCGGGCAATTTCAGCCTGCTTCTCCCACTCATCATTATCCTTCAGCGTCGGGCTTCTGCTTCGCTTGCGACTCATCTGAGAAGCGCGATAAGCTTCTGACCTAGATCGGGAGCTCCCATACAAAAATGGCTGCATGATCATGGTATAGTTGAACATGAGCGTGCGATCGAGTGTTCTACAACAACGCTCACAGTCATGTCTACCGTAGTCGCTATTTGGAAAGATGATGTAGTATCCCAGCGCATCCATTTTGACATCCTCCGGATTGAAGTGTCTCATACGCTTTAACATGTGCGGTGGAGTCGTATTCATACACGGCACAGACTCACCCGAGACGAAGATGTACGGCTGGTGCTTCAATTGTTCGGAGACCGGCTCGGTACTTGGCATAACTCGGATTGGCTTCGGCTTCGTAGGAGGAAGTAGCACTGCTGGGGCAATTGACTGGATCGGTGGCCGAAAGATTGGTCTCGAGCCTGAAGGGCCCTTGGGCGCAGTTGGAGGCGGCCCGGAGAACTTCGCGGCATCTGCGTGCTTCGCTGCGGGTGTAGGAACTGACTTCACAGGCTGTGGAGTCGCTTCAGGCTTCGGGGCCATTAGCAGATTCTCCATCATCCGCCTGCTCTTGTTGCCCTCGGGATCAAAGTCAACCTTGACATTGCTTGAGCCGATTCGCATGCTCGATCCCTTGCGCACAGCAAGCTTCGCAGCCTCAATGGCAGAAACAAAGCGGCCACCTTTTATAATCCTCGAGTCCCGGTAACGAAATGTAGCAAATCCCAAGCAACTGCCGGTTTCTGGGTGGAGCTTGTTGCTGCTCTCTGCAATTTCTCCAAAACTTGAAAATATGGCCGAAACGCTGGAAAAGCTGTGCAGAGGGTCGAATCCAGTGACAACGACTTGCGTTGGCGGACCAGGCCCGAGAGACGTCTTAGGGTCATATGCGTAAGGTCTGAGAAGGTATGGCGCATGTCGCAGTCGAGATTGGGGATTGTGGAAATCAACATTGATATAATCCAACTTTCCACCTCTCTTCGCCAACCGTGGATCCGCTGGGGGAGCGTCATCTTCTTCCTGCAAAGCCTTTCATTAGCCAAACATTCACGCAAAGTAAGATGACGCTCCCCGCAGCAGATTATGTGTTATACGTACCAAGCCAATATCCTTGTATACAGGTTTCGCCTTCTTCATGTCTTTCGCATTCAGCTTCTTGTCGAGCAGAGGATCGTAGACGATGACGGAGCCCTTTACACTTCTGTTCGGGTCTCGAGCATAGACACGCGGGTCTGCGGGAGGTGTATCTGCCTTGGCAGTATTTTGTTGTGGCGAGACATCATTCTGAGGTGGAAGGTATTTCTCGCTGGGAAATCCTGTGAAACTCGAGCCTGCGGTGGCAGACTTGCTATGGTATGGACTCGCAACATGGCTTGGAGAAGAATCGACGTTCGTCATAGGTGTGCTATTGATGTGCTGATTGCTGGATGCCGACAAGTTGTTCTGCTGAGCAGCAGAGCTGAACACAGATGATACTGTGCTCGAATGTGAACTCGCAGACCCAACGCCATTGAGCAAGTCACCTTCATCGAGTAGTGGAGCTGCAATATCTGCGGTTGGAATGCCGCCCTCGCCAGATCGAGAAGGAACAGCATCGTCAATGCGGACATTTGGAAGCACCGGGGCCTTCGCATCAGCAACAGGCCGGCTCAGAGGCGAGTCATGACTGAATATCTTGACTTTCTCTCTTTCTTTGGCTTTGTCTTTGGCTGCCCGCGGAGCAGTAGGGAAGAACTGTGCGAAGCTCGCACCAGGAGCACGAGACATCGTGACAGAAAGGTCGATCTACCTCTTCCACCTGCGGCCAACCAACATCTCTTGTATATGTATCAACGAGCGACTGCATGCATATGTGTAGAGACGTTGATGATGAGGTACGCGCAGAGGCGCAAAGGGGGTACACGCGACCTCCTCGAGGATCAGATCTGGATTCTTGCGCTTGGGCGATATGGCGAAGAGCAAGGGATGCGCGGTGGTCGGAACGGGTAAGTATGAAAGGTTTTGTTATGATCTTGCGCTGAGGGTTTCGTGAGAACGAAGAGGAGGTTGTTGTCGTCGTCGTCGAAGGGGGTGGTAGTCGTGGAATGGGGATCGGAAATGGAGTTGAAGTTGGAGCGTGGTGAAGTTCGCACGCCAGCCGAAAATGGATTAGCGTGCCGTGGTCTTGGCGGTCTGGCTGGTGTTGTGAATGCCTCTGAGGGTCAAGATGATTGAGCCGTAACAACAGCAATGCACAATGTGATTCTATCAACGTTCATGAATTCCATTATTTAACGATTGTGTCTCCTCAATTTCTTATATGAATAACTTAGAGTCTTGCAACTGTCTACTTTCAAGGTTGAGTGCACGGAGAAGCGAATATCTGGTCTGGAACGCGGGAGTATCACGAAAAGTCTCGTCTCAAAGGATAAATGGATATGTTCGCGTTCGTCTTGAGTTCGTTCTACGCGCCAATGATTCGTGATGATGAGACGGACACATTTGGCTTATTATTGAGGGCTCTTTGGAGTTTTAATTTGCGTGTTTACTTGAGATCGTTTGGCTCTCGAGGTTCGCTGAGTGGTGGCCTCGACGTCATGCAGCCATTTTTGACCCCTGAGCGCGACCCCTTTTATTATCACGTGCGGGTGCAATCGACCGTATCGTCGGACCGAGACCTGGCCTTCTTCATCATCTCTTCTTTTCCATCTTCTCAAACGCAGTTGTTGAAGGACCCATAGAAAGGAGAGCAGAGCCGGTCGCAGTCGTCTGTATGCTTCGTCACGTGATTACAGGCAAGTCTCGAGATCTCTCTTTGAGCTGCTGTCCTTCCGCGTCCTCGTGTAATCCGGCGCCGCTAACTTCCCCGTGTTTGTCTTTCATACATCTGTAGTCTCTTCTCTAATGGCCTGCTTGCTTTCGTTCATAACCACCGCGGTTCCATTCCTCCTTGATGTACTTGACCATGACTACCCGGGACAGAGCTGCTCATCCATCACCAGCGTAACGATGTTGCGCGATCGTGAAGCTCTTGAATTCATCGACGAACTCGAGAAGGTTGTTGCTCCACGATGGGGAACATAGCAGATTTCCGTGGCCTGTTAAGTCGATGTGACAGCCCGGACAAAGACTGTTCCTCGTTGAAGGTGACACAATATGTCCATTGAGCATCTCAGCTAGATATTTCATGCCTTCGAGCAATCAAATCAATTTCGACTTTTAGTTTTTGCCCAATGTTTTTCATCGAAGCAGCAGGAAGTCTTGGCTCTTCACACATGTTACTCATCGTAGCAACACTGGATCTAGGCCGCGTAGTTACGTTGAGCTCCGACCATGCGGGAATAGTCTCCAAGTGCTCAACATCGTTACAATTGACGGCTTATCAGCAATTGCAGTGTTTCCTTCTCAAAGTGCACAAAGCCAAGCGGCCGATGCATAAGTAAATCCAGCCATTGATGGCCTTATAGTAGAGAGTGGGGGAATATCTATCAAGGTATCGGAGTTTGAACTCCATCAAGTCGCTTGGAAAAGGCAGTTGGTCGGAAAGTGGGATCTAGTATCTCGCCAAGTCGGGCTGCCAAGTACTGCAAAGTTAATTAGCACAGAATTTTTTAGCGATCAACAGCTGTTTAAAAGATATATCTGTCGGTGGACAAAGAATCAAGATGCTGTACAAGCGTCTAATTGTCTTGGTAGGACCTGGCAGATGCCAGCCTTCTGATCTGCTCCCCTTGGCAAAGTGGATTTGGTCCGAATTTTCATGGTCCATGTTGGGCCCAAGTCTTCATATAAGATCACGATAATCTTTCCTTTGAAATGCGTGTCTACTTTTTTATGCCCCCAGTTAGAGCATTTAATCATGTATTTCGCTTCTCTAAATAGCTTGCTTATTGTGGCTTCGGCCGTCCAGCAGGTGACAAGCGAGCCAATCTCACGCTCCTCTGTTACCTTTGGCGCCCCATTCTCAGTCGAAGCAGGGGGTGTTCAAAACATCAATATCGTCTATGAGCATGATATACATGGGGAGCTGACTGTGGCATACGGGCCATGCGGAAAGCCAACACTTGAAAATGCCCATCATCACGTTGGCAGAACTCATATTGGTAATCACCCTCTTGCGGCACGACATATGGACTGGCAAGATCAAAGACCGAAGAAATTTGTGTGGATTGTTCCATCCAGTATTGATGAAGGATGTCTTCACGCGTTCGTGGACAATCAGCCGGTTGGCACTTCGGGAAGATTTACTGTCACAAAACGGGTGTTAAAGCGAGGAGCGACATTCGCGGATGTAGCTGATCCGATGGGCCCCTGGTTCGACGGGGTTGAATACTTGAAGCAAAAGCAGCCCGACGCTGTTTTCGTCTCATCTGTCAAGTCGAAGAAGTTTGGAATTTTGGGCGCCGGAATATCAGGGCTACATACTGCTGTAAGATATCCTGTGATACCCATTGTACAATCGTCTCACTAACATTTCATGCATAGCTGATCTTGGACTCCGTCGGTATTTACAACTGGAAGATCCTGGAGTCAGACAACAGACTTGGTGGCCGTATCTACACAACATACTTGAACAACACTTCTCCCGATGAGTATCAATACCATGAATTAGGTCCTATGAGACTTCCAATGACCATTAAGGATGACGACACCAACGAAACCTTTCCAATTCAAGACCAACAGCTCGTGTTGCAGCTCGCCAATGTTCTGAATGACCTTAATGGAAACGACTCTTCAATAGCTGTCAAGTTCATCCCATGGATCCAAGCGAGCGATAATACACCAGTCGCAACATCCAAGCGACGACCAGATGGTACGATTCCAGGAAAGAAAGAAGTGGCTGCGAATTCTTCGCTGGCAGATGTTGTCACGTGGTCCAACGCTACAGCCGCCGAGGAAGCCATCGATGCTCTAGCTGCTGTGAAGGCACTTGACAAGGATAGGGTCAAGTTCTATGCAGGAAATGTCTTTAGAGCTCATAAACAGGCGGTGGAAGAAGGCCTGCTTGATTTCTCCGAGGTCGAGTACTTACGACGTAAGTTTGCCTGGTGTTGCGAAGCTCAGTATGGTTGTTGAAACTGACATTCTCTCGACTCAGATGTTATTGGCACTGATTTGAATACTACCGATGAAGTGACTACCACGGCAGTTTCTTGGCCGATGTGGGAGTTCGAAACCGTGTACTTCATGGCCAATGAGTGGGCAACCATCGACAAAGGAATGAGCCGGCTCCCAGAAGCTTTCCGACCACTTATCAAGGACCGCATTATGTTTAACACCAAGGTGCATGGTGTGAAGTACAACGAAGAAACAAATTCTCTTACAGTCGCCCATCGTCCAACTGGAAGCGACCCAAGCGAGGCCTCCAGGTCAGAAGAATTTGACCACATTTTCAACAGTGTTCCTTTCAATCTCTTGAGATTCTGGGAGCTTCCCCCTCACTCTTCTCTCATGCGTCGTGCCATAGATAGGCTGGTCTTTGATGGAGCTGTCAAAGTTGCGATCCAGTACAAAGAGAGATTCTGGGAGCATCTCGAACATCCCATCATTGGAGGCTGTGGAAGAATCAACATCCCAGGGATTGGACAGATCTGTTATCCATCCTACGAGATCAATAGTACCGGTCGTGAGTATTTCAAGGATCTTAATGATTAGACAGAGTAGGACTCGAGCCGAGACTGACATTTGATCTTTAGCTGGCGTTATGCTTGCAGCATACATTTCGTCCTCAGATGCCCGAGTCGCTTGTGCGATGCCAGAAGAAGAGCACATCGCATACATCCAGAGGGCAATGGTCGAACTTCACGGTCCAATCGCCGACGAGATGTGGACAGGAAACTATGATCGTCACTGCTGGGACAATGACCAGCACCACGCCGGATCCTGGGCTGTTCCGATTGTTCCGCAGCAACAGTTGTATCTGCCAGCATATTGGCAGACTGAGTTCAATACTGTTTTCATCGGTGAACATACGGCTTACACACATTCCTGGATCTTCAGTGCTCTGGAGAGCTCGGTAAGAGGTTCAGTACAGATGCTGCTTGATCTTGGACTGGTAGATGAGGCCAAGCAAGTGACGCGGACTTGGATGGCAAGGTGGATCAACCTATGAGATGCTGCAATCTAATTTGAGAAGTAGTCATGAAGTGGCTCTAGTAAGAGAGGACGAAGGTTCCTCTTTATGGTGTTGACTAGGCCGAAGAATTTTGAGGACAGGAGCAACTGGAGGAAATACAGAAAGAAATCAAACATAGCCTGATCCTTCTCAGTGCTATCCCCTTGTGATAATCAAGACTCCTCTTATACTATTTTGGAACTTACAGGATAATCAGGAGTCTTCTACGAGATGCATCATACTGATCTAAATCCGCTAGTCGCTTCTCGGGTTTCTATTTGCAAGGCTGTCAAAGACTTCACCCGACAACCGTATCACTAAGATTGTTTTTCTACATTCACTTTGTCACTCGACAGATGATTCGGATGTTGAGCACACCATGAGTAGGAGCTAACACATACATGGCTAGGCAATACTTAGATTCCAAGTCAAATACCTTCCGAAGCATCGTCAAAGTAAACAAACTTCGAACTTCGAAATAAGTATGGTCGGACTCGTGCAAGACCCTTTCAACGAAATGGGAGCAACTTCGACAAAAGGCTATGCCATCGACGTGAAAACGGTTGGCTCTAGCAAGGTCCTACATCAGAATACAACAACAGCGGATCACAGCATTACAAATATGGATATATGTTTGGAGGATGTTGATATCTCAGACTTCGAGTTTCCTACAGCTCCTGTTCCGGATGCTCAGAAGGGTAAGTTCCATTAAGAATACATTTAATGATCGAGCATTACTGACTATCAGCCAGCAGCGCAACGCATTTCGTGTCCCGATGTCATCCTGCCACCCAATATCCAGGTCGACGACTTTTTGCAGCCGAAGGTTGAGCCTTCTCCTTGTCTTCGGAAGTCCATCGTCCCTGAGCAAATCGAACAAGACATGCACCCACTGGGATTGGCCAAGATATTCGACCTAAAGGCTCCGAAGGCTTACATCGGCTGGGAAGACTTGGTGCCCGTGTATGGCGGGAATCCTTTCGCACAGGCTTTGAGAAACAGGACGCCATCTAAAAGTTCTTGCAACAAAAATGACCTCTCCGACTTGCAGGACATACCGATAAGAACTGCCAAGCAGGACCATAGCTTTGTTCAAGTCGACCGGGGTAGTAAGAAGCTACTTATCCTTCGGAGCAAAGAAGATCCTACCAAGCCTCTGAATTCTCCTGGACAGCCCGGTTACATTGAAGTTCCGCTCGCCAAAGTCCGGAAGTCTGGATGTATCTTCGCCAAGCTTCTCGATGATAAAGACAAGGGAAATGAATCTCGATTCCATGGTAATTCGGTCGTATACAGCTTCGATTCCGCACACAAGCCCAATGTCCACATCCAAGACTATGCGATCTATATCGACAATCTCATGACTTCCGACTTCGCTAGAGCATCGCGGGGCTATTCTCGTGTCCAGAATCTGACGAGCAGGCAAATATGGACGGGTATCAAGATCTGGGGAGCCTGGGTAGCGAATGCGTCATTCTCGTCTGCCTATACCGAGGAAGAAGTCAGAAACGCACTACTGGTGGGCATGTTTCTCGGGGATCCGCTGTACTCCAAGGAACTGTACAAGATGATTGTTGCTCGAGGCTATCATCATACTAATCCTATCGTTGGTGCTCTCGCGTCAATGTCACGTATGATGTGACTTCGGAGCAGCTGGGGATCAAGCTATGGCTCGCTCCAATATCTGTATGTAGGTTGATGGAAGTACTGTAGTAGCCATCAGTGAGAGTGCCGCACGAGGCGGGCATTGAAGAAACCCACGATCAAGCAAACCTATCTTTCCACTGTCCTCATGATTGTCTGTGCTCACTCTTAGGCACTCTAAGACAGACCTTTTCTCTATGAGCAATCTTGAGGTAATCGTTCAACCGCAGCCGCAGACGAAACCAATCCCAAGCCCACACAGAATTGTTTACTATTGCCCCGAGCACACCTAGCAGACTTGAAGAAATATATTGAATTCCTACTTTGGCACGAATGAGAATGGGAAATTGCCTGCGGCCCCGATTTGAGGCGCGAGGGCCAGATTCAACCTCATGGAGGACCCATCCACCTGAATTGTGGCCCTTTCAGGTCTGAACAAGTCCATGAGGGTGACAATGATGCAATTTATACATTCAAAGAGGCACCGGGACGGATTAGGCCCCAGGAAGCAGGAGGCCGTGAACATATCCATTCATTCTTCAGATATCACAGTCTTCTATATTAACACGGCGATTTCCCAGTCGCGCTATGGTACAAGATAGGAGTGGCAAAATCAATCTCTGTGACGAGTGGTTCCGACAATTCCATTTCCCGTGTTAATACCCAAGACACTTTCTCATATTCCAGAATCGAGTATCCAAAACCCAAAAGCACACTCAAAAATCCATTTCCAAACCCAACATCCAGCATCAGTCACCCCCTACCAAGCAAGAAAAGTAGCTCCAACCATAGTGGCCATATCTTCCAATGCCTTCCAATACTCCAAGTCTGAATCAAAGCCAATAAACTTCGCAGTCTGCACTGCAGCCTTTCCACGAGCTCTGACACCTTCTCGTCCTTCCAAGACCACGAATCCTGTGGTGACCCATCTGGCATACACCTCCAATCCATTCCAGAGATCTGTTTCCTCCAAACCGTCCCAGTACTTGTTCTCTGATCGTTTCTGGACCTCCTCGTTGAACAGTAAACCTTGTGCGTGATTGCGATCTGGTGGATGTACTCCTTTCTTTCAAGTGTCTTCTCTGGATCATACACCACGTAATCGCATTCGTCTTCGAAGGCGCCGGAGTGCTTGTCTAAGAGGAGATTGCATAGGAGGGTCGAGGAGGCTGCAAGGCGAGCCAACGGGAGTTGCATTTGTAGAGGCTGGCCATACGAACTCAAGGGTTTCTCGTAGTTCTCTTGGTTCTGGATGATGATTACCTGGGCTGCTGGGTTGAATAGACTACAAGTATCAATTCGCTGACTTTGAAAGAACGAAGTGTTGATCTTACTTGAACTTGTCTTTCACAGTGTATATCTCCTCTCCAAACGATAATCTCGAGCCACCCGCAACCCGAACCCTGTCGTCCTTGACCTTCTCGCGCTTGTACTGTGGCAAATTGTTCTTTGAGAAGCTGCGATATCGAGAGCTCTTTGTGATCCTGTGAGGATCATCTGGGAACAATGGACCTCGTCCCAGCGCTGGAGTTGTTGCAAATCGTGCCTTTCTGTCGTCCCACAGCTCAAACTAAAAGAGGTCCGGATTCCTGAAGAGTCCTTTCTTCTTCTCCAATAGTATAAGAACTGGGGAAGCTCCTACTTCCACGATGGATGATGCTCTAGCTTCTCTGGTGAGTCGGTTGCGTGGACTGGGAGGGGCTGGAGTTGGGACGAGGTCTATGTTGACACCACGAATCCGGCGGACTTCGCCATGGAGGCGTTTCAGGTCCTCATCAATGCTTTTCACAATCTTTCTGTATGATGGAGAGATTGTCTTCTTGATCTTGGGAAGGAGCCACTTGGTTACTGGCACCCATGACCGAATAGTCTTTACTCGAGGATCCTCGGCATGGCGTATTGACAGAGATTCGGACGTAAGAGAGTAGGATGCAGTTGGCAGTGGTGCTTTTAGAGATAGTATGGCGGTATTGATGGTGTCGATTCTTGCCCTATATCGGCTTCCACGGGTTCCAACGATGCAGTCGATGAGGGACTCAATCATGCCTGGCCAGGACCTGACGAGCGAAGAGGGAGACTCTGTGGTGATCGTTCGTGCTGTAGACTTGCGCTTGTAAGGCATGTTGAGTTTTTATTCAGTAAGTATCTGTGGTGGATTACGTGCGTCGCTGTAAGTTTGTGATTGGTTTTGGTTTCATGGGATCGAAGAATTCCGGGTGCGATGGATCTTGAAGAGCTAGAGCGCGCAACGCGTTCGGCGGGACATGATGCGACATTTGCGCTTTCGCTGAAGTGCCCTCTGCCATCAAGGTATTCGCGTCTTCATAAAAGTAATGACGTAGAGCTGAAAATTCCATTTCGAAGTCGCGCTGGACATTTTCGAAGCGAGACCCGCATGTCAACAAACAAATATCGGTGATCATTTCAACGTGCATCTTTATACAAGAGCTCATCGCGTATCTTGACGTAGGCATATACAAGTAAGTCTATCTCTTCCTACGGTGTTTGAGTGGGAAGAGAAGCATGAGGCCACGCGCGATACGGCGAGAAAATGGCTGGGGGCGCTCTTGATACTTCGAATAAGCGAGGTTCCCGAATAGCTCACGTGACGAGGCACCGTCGTTCTGAACCTTGGAAGTTCGCGTGGGAAAGACAGGCACAGAGCCCAGACTAATAGAGTAAGAAGAAAATGGGACGAGAAAGAATACTAGAGGACTCAGTAATGGTTGGAAGTGGCTCCAAGTGTAAAATTCATTCGAGGGATGGGATTTACATATCTGCCACCTCACATGTATTTTTCTTTTGGAGAGGCCGACCACCTGAACACGATGAGTAGTCCCTAAGTCGAAATTAAACTTGCAAAATCTAAGCTGGAGGAACAACAATGATCTTGAGCTATTGTAAAATCATCGATCCACTACTTTCCTGGGTTGGTCATATTTTTGGTGCTGTAAGCAGTGACGGAATACCACCTTCTTTTGGCCACAAGGTATATTTTGAAGTGACAAAGAGGGTATCAGCAGGATCACCGTTGCTAATGGATCAATGAGACACATCTTAGACACCTTTCGGGAGATCTGAAGTATTTTGATAGTATTCGGATGTTTGCCGAGCATACAAATTATTTGCTTAGCAATGACCTACCCAGATGTTTGCTCTTCGTTCGATAACAGTACTCGGCACATGCAAGCTATCTTGGCCAGAGAAGCTTCATTGACAGTCGTAGGGTGACAGCAAGATGGTTGCCGCTTTGTGTTGATTCGTATGTTTCGTGCGGATTGCTCGTGACATAAAACTTGGTGGCAATTGCTCGGCTGACTTTCCCCGGGCTTGATTTCAACCTCCATTCCTTCCAAGAGACATCGCTCTCAGCGAGATTATACTTAAGTGTCTGGGTACCTCGATTGGATGCTGCCGTTTCATCTGCATTTACCCAGGTTTCCATTCCAATGAACACCTGACGTGCAGTAACAGATAGCCAAGCTCCACCAAGCCAAGACTAAGATCTCGTCTCCAGACAAACCTTGAATTGAGATCATCTGTCCACCCGCGCAAATTGCATTTTAATAAACACGCAGCCACTAGACAGCGATGCGGCAGTTTAACAAGCTCGGTAGTCTGATATTGCGGGGTATGGTTGAGGATATACAGAGGAGTGCGCCAGCCAAAACTTAATGGACCAAGAAGAATTAATTTGAGGATAAGTGCAAATGTGCCTAAACAGGACGGATGTTTGGTGTTAGATGGTGGCGCGCGACGTATGTGAGGGAAGGCAGGTATAAGTTGCTATCAATACCAGTATTTATTTCTCGCTGAGAACATCACTTATCGCCTTCTCCAGACATACCTTTGCTTTTGTCTTTAGAAGTTGCAAGTGACCATGAAGCTCTTCACCACCATATCTGCCCTGGCTTCGGTGGCCCACGCACATTATGTTTTCCCATCGCTCATCGCAAATGGTGCAGCGACGGGAGAATGGACAAACGTGCGTCAGTGGACAGGATATTACTCTAACGGACCGGTGACCGATGTCAACTCTCTCAGCATAAGATGCAATGTCGATGCATCAACGAAATCCGCCAAAACACTAACCATTGCCGCTGGCTCGACGCTTGGCTTCTCAGCCAAGGCCAGTATCTCGCACCCTGGGCTCATGCAATTTTACATGGCGAAGGTGCCAGCTGGGAAGACGGCTGATGCGTGGGATGGAAGTGGAAGTGTTTGGTTCAAGGTGTTCAATGATATGCCCGGACTTGGTGCCAGTATGACTTGGCCTACTCAAGGTCAGAGACTTCTAGGATGTCAATATCGAAGCGAGGACGATAAGCTGACGCACAAGAACAGGAAAAACTTCTGCCTCGTTCACGCTCCCAAAATCTCTGCCAAATGGCGAATACTTGGTCCGAGCCGAGCACATCGCTTTGCATTCCGCTGGAAGTGCCGGAGGTGCTCAATTCTATATCTCTTGTGCGCAAATAAATGTGACTGGAGGAGGATCAGGAACACCAGGGCCATTGGTCGCATTCCCTGGTGCATACAAGCCCACTGATCCAGGAATCATGCTCAACATCTACTATCCAATTGTAAGAGAATTCTAGTATTTCGGAATATGAATGAAAGCAGTGGCTGACCCTTGTATAGCCCAAGTCATACACTCCTCCAGGACCACCAGCCTGGACTGGCTAGAGAAGCATGGACTTTGGACGGGAAACAAAGTAGGTAGACGAGACAGCTCGAAGCAATAGGAGTAAAGATTAACATGTTTACTGAGAGAGTGTGATGGACTGACTTAGGTCAAGATGGAGATAATACAGGACTCCTTGACTGGCAATTGCGTTGGTGGTATGCAACTGCTGCAAAACGTCTTTCTCATGTCCCAATGATTGAATCAACTTTTAGACAACAGCAATGTAAAAGTGCAATCGATAACGTTGTATTGAAATAACTGAACAAAGACAGTAGTGATTGCATCAATATATGCTTCTGTGGACCAGGACTCCAGGAGACAGTAGGTACGAAGCCAAGCTAAATGTCACTAAGCTCCGCGCGACTGCGGATTTGCTACGAAAGATGAATACTTGACCTTACACATGTATGATTTGTCCATACAGATAATGGTTTGGAATACCAGAATGTGCACAAGAATAGGGATGTAGACAGTGGATGTTGCAGAGGACATTGAACACCGAAGAATCGGTTTTGCTCCGATGCCACGTGACACAGCCAGCTTTCTGCATCTCGAGGTCGCATCGCCATCCGTAAACTTTTTCTTCCTCTTCAGATCCAAACCTTTACCCCACGTCACTTCTGCCCATTTGATAGCAACAACAAAGTCGCAATGGATACAATTATGGAAGATACGGTCGCAGACTCGACTAGGCATGGCCAAGTCCAAGTTCATTTCATTACAAGTTCTGAAGACCCTACCATCGAGCTGGAGGAGGGTAAAAGGCAGCTTCTTGTGCCCACCAGTAAGCAGAACCCCAACTTCTAGCCATATCTTCTTGCTAACGCGGGCATGAAGACGTTCGCAGATATGGTCTCTCGCAAATTCTCAATTCCGAGTCTATGCTCAACACTGATGCGCCAATTCCCTTCGATTTCCTCATCAATGGAACATTTCTCCGGACAACCCTCGAAGAGTACCTTACTGCGAATGGCCTCTCCTCAGAAACGACTGTCGATTTGCAATACGTGCGTAGTTTGATTCCACCGTTGTACGAGGCAAGCTTTGAACACGATGACTGGGTCAGCTGCGTGGATATTTTGTCAGCAAATTCCAGGGCTGGGTCATGGGACGGGCATGATGTAGTTCTGGGGCAGGAGCGCATATTGTCTGGATCATACGATGGATTGCTGAGAGTATGGAACAAATCCGGACAAACAATTGGGACATCAGCATCGTCCAGTGCAGGAGGCCATTCGTCGAGTATCAAGTCTGCGAAATTCGTCTCTCCTACACAGATTGCCTCTGCTGGTCTGGATCGCACAATCAGGATATGGAAATATGCGGAAGCAGAGGATCACTTCTCTGCTACTCTGAAGCCTACTTTGGAATTGTACGGTCACAGGGGCGGAATTGAGTCAATCGATGTTTGGGGCCCTTCAAATCAGGTACTTTCCGGGTCGACCGATGGAACTATTGGGCTATGGACGACTTTGAAGAATTCAGCACCTGAAGCAAACCCTGCTCTTATATCCTCCGGGCCGACTGCGAAGCGCCGAAAGCTCACTACTTCGACCTCCACAGCACAGCGCGGCCCTCTTTCCATGATAGGTTCTCACATAGGACCAGTAAACGCAGTTATCTTCAACCCTCTTGATCATACCGTTGCATACTCAGCTTCGCAAGACCACACAATCCGAACCTTTGACTTGACCACATCCAGTCTTGTTGACACGAGAACAACATCACATCCATTACTCTCCTTGACCGCCCTACCTGGTATTAGTCACCAGTTATTAGCAGCAGGAACCAGCGCACGCCACATCACACTCCTCGACCCTAGAATATCCTCTCAATCTACACAAGTCATGACTCTACGTGGTCATGCCAACAAGATTGTTTCTCTTGCCCAAGATCCAGAAAGCAGATTTGGATTGGTCAGTGGAAGTCATGATGGTACATGCCGAGTATGGGATTTGCGAAGTTCCAGACAGGGAACCAAGGACGAAGGTGGCGGTCAAGTGGGCGAAGCTGTGTACGTCGTGGAGCGAGAAAGCCAGAAGGATGGCAAGAGGCCGGTGGGTGGAGACGGTATCAAAGTCCTTGGTGTTGCGTGGGATGAGAATGTCGGCATTGTCAGTGGAGGCGAGGATAAGATGTTGCAGATCAATAGAGGAAGAGGTGTCACTAAGCCAGCAAGCTCATAATACGAGGCCAATGGAACTTCTTTTGATACCCAGCCAGACAACTTGTCTATCTGGAAGTGAAAGTCCGGATAGTCAAGTGACTGTTTGTAGGCTTTGTGTGTGCTTTTGGCTTTAGAGGAATGCTTAAGCTACGAACTCGCGTACTCTTGACTATTTCGTGTCTTCTCGTATCCACAAGTAGCACTGGCCACAGCTATGCATTCAACGGCCCGTCACTTTCTGTGCAACACATTGAGACCATCATTGCCGTATTATAATGAACCCCCTTTATTGCGGGTTGACGGAATCCATGTTGTGATTTCCGCGCCACCTCGAAGCAGTTCAACAGGCTGTGTCCCTGAGCACTTGGACAGCAAGGCAGTAGATCTACGTGGAAGTGCGCGACTTCTCTATCCTGGATACGCGGGAAATGGTTGGAGGAAGCTTGGGCAAGTTTCATTCTTGCTCTTCATTCTTACCAAAAATCCACCAAGATTCTATCATCCTTGCTCGGCTGCCTATGCAACCTCTCACAGCAATTCTTGCGCATCTAAGCTTGCCCAGTTGTGGTCGACGTTCTTGCCGGTAACACTTCCAGCTCTTACGCGAAGGATTGGGAGATGCACTCGGGAGCAGAGTTGTATGAGCGGAAGTGGCATTGACAGAGGACATGATCTCTAGAAATCAAGCAGAGCTAGCCATTCAGTTGTTAGCCAGAATATTCTCCGTTTCTCGTACTCCACGTTAGCCTCAAAGCTTAGAAAATATTCACTTTGAGGGTAGAGGCAGATTAAGGCTGCAAACCACAACATTGGGCCATCACGACCGGGAAGACTTGAATACAGTGCACTTCCTATGAGAACCTTTGTGGCAGCCGTAGTGCAGCCATGATCGCTGATCTTCAGTTCATTCGACTGAACGATACTGGGCGACTACTTTGACTTCACACTGCTTCTTCCATAGGAAGCCGCCCCCGCGCGCTTCGAGCCGGAACCGAACACAGCATATGCAGGCACAATGAACAATACACAATGCAATTATGACACGTACAGCAGCCACTCATTTGCGTCACTCGAGGCTCTCCGGATGTCACTGCAGTGGCTTGTAACATTGACTGCTGCTGTACCCAACAGAACCCGCCCACCACCCGATATTGTAATGCATTCTAACAGCTTCTTCGTGGGACTTGCCATCTTTCCCGATATTTTCTCGGGAGAATGGCAAAACGAGCTTGTTGCCGCGACTTTTCGTGGCTACGACAATTGAGAAAGGGGAGAGGAGAGATGTTGTGCCACCGAAAGGGTTTCTTCGGTTTGAAATCCACACCCAAACGATTCTTGACACCACTCGAGACAACACATCAATGACTCCTGTTCTTACCTACCTGCACAAAGATAGACGTGCCTCAGCAGGACTTGTGAGAGTCATGCTTCCAATCGAGCGACGCCCGTCAGCTTTTCGATAAAACTTTGTTATTGTAACAGGGAGACCTGTGTCACGGGCAAGGACGCAAAGCATTGTAGTGCCTTCTCTGCTGAGTTATTTTCACATAATCATATAAAGCCACCTCAAGGAACTCTTCACTAGACATCAAACTCTGATAACTTCAACATTCGTCGTCCATTCTATTTTGCAACTATCACAATTCTCCTTA
This sequence comes from Cadophora luteo-olivacea, assembly GCA_026120085.1. Classification (NCBI taxonomy): domain Eukaryota; kingdom Fungi; phylum Ascomycota; class Leotiomycetes; order Helotiales; family Ploettnerulaceae; genus Cadophora; species Cadophora luteo-olivacea. The sequence continues at coordinate 204,775 of JALRMC010000031.1, read as the reverse complement.
CATCTCGACATTATGTCAGCCTCCTCAAATCCAACTGTCGTTCTCAACTCGACCACCGTCCTCAATCGTCTGGGGATACAGCTGTTCTCTCGATCTTCCTTTCCGATACCCATTTCGTCACCATTCTCCCTGGTGAAGAACTTTTGAGCCACACAGCTATCGTCACCAAATTCTTGATTGAGTTCAACGATGGAGGGGTCACTGCTGATACTTTCTTCGGGAGGACCACTAATTCGTACTTGGAACTCCCCTCTGGCAGTGCAATTGTGCTCCGCGTTGGTGAAGAGCAGAATATCGTCCTGGATATTTACGTCTATCATGCGGATGCGCCACCCGATGTCCCTCCAAAGACAATCCCACTACGCCAATCGGCGAGCCTACAACCAAGATCGATACGAGTCTCGCTCAGACTCAGAAGGAGGCCAACGCTACAGTCGAAAAGTTTTTCAAGATCATCAACGACCCAAAGGGCAATCCATTCCCGACCGCTGCGTTCAAAGCCTTGCTCAACGGCCCTGGCAACAAGCTTGGGGCTCCTGCCTCAGCAGCACCAGACAAGTTCGACCAGCTAACGAAGCTGTTGATGGGAGGTGAGGCCTCAGCAAAAGACCAGGTGGCAGCCGGCACTATGCCCAAGCCACCAGCCATCCTTGTGAAGCCAGCCGATGGGTCCTCGGACGATATTGCGCAGAAGTACACAATGTCCACGTTGTTGCAAGGTGTTTCCGATTTGTACGAAAACGTACTCCGAGTACAGAATATGGCCAAAGAGGGCCGAACCGCGCCATACGACATGTCAGATCCCGTACAAGCCTGCTTAGCCATCAAGGAGAACGCCGATCTCGCATACCAGGTTGCCATTGGAGGGCTGTCCGGTTACTACATTACCTCAAGTCAGACAGCCAACAGCTACTCGAAGGATGTCAACAGCTCCAGTTTTAAGCTTGAATTTACAAGCGACCTTTTCAAGCCCTTTAACCTCACCGAAGAAGCCTTGACAGAGATTTCAGGAGTTCTCGCTCAATACATATCCGCGATCGCCAGCATCAAGCTCGATTCCACCAGCAGCAATAAGCAAGTCACGCACTTCGTCCGCACCACGATGATCACCAAGCGGAACGTCTCTGGCGATGACAAGCAAGAATCCCATCTGGGTGTGGGTGCCTTGTACCAAGCTCATCTATATGCATATCGACAATCAAGCCTACTTCGAAGCTACGTCCAGCTGCATTGGGCATTCCGAGACCGAGACCTTTCATTACGACATGGAGTACTCCGTGTATCAAGCCGACATCAATTATGATCAGGTGGTGAACAACCAGGATACGCTGAACAAAGCTTTCCAGACCATCACTGCGCAGAATGCGCTTGAGTTCGCTAAGAAGCCGGGTATCACTACTGAGGTCAATGGTGGGGAAGGAGATGGTGGAGAAGGTGGCGGGGATGGAGGAGACGAAGGGCCTCTGGGGATGAAGGAGACGAAGGGCCTCTGACCGAGAAGACTATTTACTGAAGCTTCGGTCTCATGCGCAAGCTACCTTACAGAGTAGACTGCAAGTGCCCCTTCAAATCATGACAAGGATAGGAATTTTGGTGCAGAATTTGGGTCGGAACCATCAAACACAGTCTTTACAGATTACCTCGTTAGCTCGTCACTTTCTGGCAATGTAGCACACGAATCAATGCCAGAACACACTCATTTGCCATTTCATAAAGCGCAACACGTTTTTCAACTGTTTGTAACTCCTTACCTACGTGGGAAACAAGACCCAGGAATTGGGAACCTTAAGCCACAACTCACAACTCGATACCAGCCCCTCAGGCGTGGCGCGAGGCATCCCGGCTCGTATATCTCCCCTTCCAGCTTCACGAGATGAGATCGATTGTCCTCGAAAGATCTTGTTTTCCCATCCACACGGAGAATTATTCACCCCGGAGAATCGGTTGTTCGACCGCCTTGGCTGGGCGCAGTGGCCTCGCTTAGGTACTGCGCATTTATTGGCATGGTGTTTCCAACATAATTTATGCCTGCAAATCTGCCTGTGATGTTCTAGCTTGCACTTCTGACCATATATATCTCTGCGATAGGCTATAAGCTGCAGGCTGTCTTGTTAGCGAGTATGTATGGTGCTGAGGGACCTGTTGGTTGATAACCAAGGTTGCTGCCAAGCGAGATGTTATCGAGACGGCGTGTTGCTGAAGCTGCGCCCACCAACACGCGCGCTTTTCAGAGATGTATCAATTCAAGTCTCCATATAGTATCGTATGTCCTGGCAGTTCAGAATCAAAGATTTTTCGATTGCATGTCCAGTTCAGCACCTTCATTTTCATAGTTGGAATCAGAAATTCAGTCAACCTACCTCAGCCATGAAGCCCAGTACCATATTCGCCTCCTTGGCGGTACACTTTGTCATTGTTTCCTCTATGTACAACCATCGAATTAATCGACGTCAAGAAGAAGATTCATCCGAGGATCGTCGAGGATTCTTGTATATCTTGGAAATGTGCAGTCCTGACACGCAAAGAGTCATCGAGAGCGAAGACTTCAGTGGACACATCTTCCCTCACCTAGCAAATTCGTCTTTTCCCTGCGACCAGATAGATTACATCCTGGGATCATGTATGGCAAATGCCACGAATCCAGCCGTCGACTTCGCTGCGGAGCAACAATGTCTCGTAAGTCAACTTTCCGAGCTATGTGCGATATCCCCACCTCAATCAAGCCCACCCAAAAGTGCTTTTTGGGGCACCCTTCTGACAATACACAGTGTGGAAGTAACCTGGTGGATGCTTGGATTGGCTGCGGCGACTGCTATCGTGCCCGCGGCTTTCGACTCGGCAACGAGACTGTAGAGAGCATTTACATCTCGTCGATCTTCAGTGCGGAGTGCACGCCATCGCCTTACCCCACTGTCCCCTTCGGAAACCTCCTGAGCATTACAACACTCACTGCTGCGCCAACTGCTCCAAGACTCACTCTTGCCGAGGACAGGTTCCCCAATCAGACAGCGGCTAGCTTGTACTGGACCTCGAATCTGCATGTTACTCCTACCATTGGCGTTATCACTGGTATTGCGACCGGGAGAGCGACGGCAATGACAGATTCTTTTAGGATCTATACTCCAAGCGGAAGTCTGAGCACTTCAATGAGCAGTAGTGTGGTCAACAGCAGTCCGAGTACCACTTCCCCTCCCAGCGGAAGTGCGAGCGAGAGTGACAGTGCGGCTGGAGTTAGCACGACTTCGAGCACCGCTGGGGTTGGGGAAGTCGGAGTTGCAAGTGGCATCGTACTGGTTGTTGTGAATGTGGTTGCCGTCATGCTTCTGTGACAGTAACTTCTATAGTGTACCACTGCTCTGCTGCTATTCGCTGTGTAGCCTTCACAATTTCTCAATCCTTCCAAGGTGCGATAAAGGCCGTTGAAGGACTCAGTTGCACAACTTGTACTCTACTAAATAACATTGGAGCTGGGAAGTACACTGTACGTGTCTACCCACTGGGGTACTGCATCTTCATTTTTTGCATTTTCTGACCTAGTCAAGCCAAGGAATAGAGTCATAGATTGAATTACAGAAGTCTCTATCTCGCAATGTTATACTGACCATCAATCAGAAATAAGTCTGAATCTGTCTCTGATAATCTTATCTCCATCAAAGGCTATTCATTCAGAGGCTCAACATCTTCGAATGATATCCGCAACTTGAAGATGAAGGTACTATGTTTGCATGGATAACCACATATCGTGATTTAACCCACATGTCCCTTTAGGTTATTATCCTTTTCCAGAAACGTGCGGTTACGTTCCGCAAGTTTTGGAAGAGGAAGAAATGTTCTTGGCCTTACGAGCAAGGTGGTTATTCTGCGGAGGTATTTGTGTACTCCTGCCCCCAAAAAATCTAGAAACCTAAATATAGTGGTCGTTGAGTCCCAGTAAGTAGTCCAAGCTCCAATTTTTGGATTGTACATCTAACCTGTAGTCTGCCGGTCTTCAGCGGGAACTGGATACTTTGAGCGTGCTGTAATTGTGTCAAGCGACTGCACCCCAATCATTGATTGTTGTGGCGCCAATTATTGTGAGATGGCCTGTGCGCCGTGCGGAGTTGAATTAGCGGGTCCGGCAGAATTTGATCGTTCACGATTATCGTGGGGAATTGAAGCAACTCGCTTACGATATCGTGGAGTTTTGATTCATGTTCGAGTTGCGACGTGCAACAAAAACTTGTGCATGGAAGCTAGTGTAGCGGAACGGATGTATGATTTGTCCGGTGATGTCATACTGTGCTCCCAGCAAGATTCGAAGGAAGACCTCAAGGCTCGTAACAGTAAACAACGGCTCGCTTAATAAGTGGAGAAGAAAACTTTACCTCATCCTGAAGGCCTCCCATCGCCCTTCTTGGAGATCAGGGAGTTCCAAATTTTGAACGGAAACAATAATTTGTTTGAGTGAGTTCAAAGTCGAACTCTGAAAACAGACATTGTTCTGAGTGTGCCGGGTGACCAATTTGAAATTATACCTTTCCTTGCATTGTCAGCCATCCAATTGGAAGAAATGATAGGAAGGATAACGAGCCCTAGACCAATGCAACGGCTGAGCAACGCGCACTTGGTGGCCGACTTGTCCACTTGCCGCGTGTATTTCTTCATTATTTTGTCGTTGGACTTGCCTAGCGGCTGTTGACTCGCGCGAAGCGACCTATCTCTATGGTTTTCGAAGCGAACGCGTGCAAATGTGTTTTGAGGTCGCGTCCGGATGATAAACAAAGCAACGTCGCATTCTCTAGAACAAATCCTTGCCCTCAAATCTCGATTAAGTTCCCATCCCAGACTTGCCGATTCGGATCTCGAAGCGCGCCCCCTCATTCCCTAACTCGACTCACATACCACCACAGCGCTTTCGTACACAAACATGGAGGGTACAATCAGAAAGCGTGGAATGGCAGATGGCGCTACGCGCACCTCAAACAAGAAGTCGAAGAGAATGGAGATCATCGAGCGATTGCCAGAGGCGGAAGCAAATGGCATTGAGCGCCTCGTGTTGGGTGCAGCTGGAGTAGAGCAAGACCCTCATTCAGCTTACGCATTTGGGAGTACTGTGCGTTTCTCCTATCACCTTACATCATCTCATCACCATCAATGCCTCATGGGTTCCTTACTGTATTTGTTGAAGCAGAGCTGACCCGAAAACAGATAGCATTTATCGACACCCCTGCAGAAGAGCGTCGCCTCAGACCCTTTGAGCAGAGTTCGTTGAAGGAGTATCCATCAATCCAGGACCTCGATTATCTTCGTGAGGATCAATTGAGAATAAATACCGCATCCGACGTCACATTAACAAGTTTGACGCGGCCTTGCACGGCTGCTGGTGGACCTGTTCTGCGAGTAGGAGATATCGTTACTCTTCACGTCGTTGGAGACTTCCACAAGGAAGTTGAGGTACGTTTAATTTAGATCAACCCGAATCACAAATACTGACCAGAGCTCATAGGTCATTGGAGGTTTACTCAAGCATACCATTCCTACTGCACAAGGTCCCCTCCAGCTATCCCGACCCAGCCTCCTGATCTCCGCCCCTCCCGGCCAAGAAATGGAACTCACCTCCGGCCAACCCAATATCATCTTCCCGAACGACCAGCATCAAGACAAAGTCACCGCTCCACTGTCCATCTGGAAGGCAGCACGCACACAATATCCAGCAGCAGCTAGATTTGGGATGGAAGGAAAGCAGTTGTGGGAGAGAATGACAGTCACTCGTGGCAACGAAGAGCTGGGCACACTACATGAAATGCGACTGGCATTGCAATTCGGCATGAACGAGTCTGACTTCGCTGCGCAGCTGACATTCAGCGAGGGTCGCGACCGAGGCTCGAAGAATAGGCAGGATGGTATGGCGAAGGCGGGATTCTTCATGCTGAATTCTGGAACGCTGTTCCTCAAGGTGCCTGTCGATTCCGTTACCGGGTTGAACCAAGATCTGCTGATTGATATTGGTCAAGAGCTGAATGATGAGTTGGCTGCGCTTGCAAGTGAGGGTTTTGCGATTGTCTTGGTTGATACAAGAGGTTGTCATGCTGATGGTCTGCCAATGTCTGAGAAGCCGAAGTGTCTTCGGAATGCTCTGATCAAGGGTCCGAATGCTTTCCCAACGCCTTACACGAGAAGCATTGCGGCTCACTCTGGTTGGTCAAATGGCTATGCCCATATGTGAGTATTCTCAGGGCAATTACCCCCGGCCTCTTCTTGTCATCCCTACTCTCAGGAGACAACAGTTGTACCATAAGCTAATATTCTTGGACACAGGGGCTTCCCTTCACTCTGCCGCAACGAGAAAGGAGAAATCGAAGTCCCAGCTCCCTTCAAATACCTCTACCGTACCCCAGCTCAACCCACACTCAAGGTACCCGAAGGCGAAGAAGTGATCTGGACAGATGAGGAGAAGAAAGCCGCTACAGATTTCTACGACCTTGAAATCAAAGACAAGATCCGCCATTACCCGCTGCCGTTGACTCGATCCCGTCGTCCACTCCACATTCGAACCATGCAATACCGAAAGACCGAACAGGGTTGGATCGTGGACACTAAAGTCCACCCAGATGTGCCCGTGGAGAAGGCAGTATCTGACGACAAATTTGCGCAGGCTATGACGAAGTCGAGATCACGTCCAATGCCTGAGAAGAAGAAAGGCAAGAAGTCGAAGGGTGATGGAAACACTGCTGGTGCTGCTTGGGCTGGATATGAGAGTCTTGGTCGGAGACGTCTGGAGAATGGTGTGCCGTTCACTGGTCGTCATGCTACAATTGAGGAGAGATTTGCTGGCCATGAGCGGTGATGATCGGCCGAGAGGATATCCTTTAATCGGCCTTTTGGTTCATGACACTGGTATTGGACACGACTTACACATGGTCTTGTTTTCGGTGCGTCTGCAGATTTGCAGTTTTGGTATTGTGCACAGATCAGAAACAAAACTTTTGATTGTATTGAGACCAATGAAAAGCACTAAATCGACTTTGCCTTTTCTGCTCAAGACTTTGATTGACGTACTTGAGTAATCTTCCAGGATGAGGGGCATGAAGGCGCAGCCCATAAGAATTGGAAGTTGTCGTGCTCGCACCGGGCAGCTCCGTACGTTGAACTTGATCATCCCGTTCTGTTGTTGACTATAGAATAATGTTACTGACATTTGATCATTATTCACGAGCTCAAATCAACATGTCCTTACATAGTACCTTTCAAATGCCCAATACCTTAGGGTTTAGGGGTAATCTAAATAGTTCAGTCGAGCCAATGTATTAAGTCCACCCGAAACTTACGACTGCTGAAAAGATGCTCTCCCAGCTACTTGTTGATCAATGAAGGTTATAAACTGCCCCTCAGGAGACCCCCGAGCATACAAACAGTAGGTCCTCTAAGCTGGCAATCGATCTGCCCACTCGGACCCAGAATCTCGATAAGATTTCTTGTACGTTTTCGCCACACCGAAATGAGCTGTATACATTCATTTCCATCATGCTGACATGAATACATGAAATTTGGAAGCCCTTCTTATGAGGCTTAACCCTTCCTGAGCCGGGTTGTTCTTCATGGAGCTAACCCTTCAAGGGTGCGCTCGCATGCATATGCTGCTTGAAATTATCATGAGTCATCCTTCGGGAATTACAAGAAATGAATAACTCAATACAGCTGCTTGATCCTTCATCTTGAAATTATGATATATTGATCAGATCAGGATGTTGTCTGCATATGACAAATCTATGAAAACTCGTGTTTATCCTGCTCGTAAACCTAAGCTTCCCAACTTCCAATGTCTCCAAATGGTAACCCTTGGGGCGCAAACGATGACTTGAAAATATACCGTTATGACAATCGTAATTTATTTTCATTGCTCGCTTGTCGTTTGCTGCATCAGTAATTCTTCCCATACTTTAGTCGGGATGCATCCCTCAAGGTCTTCTAAGCTATTCTCCGCCAGGTACTCTTTGAGCACCAAAGCATCCAGGTCTAAACTATTCATCATCGCCCCGCCCAAATGTTCTGGGTCGAGAAAGTACACGTTTTCCCGTTCTAGCCCAGCATAATCGTCTTCCTCAGTCCTTCTGTAGCCGTCCCTTATACCCAAAATGCAGACCACATGGATCTCCCGAAGATTGGGAAACACTTTCTCAATCGATCGTACCTCCGTCCGGGCAAAGTACTCGTCATCAAGCACCCGTTCAAGTCGCAGACGCTCGACTTGGTGTCCTATAGCCTCGAGTTCGTGTATATCTGTATCTTCGATAGAGATTGTATCGAGGTCAAAGTTGAACCAGATATAGCGCTCCAGCTTAGGGTCGTGCTCGAGCACAGTGTCGAAGCCGTCATATGTTCGGGGAGCTAGCTGAGAGAAGGCCCGACTGTACAGATACCTAGCTTTAGGGTGCGTAGTCAAGTACTCTCGAGCCTCACGGCAACTTTGCAGCTGAGCCGGAGCTGCTGTAGGTGAGCGCAGGTGCCGTAATGGGTTGTTACGTGACCGCTGTTCTGCATGTGCGTTGGGCAACGAGCTCTTGGTGGTCTTTGGATATTTGGTGATCACACGTACTTCAACTATACGTGGCTTGACGGTCAATTCCCAGATGCGAGTGCGGAGCTCGGAGGATAGGCGTGAGAATGGATGGAATGTCGGTGTTGGAGTGGTGAACATGATTCTGCCAGTTCAGCTGAGACACGTGATTGCTGGTTCTAGTCGGAATGGTTTGCGTACACGCGAGGAGAGCTCCAAATCTCAAAGCAGTAGATGCTAACTTCGTCCGCGGGCTGAAAGGAATATTCGTCGGAGGTGTTACGGCGTGAATATGTGGCGAGGATATTGTATAGGATATCACCCGATCTCCAAACACGTAGCTAAGCAGGGTATTGCGGCGGACAACTGGTTGAAGTTGGTGGACCGCGCCGTGGGGAGAAGCAATAGAATCGAAGCAGAGCTTTAGTAGGTATGTGAATCTTTTCTTCCGGTGCCGCAACCCAACGTTGAAATATGACTCGAAAAGTACGGGGTAATAATATAGCTGCACAGGTGGGTGGCTAGCTCGCTTAATACTATTGGCTGAGAACATAATAGATGGAGTACCAAGGATATTGGCAGTTCATATTGCGCCGGGCGCCAGGCTGTGCTTCAGAGTTATCTCATACTCGCTTCCAAGCCCTGGGGCTGTGTACATATTGAAAAGAAAGCGATTGGCTGTAACTGGACAATGAAAAAGCGTGAGTTCAAGCTCCGTTTCCCCCACCGAGGGATTTGCTACACGTGTTGACTGATACTCAGAAGAGCCAAATAACTTCATGGGTTTCTTGAATTCCAGATGCCCCCCTCTGCGCTCTTCTCTGTCTTTTTAGGATTTTGAATTTCCTAAATTCCACGAAGAACAGGGAGCACAGGCGCAACAGATTTAACAGAGATACTGCCGTACTTGACCATGATCCCGAGGAACGGCTTCTAGTATATCAGGTACTCGGTATATTGATTGAGCAGTCTATTCTATTATTCACTTTAGCAAAGTAGTCCCACTCAGCTACTTCTCGAATACGCACTCCTGTGAGCCGGTAGTCCTGTTCAATCTCCACCGGGCCGCTCTATTAAATACTTAGATGCTCTTTCATATTCGGAGGTCTTCAAATTTATCTTGTCAGACGCGGAAACTTGTAGACATTGAATAAAACCAGATCCTGGATCCGAGGTACGACCCCACAACAACCTATCAAAATGCGCCATAAAATCAGATGTATTGAAGTTATCTGCTTGGATGTAAGCGTGAAGGGGGCCGCTCGTGGCGGACTTCAGCAAGGAAGCCAGCGAATAGGACATGTACGAGTTCCGCCCAAACCGGACACACCTACGCACAATCTCATATCCATCATAGTGGCTTGAGCAACATACGACTCTCAAAGCCGACTCTAAGACTTGCAAGTGAGTAGTGTATCTACATATGATGTAATGGCTTCACAGGGTAGGTACCAAACAAAAAGTTCTATTCGTCAAAGCTCAGATAGCTCGCATTGCGAACCCCAATCATGAACAAACACCGATTTCGCTTGTGAAGGAGGGGGTTGGTCCCTGGATCTAAGGAGCGGGACATTCGTGTAACGTCCAGGAACACCAACAATCGCATAAGCCACAAACTTAGCTTCCGAGGAGAGACAACTGTGAAAGCAACAACAAGGGAGCCAATTCTCGCGCTAAAACCATTACGTCTATAGTTCATATTACGTCCAACCAATAAACGGAACCGTCTCGGCAAGATTGTGATGAGAATTTGATGTTGGGATATGAAGCTGGCGAAACAGGAAATATCGTTCATGATTGCATGACTCGCTTGTGATACAGCACTCCCCGATCTCGATCAGTGAGAGGTTGCAGACTCGCTAACGCCATTCCAACAACGTCCCTGTCAAGGTTCCAGATTTGTAAGCAGGACAGGAGCTTTACCCGAACTCTGATACGTTCCTGTGAGAGTTTTTGGTTTCTTCTTTCTTGGATCAGATAGCTCGGATGTTGTTCCGTGAGGGGTACTTGAGGAGGAGCTTTAGTGCATGCAATTCTGATACGTCGTTGCCAAGCAAGTCTCTGGGTCTTTGACGAGGGGTAATCATACTGGAATCTCGATCTGGGAAATTCGATAGCGGAAGCTCTAATCCGGCTATGATGCGTTTGTATCAACCTGACGAGTTCTGACAAGAATCAACGATTGGGTAAGTCAAGTCAATCAGAAGTGAAGACATTACCTTGATTGTTGTGTATCCACTAGTAAGTTGTTAAGTTTTCTTGTGTAGAATATAATTCACTAGAGACCGGGTGCTAGCACCACATTTCCATCTCGGGATATACGTGCACGGGCCTGCAATACCTTCGCAGTTCTCCCGAGCAATGCTTCGGGAGTTGTGAGGAATGCGTATAATTCGGTGCGGCCGCTCGATCCTTCATCTCAAGCTTACGAGTTCATGTCAGACTTACAAACTTACAAGTCGATGATATCAAATCAAGTTGTAGGTCGTATACGATACAGATAAGAAAAACTTGTTTTTGACCATTCGATCAAGAGTCATCGACGATTGCTTTCGATATCCAATAAGCATTTGTTATCGACCAAGAGGATACAGATATACATATCTATCTTTATTCATACAACCCTTCCTTTAAAGGAAGACATTCTTCTTGTCAAGAAAATAAATATATTGAGAAGAACGAGCTTGAATACGAATTTTCTCTTTCTCGAATCGTGATCTAAGTATACGAGAGATGACGAAGATTTACATGTCACCGACTGTGGAGGACGAGGAGTTACACGATGGGTACTTTCCCAACGACACGAGATATGGAGAATCAGATAATGGGCCTCCGAGCTTTCGCGTGAGGTCATGTCTCCTTTGTATCCTCTAGGAGCGCTGAAAGCACATGGAGCTGACATACGAGAAAGAGCGAGCCGACAACTCCGCCTTCAGACCATCTAGAGAGGGCAGATAGCAGGTCGTCCGCTTCTGGTGGAGATCGCAAGTCGAGGAAGCGAAAGAGGGCTTTGGAAAATGACGAGGCAGATACGGTGATGTCGCGTTTGCAGAGGACAAGACGATCGCTTGTGGAGGATCCGGTGGTCTTAGGACTCTTGTTGAGGAAGTGCTGGTCGGAGAATGCTGCGGCGCTATTGAGAGGATATGATTGACTTTCGCTTTCATACTCTACTGCTGGGATGGTTGTTTAAAGGTCGTAATGAAAGATCTAGTCGAATGGATGCTCTGATTTCGAATCTGCGGTCTTTATCGGTTCTTTTTGGGACATAGGATGGAATGCTGAAGCAATTGTGAGATGGAAGTGGTGGGATCTAGCTTGTGCACTTACTCCTGAGTTCATGTAACATGTAGGGTTTGTAAAACTGAGTGGGCAGTATCCTTGTACAGCTTTCAGTCCTTTGCAGTACAACAACTAGCAATATCCCGTTCCGCAATAATTTCCTACCTGCAAAGTGCAGATCTTTTGAAATCATTTCAGCGCATTCAAATGTTAATTTTACCATCTGACATCACAAAGGCAGCACCTGCTCGCTAAGTTAAAACTTATCAGATCCATGTTTAACGGGACTTCCCCGAAGATTGTTCTAAGCCCTACCAGTTCCCAATTGTCTTGGGCGGGGAAGTCGGCAAGGTATGGAAGTCTGAGTTTGGTTGGAGACTTCTGGTTGGTGTTTCTCGCTTATTCAGAATGGTTACCCCTCATTTTCAAAACATGGCCGCAGGATCTGAACGACTCTGACATCAACGAGAAATTCATCATGTGTCTCAATGTCCCGTCGTTGTCATGACATCAGTCCCATTTCGTCAGTTCTTTTGGGTATGGGAATTATGAACGTGAGGTAATTCTCGCAGTCTCAAGCTGAAAGGGAAGATGAAGATGAATACGTCACTAAATTCAAGAACTTACTTATATACTGTTGCTCAAATACCCTCAAGAAATGACAAAAAAATCCTCATCGTCCACATGATCTAAAGGGAGAACCTATCAGAAATAAGCGAAGCAAACAAAACCAATCATGGCAGAAGTTCAATCGTGAGCCTCTCCCAGTCTCCTTGTACATTGCCTATGAGGATACTGATATATTCCAGCCCCATCAACACAACCCAATACAAGCCTCACCCGCACGAAACAATGAAAGCCGCACAATGGATGGGCCCAAAGAACATCCAGCTCGGCACCGTCCCGAAACCAATGCTCACAGCCCCCAAAGACGCCATCGTCCACATCACACACTGCACAATCTGCGGTTCGGACCTGCACATGTACAACCCCGACATGAAATCCGCTATGGAGAAAGGCCTTATCCTAGGGCACGAGGGAATCGGCATCGTCGACTCCGTCGGGTCCGAAGTCAAGACCCTGACGGCAGGAGATAGAGTCATCATCTTACCCGTCATCGCATGCGGAGAATGTTTTTACTGTAAGCGCGAAGAGTATTCACTTTGCGACCGGACGAACCCCTCGGAAGAGATGGAAGGTCTGTATGGTCATCGCTTGTCCGGTATATTCGGATATAGCAACCTCACGGGTGGATATCCCGGGAATCAGGCTGAGTGGTGTCGGGTCCCGAATGCGGATCTCGTGTGCGTGAAGGCGCCGATGGCGGTGCCGGCGAAGAAGTTGCTGGGCCTGTGCGATGTGACGCCGACGGCTTGGCATGGAAATGAGCTGGCTGAGGTGAGGAAGGGGGATGTTGTGGGGGTTTGGGGGTGTGGTGCTGTGGGGCTTTCGATTCAGAGGTTGGCCCTGTTTAGGGGTGCGAGGAAGGTCTATGCGATTGATAAGGATACGGAGAGACTTAAGCTGGCGGAGAAATTTGGGTCTATTCCAATCAACGTTTCGGAACATAAGGATGTCGCCGACTATATCCTTCAGGTTGAAGATCATGGTCTTGATAGATCCATTGAGGCGAGCGGGTTTCGAAGTACCAGTTCTGTTGCGCATACTGTGATGAGGGCGGTTTTGGCGGAGGGTGATAGTGGGGATACTGTCAGTGCGATGATTAAGGCGACGAGGAAAGGGGGGAATATGGCGCTGATTGGAGATTTCTTCTTCAAAACCAATCAATTTCCTATTGGGGCGTTGATGGAAAAAGCGATCACCCTCAGAGGAGGACAGCTATATGCCCAGAAGGTATGTACCCTCTCAACTTTCGACCTAACGATACTAAAGAAATACAGTACTTCCCGTACCTGTTGGATATTACTAAGGATGGCAAATACGATCCATCTTTCATGTTTACATATGAGGATGAGTTCGAGAACGTCGCGGCGGATTACGCGAAGTTCAATAATCACGAGATCCCAGGGGGACTCAAGGTGTGCTTGACGACTGCATTTGGTCGATCGCAATCGCTTTGATCTTATGTATCAAATAGGCAATATGCAACAAGAAAAATGAGCAACCTGGTCTAAATTCTTCATTAGAACTTAGCTCGAGCTTCTAGCATGGTATTCTCTCCCACATCTACACGTGGATAACAGTCTTTCACCAAGAACACATGAATAAAAGTGAACCCAAAATATCGTCACTAGATATGCGTAGTATCCTTGATTTTGACTTGACAGAGTGTAAGTCAGTTCGTCTGATAATAAAAGCTGGCGTCTATGTCTAACCCCACCAAGGCCTGCTCTGAACACCACTAACAAGCTAAATCTAATCCTTCGACTCAGCCGTATCAGCAGTCTCGCCATCTGAATCTCCGCTCTTATCATCCTCGTCTTCCTCTTCGTCATCGTCTGCATTTGGATCTTCCTCCTCATCTGCTTCGAGACCATAGCTCTCTTGGAAACTGGAGAGGGGTTGGACTTGTGTTTTGAATCCAGAGGCGGTGAAGCCTTTGACTATGCCCTATTTTCACATACGTGTTAGCATGGAACCTGACAGAAGACAGGAAAGATGCATTTAGAGCGAGTAAAGAAATAGGAGAGTATTGAGAGGAAGAGGAGGTGGAGTGAAATTGAAGAACAGGAAAGAAAGGATAACATACCTCCTCCATAATCGGCGCACAGGTAACCGCCACATTCGCCTTCCCGGGAGTGAAAGCCGGTAGCAGCACATCCTTCATAACAGCCTGAATCTCCTCGACCTTTACATCCCTCACTGCCTTCAAGATCTTAGCATCGTACCCGTCATCCAAGCCTCTAATAACGCTATTCACGAAATGGAACTGTCCAGCTGCAGCCATCGTCGTTTGTTCATCCGCGAGATTCATCACGATACCACTGATCGCTCCTTCCAGCGCGGCCTGTTCGAACTTCGCTGTTCCGTCGATGTACGATTCGAGGATGGCTTTGCCGGCTACGAAGGCGCGGTATGCGTCAGGAGAGCGGTAAACGGAGAATTGAATGAAGCCGCCGTCGGGGTCGCGCTTGAACCAGGAGCCGTAGGCGAGGCCTTTGCCGCGGATGGCGGTCCAGAGGGGGCCTTCGACGGCTTCGAGGAAGGAGATGGCGACCATGAGAGCGGGGAGGATGGGGTCTTCTGGGTCGGTGGGACCGGTGGTGGTGGAGATGCAGAAGGAGGAGTCGATAGTGGCCATGGGGACTACTACTGCGCCGTAAGAGCCTGGGTTCTGACCGTCGGGGCTGAGGCGTTGGGAGAGTTTGACGAGGGGGAGGAGAGGTGCGCTGGTGTCGAGGGTGGAGATCAGGGGAGACCAGGCGGAGACGGGGTTGGGGAGCTTGGTGACGTCGGCGATTACGAGGGCACGCATGTTGCTGAATGTGAAGAGAGATTTGCGGAGGGCTTCGAGCCATGAGAGGACGGTGTCTGGGTCTTTGGCAAGGAGTTTCTTCAGGCGCTTCATGTACACGGCTTTGACGAGTGTGCCGCGGGACTTGACGCTAGAGTCTTTGTCGAGATGAATCATGGAGTCCACGGCGTATAGCATGTTGTTACCGTTGCGTTTGGCTTCGGGGATGTCCGCAAGGATTTTGGCCATGCCAGCATTGAGGCGGACAGGGTCGAAGATGCTGTCGAACATCATGGTGCGGATCCATTTGATGGCTGTTTCGTACTTCTCGGGCTCGATTTGGAATTGTATGACTAGTCCCTCGGCATCGTTGATTCGACCGGCTCCTCCCATGGAGTAGCTGATTGTATCTTGCTCCAATCTTGTGACGACTTCTTCGAATTCTACGCGCTTCCCATCTTGAATGATTGGCGTGTTGAAGAAATTGTCCATGAAAAGTGGGAGCAGGGGACGGTGCTCTGTGGCGACTTGGGATGTGCCAAGGAGTAGTGTCAAGTGAACGAAATTGGTGGGAACATGTTCGAATTGGATAAAGAGGGGAAGATCGGATTTCGCTGCATCGATAGCCTTCTGGGCTTTGTTGTCGGGTGCACCAAGCTTCTTGGCCAGACCAGATCTAGCACTTGTTGATTCGATGAAGTGGATCGAGTCAACACCTGGAACTGGCCATTTCTGAAGAACGGATGGAGGAATCTCGACGTCGTTTTTCTCAATTGCAAGCTTCAGCTTTTCAGCAAGGGCTTTAAGACCATCCGGACCGAGCTCCTCCTTTCTCTTTGCGATTCTTGTTTCCTCGTTAATCTTGATTCTGTCTGCCATCGCCTTGGAAGGCTTGCCAAGAAGAGAGATGTGAGGGGCGTCGGAGATCCACTTCTTGAGGAAATCTCGCCATTGCCCGTCTGTCCATTTCTCAAGAGTATCATACTCGGACACTGTACCGAATTCCTTCAAGGTGGAACCGTCTCTCTTGCCGAACAGGAAATCGTTGATGACACCAGTGGCATAAAAGCTAGCAGAACTCTCGGCTTGGAACTTCACTTGTCGACGCTCGCGTTTGACACAATCCAGCATGTAGTCCATGTCTAGAGGCTTGGAGGCAACCTCTTTGAGGAGTTCAAACAGTCTCTTCTCCACAAATTCGAGCTTCTCTGTCAGCACACCGCTCGGCTGAAGCCAGATCACAGTATCTGGCCTGGCATCCCAGTAGTAGCCAATGCTACTGGCAAGCTCCTCCTTCTCTACCATGACATTCTCCAATATTGAGACCGAGGACCCAGCGAGGTAAGTGAGAAGAACGTTCAGGGCTGCTGTCAGGACAGCATCATTGCAATTTGGTCCAAACATAGCGATCGTGATCTCACCTGTTGACTCATCTTCCTCTGGAAATTCAACAGCTTCGACAATTGTCTTTGCAATGGCTGGCGGCTGTGCTGATTCTATCCATGGGCTGCACGAGATCAGTAGGAATCAATCTAATCAGTCTGAAATACTTACCGCTTGAAGGGTGCCGAGACTGGTGGAATGAATTCTACAATGCCCTCCTCAAACTCGTCTAGAATTTGCAGAAGATGATCCTTGTCAACTTCACCTACAAGGACCAAGCATAAGTTCTTCGGCTGATACATCTCCTTGTGGAAATCGCGGATACGCTCAGGTGTCAGTACTCTCAAGTTCTCCATCAATCCACCAGTCTCATATCTGAAGCCAACATTCTCGGGGTAGAGTAATCTTCTGGCCTTGATATCAATGATCTCTGGTCCATTGTTCTGAACACCTTGCATCTCAGAGTACACTACTCCAGCATCATTTCCCTCGCCATCAATGTGCCAGACTTCAGTATAACATCCTTCATCGGTAAGAGTTGGCAAGATCACGTGCTCGAGGTAGACGGGGAGGATCTGAGCAAAGCCTTCCCAGCCTGCAGTATCGAGGGTATAGGCAGTGTGGTCAGTTGCAGTCCAGGCATTGGTGTTTGAGTAAGCCCTCGAAGCAAGTTTGTCCAATAGGCCTTTGTATTGGTAGTTCTTGGATCCCATGAAAACCAGATGCTCCAGAGTATGTGGCGATCCTGAGTCATCGAAGATCTCTGTAGCTAATGTGAAGTAACCTCGAACCTTGGGTCCTTGTTGGTTGCAGACCACAACATGCATACCGGTTTGCTCTGATACATATTGCGAGATGGATACAGGTGCATAGTCGGTATCGAACTGTTGGATGGTACGGAAGCGAGGTCTCTTGATTTGGCTTGGCATGATGGATGATCTGAACTGTGAAGTGTGATAGAAATTGGTGATGATGTGGGAGATGGAGCTCCTGAAGCTTGTTAGCAAATGTATTGGTTTGCGATCAAATAGACGTGTTGCTGTTTCTGAAGAGCGAGAAGAGGAATTGAAGAGGAAAAGTGAAGGGGATATAAATAGCTAGTTTCCAAGTCGCAGAATGAAATAAGCAAGTAACATGTGCCCGGCTGTGAATAATCCTGAATCACCAATATAGTGGTTGTCTCTCGACGTGTACAAGCCCGAAGCATGATTCTCTTTGCAAACATGGGCGACAGGGTGTAGATCATCCACGTGACTGGTCTCAAATCCTCTCGAAGCAGGCGTACTTAAAAGACAAAATGACGATATGAGTGTGTTGGCATACCAGTCTTGTTCCATACAGTGGAACAGCACAAAGGCAAGAAGTGGTACTACCACACTAATAATAGCCAGTCTCCCACCTGATGTAGAATAATACCCCGCCATTCTGGCCCCCAAATAATAATCAAAGCGGGCGGGGCAAAGAGATGACGATCATGATGAGAGTAGAGAAGAGAAGAGCAGGAGTTGATCGATATAAATGGACGAGAGGCTATTGCATACCTTTGTTTGTACCGCTTGAGATATCCTGCAGCCTGCAGCCTTGCCTTACACGCGAATGCAAGATGACCACACAAGATGGACTGGACTGGTCAGCTCGGCTGTGAGAAAAGTCGATGTGGCAGGCTGAAAATTGCGCAGAGGAGGCCTATGTGAACAAAAAGCTCTCAAAGCATGAAGCTTGCTAGAATCTCTTTACTCGTGTAAAGTCGTCAAGTGATGGGAAGAGGATAAAAAGAACAGAGGAGCAGGAAGTAAGTCAAGTCAGCCTTCCAGGTGTCTCGCCTCGCTCTTGTGTGAAAGAGCTGTGGATCCCTGGAAATCAAGAGAGAAACTGTGATTGGTGAGTTTTCCGGTTGCGGTTGTCAGAGGCAGCCGTGTCTTGGCATTACTAGGCCTGGGCTTTCCGCTCCATTCCGCTTTGTACTACTCCGCTCCACCTTACCTACTCCATCCCACCCCGCCCCGCCCAGCTTGGAGTTTAACAGGCGCGACCCGCGTCATGGGCTTCCCGTCTGGTCCAAAATCTTGGAGCTACCAAAGTAAATAGACTGCTCTTTGGCATATCTCCCCAGCCTTTCCTTTACGACTTTGCCATAACTGCGATCATCTAATATGATACCACAGTCCCCTTGATACAGCTCTGCAAGCTCTTAAATCGATCCTCCCTCCGATCACTGAATTCAGTTTGGCCAACATGTCCTCTTCAACTCAAGCAGATCTGGGACAAGTCCTTGTGGACTTCTCTACAAATGGCGCATTTCCAGAGGAAGAAGCTGTCTCCGCCGCACACGTCGACTCTCCCATGGTATCTGCAGCTTTAACAGTCTTGCAAAATGCTAAAGCAGAATTGGAGGTTCGCATGATGTCTCGGTCTTGCACCATTGTCACCACTGACTGAATACCAGGACGAAGTCCGCGCAATAAGCCGAGAGACAGCCCCAGATGTTGATCTCTGGATCAAACATGCGAAGTCAATACAAGACGACATCCAACGAGCTCGTCAATTGTCCAGCAGCATTGTGCGACAAGCAGAGGCAGACGATGAGAAGAAGGAGGAATTGGAGGAGAAGGAAACGTATGCGGATTTCCTCACCAAGGAGGTGTCTTTCAACAACCAGCTTCTGACGGTGCTACGTTCTCTACAAGGAGTCAATGAGAGTTTGAATAAGGCAGAGGAGTGTGCGAGTGAGAAACGCATAATCGATGGATTGCACATGCTTGAAGGTGGGTCGGCTACAGTTGGTCGTGAGGAGACATGGACTGACTGTTATAGCTGCATGGAGTAGTCTGGGAGAAATTCCGCTCGAGAAAACCACACGAGTGATGCGACTGCTCGACTCGAGATGCTTCGAGCTGCGGGTCCACATACATGAGCAATTCTCAACTGTTTGGAAAACACTCATCAATATCGATCGGGAACAGTCTAAGATCACCATAAATCAAGATATTACAGGTACATATCCTTGACCCAGTTACTCGTACTTCTCTAATGGTTTAAGGGGGTGCGATGAACATCAGCCAGGCAGTCATTGGACTGAAAGCGTTCAAAGAGCTTGACGATGCGGCGAGGAAATTGTGGGAAGATATTGATGATGTGATACTGAAACCCCGTACCAATCTCCAATCTGGGTCCATTCCCACGATCCAAATCCAGGGGGTGAGCAGGCACCTGTCCGGCCCCATCATTACATGAAGCTGACCGTTTCAGAACTCATTGTTCCTGGGTAAAGACGCCACGGATCGCACAATCAAATCACTTTTCCTCGATGTTGAGACTGTTATCCATTTCTTGATGGACAACATCCCTGGTGAAATTATCCAGTCGCTTGCAAAGAAAATGATGCCTGTACTTTCAACTCGTATTCTTGAAGTCTGGCTAGATACAGCTGTACCTGCCTCACTAGAAGATATGGTTGACTACCAAAAAGCTTTAGCGTTGGTGGCCGATTTTGCTGCGAAACTCAAAGCCTTGAAGTGGCCTGGTGCAGATACGTTCAATGATTGGGTGTCCAATGCGCCAAAAATTTGGCTTGGAAAAAGGAGAGAGACTACTCTTGACTGGACTCGTAACCAGCTGTCATTAGGTATGTTGCCCACCTCCTTTTCTTACTCTGCTAAAATCATGTAGGTATTGGAACTCCTCAAATTGCTGAGAGAATAGAGACGCGAATGGTTGAGAGAGATGAAGGCAACCATATTGCTGCCACTGGCACGACCGTAAGTCACAACGCGTCAATTGACCCTTCCTCTATCTTCTGGGCGTGTTGTAATCACTTTCGAACCGATGCTAATATCGATTCAGACAACACATGATTGGGATGATGCTTGGAGTGATGAGGGAGAGCCGACTCTTGACACCAGCTCCAAGGATGATTTTAATGGCCAGCCAAGAAACCGGAAATCTGTGGATGAAGAGCGTCGTGCTACTGAGGTATGTTTCCTGAGTGTGACTCGCCTCCTCGCTCTCGATCTCCTTACCCCAAGAAGCTCGCCTACAAAGCGTTATACTGATTCACTTCGAAACAGGTCTTTAGTCCGGTTCCTACTCCAAACACAGATGCAGATCAGATTGATGATGCTGCAGATGCTTGGGGCTGGGGGGATGATGATGATGCGAATGACGCTGATGTTCCAGACGCTCCAGCACCAGCTCAAGTCATCACGGAGGAGAAGAATATCGAACACCTGGCGCCGTCGACTCGTGAAATGACGCTCTCCGAAAAATATTGGACATCGTCCTTGCCACGGGCTGTCTACAATACCGTTGAGCAAGTTTACGCTGATGGAGCCCATCTGACACAACCAGAGTGAGTTCACTTGCCTCACTTCCTCAGTATTTGCTAATATGTACAGAAACGAGCATATTCCAGTGACTCCTGCGGCACCCAGCCTATTTGGACTTCCGACCTTGATTCTGGCAATGTACCGAGCCATTTCTCCGTACTACTACTCCCTTGAGCCAGGTGGAAATATGTACCTCTATAACGATGCCATGTGGTTATCAGAACGATTCCAACAATTTCTCACTGAATGGAAAAGTCGTGAAGATATTCCACCAAGAGCATACAATCTCGTCAAACTAGAGCCAGAGACAAAAGTCCTCATCAGCTTCGGCAAAAGAGCATACACAAATGAACTGAACGCTCAACGAACTATCATCAACGATCTGCTCGGCGGTAAGTCGACTCCGCTTCGCTTCCCTTATACAAACTTACACTAATCCTTTGAAGGCGTACAAAACTTCTTCCAACAAGATGACCAAATGCACGACTCGCTTGAAGACGCCATCAAAGTCGTCCTCACCCACATCCGCACCCAAGCCGCGCTCTGGGAAAAGATCCTCCCCTACTCAGCCTGGGCTTCAGCAACTGGCTCCCTCGTCAACGCCGTCGCCACAAAACTCATCACCGACGTCTTCGACCTCTCAGACATCGGCGTCGACGAAGCCGAACGCACAGCCACCATCCTCTCACGCGTTGAATCTCTCGACGATCTCTTCATCCCGAAACCTGACCCCGCTCACTCCCCCCAAAGCAAAAGCAAGAAGAAGAACAGCACCAATGGCACTGATCCCGAATCTGACCCAGTCGTGCCATTGACATCCCAATTCACGGATAAATGGATGAAGATGAAGTTCCTCAGCGAGGTATTGCAGAGTAATCTGAAGGATGTGAAGTTCCTTTGGTTTGAGAGTGATTTGAGTCTTTATTTCACGGTCGAGGAGGTTGTGGATTTGGTGCATTTGAGTTTTGAGAAGAATGCGGCGGTCAGGCAGGCTGTGAGGGAAATTAGGGAGAATCCTATGCCGAGGGGGGAGTGAGGGGGTTTGATGTTGGAGGGAGATGTGGGAAATGGGAAGGGCTAAGGGCTAAGGAAGAGGTTGTAGTGGTTGTAGCGCTTGGGTTTGGCTGAGAGGTAGATAGATACCATTATTTATGTATGCAAACTAAGAACTCCCCTTATCCTGCTCTCGCTCGCCTTATCTTTTGATTCTCTTCATCTCAACTCCCAATCCGGCCTAGGATAGGATAGGATCGCCTGAAATCAGTAAGCTCTACCCTACCCTACCCTCCTCCGTCAGTAGTCCGTCCGTTCACTGTCTAGTCTACTTTCCCGATTCCGATCCGATTCCGACGTCTCAGGTCTTAAGGTCTGGGGCTCTTCGGCTCTTCAGGAAATGAAAACAAATCACATCACATCGCATCACACCACATCACGAATTGAACTGATTGTATTGTTCTGTTCTGTTCTTCCCTGCCTGCCTACCCTCGAAATCTACCGACTTTCGCCGCTTCGCGTGAAGCACTGCACTGAAGGGGAAGGGGGGAGAAATCTCATGTTCCAGTCAGTCAGTGTTCCCTCGCGTTTCTCATTTCTCACATGGCGGGCGATCTTTTACGATGGATGGATGATACGTACGACCTGATAGATTTATTGGATTGAGTTGCAACAGCAAAAGCAAAAGCAACAGCAAAAGCAAAAGCAAAGGCAAAGAGATTGAAGCCACATCACATCATATCATATCACATCACATCACAATCTAGAGACATCCGTCTATCTACTGTCAATATGTATTTGTAGAAGGTAGGCAGGCAGGCAGGCCGCCATTTGATTTGTTTGTTTGCTACAAACTTAAGCTAGCGAGCTTGCTACCTGTATCTACTTCTAAAGACTAGTATTTGGTACCCGTGGATACTGCAAAGGGCGATCGTTCGACGGCAGAAACATAAGCACATCTCAACCACAGGCAAAGTCACCATGCCATAATACGACACGGCCAGAGCCCAGAAGAACGCCACCCCAATCCCATCCCATGGTACCCCCTGAAAGAGGACTTCGTTGCAATCGTGTAATAAGCAGAGGTATTCCCCAACGCCCGCCCAAATTAAATTGAATATCAAGTGTGCTGTCATAATGTGCTGTGCTGTCGTAGAAAGAAAACGAAGAAGTGCAGAAGAAAACGCAAGCAAGCTAGTCTCGATGCAGAACAAGCAGAGTCTAGCAGTACAGAAGCACGCTCAGGAACCGCGGAACAAGAACTGCATATCCTCAGGTGTCAGACTCTCCATGGCTTTGCGATCAGAGTTGATGGTAGAGTTGATCATGTTGGCCTTCTTCTCTTGGAGGAGGACCATACGAGACTCGACCGAATCCTCGATACAGAGGCGGGTGATCTGGCAGGGGCGGCCTTGACCGATACGATGGCAACGATCAGCGCTCTGCCACTCTGCTGCTGGATTCCACCAAGGGTCGACGATGAAGACCTTGGAGGCTTCAGTCAAGTTGAGAGCAACACCACCAGCCTTGAGAGAGACCAGGAAGCATTCAACCTTGACGTCGGTCTTGAAGTGGTTGATAGAAGCCTGGCGCTGAGCGGGAGTCATTGAACCATCGAGCATGACTGTGGTGATACCTGCACGACGAAGACGCCATTCAACTAACTGGAGCATGGTGGTGAACTGAGAGAAGATGATACTCTTGTGGGACATGTGCTTGGATCTCAATTCGTGCAGATCATGAACCAGGGTCTCGATCTTAGAGCTGGAAGTCCAGTTCTCCATCTTGATGCGGTTGATAATCGAAGACTTCTTGACTTGTGTGTCGTCCTGCTCAATATCGGGCTGTTCAAGGTCGATTGCGAGAGCGATGTGGCATTGTGGACAGTCAGGGGTATCTTTCATTCAGTCAGTACGAGCAATAGAAGGCGGGTTGGAATGCATACCAGAAGAAGCCATGTAGCTCTTAGCACACTCACGACAGAAGTCATGCTTGCATGCAGATTTAATAGCCTCCTCCGCAGTCTCGTCACAGATGCAGCAGACAATAATATTCTGACCACCATCACCATTCTTCTTCAAGATCAAATCAGGGTGATCGGCAACTTGTCGCATTTGCATGATCAATCCGAAGATATTGGCATAGTTGTTGAGCAAAACACCTTGGGCGACGTAAGTCTCGAACTTGCGGGTTCCGCTGTTCATGATACTGCCGGCAAAGTCGTTCTCCTCCTCACCAAAGAACTGGCGGTCAACATAGATCTCCTTGGCTGGAAGCTCCATGGCAGAAGAGTGGTCACGCTTGACGCGACGAAGCATGAAACGACCAGTAAGGATTCCAAGCTTGCGGAAGGCCTCCTTACCCGGACCAGCATTACCGAATGATTGAATTGGGTTGAGGAGCTCCTGGTTGAAGACGGAAACATGGCCCATGCTGTGGTGGTTGCAGCTAGTGCACTTGTTGTTCTCATCCATCTCCCAATTCAAGGTCGAACAAGGACATTGCTTGCAAAAGTAGCATGCAAATGGACGAATGTCTAGGAAACGGACCAGGGAGAAGAACTCGCCAATGCGATTTTGCAACGGGGTTCCGGACAAGCACCACTTGTGATTAGCCTTGAGGGCAAAGCAAGCCTTGGCAGATCCGGTGGTTCGAGTCTATACACGATTAGCATAGCTCGAGACTTGTGAATCAGTGAACAAACCTTGATGCTGTGAGCCTCGTCTAGGATTACACGATGGAATTGAATCATGTGCATCAAACTCTTCTCCTTGACCAACTGGCCTTTACGCTTGAAGCCCTTCTCCTGCTTACGATACATGGCCTCGAGTGTGTTGTAAGACATAAGAATAACATCAAACTCCATCAGCTTATCGTAAGTCATAGTCTTGACAAGCGAATTGGTGCCGTGCCAGACAAAGGTCTTCAGAGTGCCGTCGGTATAGTCTTTGATCTCCTGCTGCCACTGCATAATAGCTACAGGTGGAATCAAGACAAGTGAGGGAGTCTTAGCTGGCCAATCTGACATGATGAGCGAGACAGCCTGAATGGTCTTGCCCATACCCATCTCGTCACCCAAGAGACCACCACCCCACTCTGTCTCCTCCATGGCTTTCATCCAAGCAACTCCTTGCAATTGGAAAGGCTTGAGTTCACGAGTGATGTTCTTAGGTTGTTCCATGGTGACATCACCAATCTTAGGCAGGTTCTCAAGGTCATTCCACATGGTGAGCAACTCTGGGTGGTGAGATTCAAGTCTGGCTCTCGCTTTTCTCTCTCTGTTCGAACCACCGATTCCAGAGGCCTCAAGTTGTGCGATGCGGGCGGCAATAGCTTTGCGTGTGCGAAGGTTATCAGGGCGAGTGCCAGTACCAGAATCGGAATTGGAGTCCGAGTCAATCTCATCAGACTCAAGGCCGCTGGTATCAGTGCCAGTGAAGTCGCTCTCAATACCTTCCAGATCCGAGAGGGCAGAGCTGGTAGTCGATACCTTGGTATCATTTCTCTTCAAGGAAGAAGGGCCAGCCGCAGCCTTGGAGCTCAAGCTTGGACGTCCACGACCCTTGGGTGCTGATGGTGTCTTGGGGCTGCTCTTCACTACAGTCTTAGTAACGCTGATGCGCGAAGCAGACTTGGACTTGGATCGAGCAAGAGGGATGTCAGAGTCCTCGGTATCATCAATCTCCATGAAATCCTCGGTCTCCTCAGAGTCGTCGATTGAAATGACCTTCTTGGAAGACTTGGAGCTTGAGAATGTAACGACATTCTTACCCTTAGCACCGAGAACAATCTTTGGACGCTTAGCCTGGCGGGAGGATGGAATGTCGAAGTCTTCATCCTCTTCATCGTCATCGTCCTCCTCATCGAGGTCTGAAGCATAGTCGACTTTTGGAAGAATCTTACGAGCCTTGCGTGAAGCGCGGCGGGGAACGATCTCCTCATCATCTTCATCCATAGCCATAGAAACAGCAGCAGCATCTTCCTGTTCTTGAAGGGCGCGAGCTAATTGGGCATCTGGACTATCATCCTCATCGGCGTCCTCGTCATCATACGAATCAGCTACTCTCTTGCGCTTATTGGCCGAAGTATTCATGGAGAACTGGCTGTTTCGAAGAGCAGCAGCTCGAGCGACCGCGTTGACAGCTGGAGTAGAAGCCTCGCCCATCATGGTTGCTGGACGACGGCCTCGCTTGTTTGCAGAAACCTTCTCGAGAGCAGGAGTGGCAGCGGCGCTGGTAGCAGGTGTAGAGTATCCACTTCCTTCTTGAGGTTCGACGGAGGTTGATACAGAAGACAAGGAAGCTCTGCTCACAACAGCCTTCTTATCTTTCTTTCCTCCATTGAAGTATTCACTGACGGCGTGAAGGGGTGGGAATTCGGACGCTGAATCATCATCCTCATCCTCGTCGTCGTCGTCGAAAGTGGAGGGAATGACTTTGGTATTGATTGGGAGGGTTGTGGCAGCAGACTCGAATCGTCCGGAACGTCTGGTAGCTGTTCCCGGGGTTGTTAGCAGCAGCTCGAAAGTGAAGTCATGTGGAGGACATCGAGTCACAGATGTACTGAAAACAGAGAACAGCGCAGATAGACGCAATAGCATCAACGTGGTTTGTAACTTACAAGAAGGTCTGGAGGTGGCAGGAGTAGCAGACAAGCTGTCCACCTTCCGGGGTCTACCTCTCTTGGGAGGCATGTTGACTGAAGACCTTTGACCAAACGATCCGCAGGTGGCTGATGTTATCTAAGTCAACGGGAGAGACAGGCACGATGTCCTCATGCAAGATCTCTGGAATCAAACAAGATCAATTGTTGATTCCAGACAGCTTGAAGACGTGAAGGTGGGTCGGAGGGCGGACGCATGCACTGATTGCAAGGATCGCAGCGCCTTATCGAGCTCCGGGGGGGTTGGAAACGACGCAATGGGAATTGCAGGTGTGGAATGAAAGGAGAGAACAAGTACAGGATTGTAGAAGTGCAGACACTCCTCTTTGAAGATGGAGGTGTTGTTGTCGATGAGAGAGAAGAAGAAAGGGGACGAGATTCACGGCTCGAAGGGAGGAAAAGTTAAGGTGAGAGTTCATTTGAGCCAGGGGACGGGAGGCAGCACTGCACTGGCTCGCCACAGTGGAAAAATCCCATTAACGCGCTTCGCGTGAGCACGTGCATTTCAAGGCCATGATTGGCTGATGATTTGGGCTCGAGTGGATCTTAGCCAAGATATCTCTTATCGATTGGCCCCTGATTCTTCCTTGGTCCTCAGCGCGGCTGAACATGACGCCGCTTTTCATTCCTTTCCCCTGAATCTTTCATAAAGAGAAAAAGATCAGCAAGACGTGAAACGTTTCGATAGACGCGACAACTTGAGGTGGCAAAGGGATTTTTGGAACATGATATCATTATCATCATTATTTCACATACCTGTATTTAGGATGTGTTGATACTCGTGGGAAAAGGCTAATAAAACACAAATGCAGGAGTCTTTTTGCGGTAAGGTCTCTCACAGACTCACAGTACAGTTTCGTCGTGGAGGCTGAGTTCTCTTCTCTCCAGATTAACAGCTTGTTTGAAACATCTTTGATGCCGCAGTAAGGAATCGTCCAGGAATTGAGATTGATTCTACAGATTCACGGTCTTTCTCTTGCTTAGTACTTGTAGCTTACCAAGAAATTGAAACCAGAGACAAAATTCTTGGGGCCACAAGCCTTTCTGTATTGACTGCCATTTCACACCAGCCTACTTCTCGGAAACCTGGTTCTTACGACAAGAACGTAATGCTCTCCAAATGCCCATAGACAAACAATAGTCGATTCAGTCTAAATTCTCAAAGAACATTATCAGCCTCTCCAATCCGATGGTGAGCTTTCTCCCCATGTAGTATCAAATCACTACAAGCCCATGCTCCCAGGTATTCGTCTCTCTTTGTTTCCCTTTCTCAATTCAAGGGGAATATCCACACCACTTTCCACTAACACGACAAGCTCGGGAAGCAAGCCTGTCGACTCTCCCAAACCATACCTTTAAGTATCTCGGTACCCACCTAAACAAGGCGGCAAATCGGTCAAATCTTTAGCATTGATACAAGGGATTAGTGGCCTCGGCTTTGAAAAAGAGACTCGCTTGACGTGTGTCGGGGAAACATTCTCTGTTCGAGAAAAGAAAAAGATCATGGAGACGACGTTAATTGTTTATAGTACCAACAGACGCAACAGCGACGGTCGAGACGGTCGAGCTATTATCTCGTCTCCTTTGGCTTGTTGTTTTCTTATCGCTTACTGCCTTCCTACACAGCCTCTTGCCTTCTGGCACAGGGCACTGCTGGAAGATGAACATAGCACAGATCATAGCTGCGCTGCCTTTTGTGAATATAACAATCGATAACCACGACTCATGAGCGACTTAATCACTTCAGGTTTGTTGATAAAAGACTGGGGTAGTTCTTTGTGTGGAAGTGATGGGAGGGTTATTACTTGGTGGTCGGTAACTCATGTTTGAAAATGCAGTGGGATGAATGCCAGATTGTACAGTAATCCTTGAGGGTGAAATCAAACATGATTGATTGATTGATTGATTGATACCTGTAGGTAGTTAATTACCTCAGGACGAGGAAGCTGTTGATAGGTGTGGTATCCAGACGGCGAGTTGTCTTGCCTTATCTCCGCCGCGACGGGAATAATTACTAGATGATGGGGAAACCGTCATGATGTTGATGCACAGATTTCATATCATTACTTTAAAAGCATTAGGAGATAATATGCATTGGATGTTGATTCTGATTTGCATCACTTTGATTCTGGGTACGGAGAGCGGAGAGTACAAGGTACCTCGAGAACATCATGATTTCTAAGCAGGCAAGCACAGGTGCAGCAGGCTACACTACTGCAGGGACGGGGCCGTTACCCTATCGTACCTAGTCTGTCTCTCTTCAAACCTTGCTTACCTGAGAAAGGTACGTAGATACTCACCTTTGCTTAGGTATCTTGGGTTGGGCTGTACTTGATTTTTCCCTTTCCTCTTGTGACACGTGGATCTTGCTGGTGCAGCTGCAGCATCATTGAGGTGACCACCAGCTCCGATAAGCGAGTGCGAGTCCCACCTACGATCACCCCGCCCTGCCCCTATTTGTTTGATCCATCGTAGGCAAGTTTAAGTTTAATTTTAAAGTTTCCCTCTCATTACCCATCAAGACATCACTCTCATAAATCCTTAGTAATGGACTAGTAAATCGAAAGTGGCTTCGACACGAGGCCGCCTCATCTGCAAACGTCGCCTGAATATGTCTCCGTGACATGTGTCCGGGTCAATTCGAGTGGTTTCTTGAGGATACTCGCTTCGCGTCCGTCCGGCCTTCGGAACCTGCAACTGAAGCGCCGAATGTGCGCGAGACGCACAGAGGACCGCTTGCAACCAAGATGATTGCAGAATTGTTTACAAAGCCACTGAGCGACGGTTGTCCAAGCTGTGCTTGCTTAGATCAAGTCAGGTAGGCAGGCAGACAATTACGCAGACTAACTTTGTGACTTCCAAGGACTGCCACTGACATGGAATGATTGAGAAATAGATTGTTCCTGGGCCAAGGTGGTGCTGAGGACAGAGAATATATAAAGCTGGAAGGCAACCACTTTGAGAGATACTTTTGTCTTCACCATCGCAACACATTCACACGCTCATATACAAACGTTTTCCAAAAATACCACCTCGTTCCATCGTATCTCAAAACCTCAAATCACAAGCAACAAACTCAACAAGCAATTATGTCCGCCATCAAGAAAATTATCGCTGTCATTGGCGCTACAGGAGGCCAGGGAGGTTCTGTCGTCAATACTTTACTCGCCGACCCCAAGATGAGCGCCGAATGGGCAATTCGCGGCATCACACGCGACGCATCCAAGGAATCCTCCAAGAAACTCGCCAGTCAAGGCGTTGAAGTGGTGACTGTAAGCCCAATCCTCTTTCCGACATATGTCTTGCTCCTCTCCCCTTGCAAAGCGAACCCAGAGACTCAGAGCTTTCTTGGATATCCACAACATACACCAAGTTCCTTTACTGGAAAGAGATTCTTGAAAAAGCTGACGAGTTTGATGCCAAAATATAGGGAGATGTCAGTTCCAAGGAAAGCATGCTTGCTGCTTTCAAAGGCGCATATGCCGTCTTCGCAGTGACCAATTACTGGGAGAAAATGGATTATGATCTTGAGGTTCAACAAGGAAAGAACCTCGCTGACGCAGCGCTCGAATCCGGCGTCCAGCATTTCATCTGGAGTTCCCTTCGCAATGTCACTGAACGTTCGTATTTCTTCTTCCTTCCAGTCAGACACTATTTCCGTCTTCTCTTCTGTCTACACTCGACTCTTCTCTCCTCCGCATCCCTCTTCAACCCCATGTCCCAACCACCACATATGCCGTGGATAAAAATCACAGGCACAACGATGGGTCAATGGCTAACCCTGAACTTCCCCACCACACAGTCACCAACGGCAAACTCCCCAACGTCTACCACTTCGACAGCAAAGCCAAAGTAGAAGAATACATCCGCACCCTCGCCCTCCCCTCCACCTTCTTCATGCCCGGCTTCTACATGTCCAACATCCCCGGCCAATCCCTCCGCCCCTCCCCTCTCAACAATGCCTGGACGCTCTCCATGCCCGTCCCCTCATCCGCCCCCGCCCCTCTCTTCTCCGCCTTCACCGACACAGGAAAATTCGTCAAAGGCATCCTCCTCCACCGCTCCGAAACCCTCGGAAAGCGCGTGCTGGGCGCGACCAAGTATTACACTTTTGATGAGGTGTTGGATACGTTTAAGAAGGTGTATCCTGAGGCGGGGAAGGAGGCGCAGTATTTTGAGGTGCCGCATGAGATGTATAAGGGGTTCTTGACGGGGGCGGGTATGCCGGATTTTGCGGCTGTTGAGGTGTTGGAGAATATGAGGTTGTTGAATGAAGGGGGGTATTATGGGGGGGAGGAGTTGGAGTGGAGTCTTTCGGTGAGTTTGCCCTTTTTGCTGGTGGTATGGTGTGAGATGAGAAGAGATGAGAGAGTAGAAACAGAAGACTGACTGACTGGGTGAATAGCTTGTCGATGAGCCGTTGACGACTTGGGAGGAGTTCGTGAAGAGCGCGGAGGCTTTCAAGGATTTGAAGTAGTCGCTACCTATCTACTTGTCTGCTGCCTCGAAAATCATCTATTTGTATGGGTAACGAAGGGTAGAGACATATAGAATGGAAACTGACATTCGCATTCCCTTATCAAGCAATCAAAAAAGCATACTGTCACACAAGATTCAAAACCGACCCTTCTTTCATTTGTATGTCAATCGCCACGTCCAAGAATGATATCGCCATCCCATCCGAACGTACAGTATCCTCGATTCTTAAACATAAGCCTGCTTCCCCATGCACGACTGGTCATTATCTGATTGGGCGTAGTGGTAGGTGAACCAGGCCAGAAACCGAGATCACCATCACCGTAATCATCACCAGGCATTTCCGTATTCACTCATCTCCCCTCCCTTCCCTTCCTGCCCTTTCCCCCCCCCCCCCCCACCCATCTCTTAACCCCCACCCTCCTTCACAAGCTCCAAATAAGTACCCAGCAAGCATATAAAAGCAAAGTAACGAATCCCAAAATCTACATTTAAATCCTCCCATTGTCAATTCGTACGAAATAATGTTCTCCGAGCGCGCCTGTCACAGGGATCGTTTTTGCGAGAGGACTCCTGATTCGAGTATATGTCCAGATGATCGGATGCTACGAAGATATGATGGGATAAATACCAGCTGCAGGTAATCTTTGGTATACACATCTGATTCGGAGGTAAGAAAGATGAGGCTACAGTGCTGCGTCATTGCTCGAGGGTATAGCACACATAGAATTTTAGATACTGATGAGGACAAGATTGTGATCGATGGAAGCGTAATATAGGGAGATGAGGGGTTCTTGAATTTCAGTAGTGGAACCATGTTTTTATGCGGTTTGCTGATTTGGCAACGTTTGAAAGTGAGGGGTGATTGTGAGTGGGACCTTGGCGAGGTGGAAAATGTGGGCTAGGTAGCGATTTGGACTGCCGTTAGGTCTTTCATGCAGTTGGCTAAGCACGAGGAGGTGAAGTTATTTGGTTCTGAGGAGTTGGATTAATGTACTATTCTGTCTTCCGCTCGCTATGGGTCTACGTGCAGGTATTTTTTTGGCGGCGGTGGAAGAGAGAGCTGAGTCACTGCGTGCAGTAAAGGAGGCTAGAAGGCGTTTGTAAGACTGGAAAACACCAACATGAAGAGTACTTGTTTGTAGAGACTAAATGAAGACGACAAATCAAGTTCTTAATACACAATTCTGTACTTCAATTTGCGATCTCTCAAGGACTTCGGTAAAAACCGAAACAAAACAAAAGGCTTATCACGTGAAGACGTGGGGTAAAATTCATCCGGCACCTCTCCATCTCCAGCTTCAGTGGTTGCAGGACGCCCTGTACATTCGTTGCGATGAATAAAGTGCCAGCAATCCAATCTCAGCTCACCATCGCATCGTCATCTAATCGGAGTCAGCAGATGCGCAATCTGAGTTCCGAAGCGATGCAGCTGAATGCGCTGGCGGACGAGTAGAATTGCGAGAACGGTTGGGGAACTCCCACCGTTGGAATCTTGCTGCCTTGAATGTGCGTAAGCAAATGCGGGATGTTTCAGCCTCGCCGCGTACCCCACTACGACTTAGTTATTTACGTATACCACACCACTATTGTAATGTGGTGATGCGATGACCTTAAATACTGCTTCGAGTCGCGACAAAGAAGCTTCGAAAGTCAATTCAATTGTAGCTTCAAGTCCATAATCTTTCCGAAGGCTCAGCGGGTCTATCATAATCAGAAGCAAAAGTACAAAAGCAAATCCAGAGCAGTGGAACCATAGACACAAGCAACCATGACGCTCATCCCAGCCGACACAAAGGACTCCAAGCTTCAATCAGATCAATATCCCGAAGCCGTATCTCGTCAAGTCGAAACCACCAATCCATTCCCAGATCCCATCCTCCCAAACACCTCACACCAAAACCCAGATCCGCATTTCTCTCCTCCACCCTACTCAGAGACTGACTTCAATTCTAACTCCACTGCTCATACCCATAATCTCCCAATTACACCGTCGGACTCCGCATCTCAAATCCACACTCCCACTTCGCCTCCCAATCTCAACATCCTGACCAACGGGCCTACTCCCCAAAGCAACGCCATCTCCGCCTCCGGCGCCGTCTCCCTCACCGGTCCACTACACATAACCGGGCCCGTGAAATCGTCCTCCTCAATCACGCTCAAAAAACACATCAAAGTCGACGGCAAAGTTGACGCGAGTAGTTTCATCTGGTTAGAAGATGAGATCTTGGTTGATGGGAAGGTAGATGCTAGTGGGAAGATCACGTTGAGAGATGGGGTTACGGTGAGGGGGAAGGTGGATGCTAGTGGTGCTGTGGAGTGAGTCCTCTTTCTCTTCTTTTCCAGTTGTTCTCGATAGTTGTCCAGTTCTTCCGGTTTTGAGATTTAGGAAGGAAGTTATTGATAAGTAAAAAGACTGTCGAATGGTGTCCACGTCACTGAGAAAGTCGATGCCAGCGGCGCTGTCGTTTTGAATGGCGGCGAGCGCGGGATCTTCGTAGGTGGGAAAGTGAGTAGTAGTGGCGCGATCGATATCATCGGCAAAGTGGAGATTCTAGGCCCGATCAAAGCGAGTGGTGCTGTTAGGATTCGAAGCGAGGATGGGAAGGGAGATGGGAGGCAGATGAAGATGAAGCTGGGGACGAAAGTTGAGGCGAGCGGGAGTGTGAGTGTTGAGGGGAATGTGGAAAGTTGGTGAGTCATTTGATCTTCTCTTTCTTGTGTCTCTTTGATGCGAGATGTGAGCATGAGATTGAGACTCTGTGTGCTGACCAGTTGGGTAGTGGCGATTTGTATGTGTCGAAGACGTTGAAATTGAATGGACACCTGTATGTCGATGGGGATTTGGAGGTTAAGGGGGATCTGGTGATGCAGAAGGGAAGCGGCGTTACCGTGAAGGGGAAGAAGACGATCCATGGGAGTGTCAAAGAAGTCTGAGTCTTTCGGAAGGGAATTTTTGAATATTTTTGGGAGAGGTAAGCAAGAAGCGGATTGACGAGAGGTGTAAAAGGGTGAAGAAAAATATACTGATACCCGAAATGGATACATGACTTTGTTCTTGCTTGTATGTTTTCGAAGGCTCTTACAAAACATTGCTTTTGGACACAACGAAAAGAGATACTTGGAACTCCTCGAATCCAACGAGCATTGGGGCAGATTGTCCGAATGTCTGCTTGAGAGAAACAGTTTCCCCAGACCCCAGCTTTCGGAATTGCTGGAGAGTCACACTTCACTGACGCATACTAAACAAAAAAAGCCGACGAAAGCAACAGAAATACCGAGAAGCTTCAACACCATTCTTTCAACATACTAGAAGATCGGCTAGATGCCGAACTCGCTCCCATCAAGGTACCAAAACACCGCCAAAGGGCGCCCGGAGTTCGAATCTACCCCGTACCACCAGCACGGAGTTGAACACCGCAAGCCACATCTCCACAACCCCGTACCCAAAACACCAAACTATCTCTTTAACTGCAAAACGTGGAAGTCTCTGTCTTTCTTCCGTGGAATTGCGTAACAAGTTACCATTAATTTGACTCAATACCAACCAGCAAGAATATTCTCCCATCACACGTGCAATTTCCAAACCAGCCTCATCATCATCAAAACTAACCTCCGTACCTTGCACAGAGATTTCGCTTAGTGCCGTACTTTTACGCCATCCATCATCCATCTCTCCTTACCCGCCAGCCAGTCAGCCGCCCGCGAGCCCCATGGGCAAAAATTCTTTCCCATCCCAGAACAAACCCTTCCCTTCGTACCACTCACTCACTACCTACCAAACAATCAAGAAACACCACGACCTCGTGCACCTAAAAAATCTCACGATGTCTCGTTTCACTACCCCAAAAAACCTGAGTTCTGAGCATTTTTAGGTAATTATTGACACATAGCCATCGTGCCTTGACCATATTAAAAAGCTTGTTTGGCATATTTATGGAGACTGAGGGAAATCTCTACTCAAGCGAACAAGCGAACAGGGCGATGGAATTGTTTTGGATGGAGACGAGGACAGACGAGAGGCTCACACGTGTTTGCTGGACTGGATCGAGTCGGGAATTTGGCCGGCTCGGGTTGTGGGTACGTAGGTAGGCTTCTAGATTTTGGTAGGGGAAAATTTACGAAGTACTACTGTAAGAGACAGCCCGGCATTGGAAACAGGGCTCTCGGAATCCACTCCGAGGCGTGAATAGCCGTCTTTTCAATTCCATCACAGGGCTGGCTGGGTGGAGAGAAGGCTCTGAAGCGCTGGAGGTCCGCTCGTGTTCTAAATCCAGCATCTTATTACCCCATAGTCAGCAAAATTTTCAGCGCAGTCACGAAACAATTCTCGAGTTCCCAGGCAAAAATATGGAAATGATGTCAGACATCGAGATGAGAGTTTTTCAAAGTTTTCAGTGTAGGTTGCAGTGAGAGTATTTGCAGGGTTTTAGTGGGAGGGCGTAGGCCAATGACGGTGACAGTGCAGAAGGTGGGAGAATGTTCCGTTATTTACTTCGTAGTAATCCTGACGCTCTGTGATGAAGCACCTGTGCAACACTGAAGATGTGGTTGTGGCTGGCTTGACGTGACGAGCATGCCACTGGAACCTTACATCACACCAGTGGTACAGTCAGGCGGACTACGCCCTGTAATTCGACATCTCAGTATTCGGCGAGGGTGGCAGGGTGGTTCGTGTGCGTGTGTGTGCAGTAGTCAGGGACCGCATGATCCATGTCCCCACCCTGCCTGTCTCTCGGCTTTGTGCCGCGCAGGGCGTTGGTCCACTGTCCATTCCATCGGGGTTCGCTTCGGGATTGTTATGTAATATTCGTGATCGTCATGTTGTTTTGTGTCAGAGGGACATTAGCGAGTGAAAAAAAAGGGATGGGCGATGAGTCGGCTAGTCGTCTGACTGTTTGGAAAGGGCGTGGATCAAGGCGTGTACTTAACTTATGGGGATTAGTATGGGAAGAGGGAGAAGGATATATAGATCGGTGGGCTGCACTCCAGATAGATTTTCTTTTGGAGCATCAGATCAAAAACATTCAAAGCAACAGTCAAACACTACTTGCCACTTCAAACAAAACATCAAACCTCAACATCACAACTACTACCTCACTTCAAACAAACACCAACCACAAACAAAACCATCAAAATGTCAGCACTCTCCACCGCACTCTTCCTCGAGCACCCAGAAGTCGACCCCGTCTTCCAAAAGATGTCGATGGACAAGTCTCAACACGCCTCCCCAAACAACAGCCGCAAGACCTCCCTCGATAGCCAGCACTCCACCGCCTCGTCCGAGAAGCACGTCGGTGCATTCCACAAGCTCGGCCAGAAGATCGCAAAGGCCGCCAAGGACCACCACAAGTCTGTCAACAGCGCCTTCACTGCTTACTACGGACTGCCTGTTCAGGCTGAGAAGAAGGTCGCTGGACAGTAAAGAAATGAATGATGGTCCGGGATGGACAGATTGAGACAACAGGTCTATGAGCTGGCGACGCCAGTCGAAGGGTGCCAGTCTCCGAAAGATGGATCTGGGGAATGTGGGGTCGAAGACGACCACGACCACGGCCCGTTGACGACTTGGAATTTCTATGCGATGAAACTTCATGCGATGCATGGACACTTGGGAGGATGGATGGATGGAAGGACGGAAAAGTTTGGGATTGATTTTGGATTGATGCATCACAGCATGGAGTTTTGGAAAATGGACTGCATTGCATCGCATCGCATAGAAAAGATACCAGAAAGACTGTGGAATTTCGATTGGGCAAATAGACAGACAGGATACCTACCTACAATTAATATTAATTTGAGAACTTCAAAAAAGAAAAATCGAGTTTTACCTGAGTGATTGATCGTGGAGTATAAAGGCCTGCGATGTTTTAATTCTCTTGTAATGGTTGAGGAGATGTCTCCGGCTCCCTGTCACTGGACTGCTGAAGTCCACGTGACCCGAGATGACCATCCGCCACCAATCCTGATCGACGACGGAGAAGGCCTCTGTACTTTG
Organism: Cadophora luteo-olivacea; assembly: GCA_026120085.1. NCBI lineage: Eukaryota > Fungi > Ascomycota > Leotiomycetes > Helotiales > Ploettnerulaceae > Cadophora > Cadophora luteo-olivacea. Next base: position 167,705 of record JALRMC010000031.1, on the reverse strand, counting down.
AGTATGTATGTGCTGAGTCTCTTTCTCATGCGTTCTGACGCAACCGTATAACGCAAGATCGTTCCTCGGTCTCCACTACCTCAGGCATACACCTCGCGGCCAACTCATACTGATACATTTCATCAGCCCCCAACGCGCTCGCAACCTGAATCGCAGCCTTAGCATCCATCTCCCCAAGTCCATCCATAACCTCCTCAGTCTCAACCCAGTGCACGAAAGCCATGGAACCAGCCCAGATCTGCGAAGCCGTATACTCGATCCCATCACTAGTCCACCACTGCTCACGGATGATATATTCTGAAGCCAGCGGGCAATCCAGATAAACGATCGCTTTCCTGTCGGCAAAATTCTTGACGCGATTAGACATGATGGGATCCCAGACAATTCTATCATCATCCGCGTGAATCCATTTCCCTTTCTTGTCGGCGAGGACTCGTGCGATGATGGCAGATTTGGATGTTAATTTGGCTTTATTGATTTGATGGTGACGAGGTTGATGGTTGACGCTGAGGCGATGCTTGGGGTCTTCTTGGTGGGAGAATATGTTGATGATGGTGTGGAGATCTCTCGAGAAGTCATCTGGGAGGCGTCTTGGCTCTGGCTTTGGGGTGGGACGTTTTAGGAGAGGTCGTTTCTTGATGGCAGGAGTCGAGATCCGCGTGATGTCCTGTGGAGCTTCCTTCTCGACTTCCCCAGTCACTACTTGCTCTCCTGCTCCAAATTTACCTTTGACGCTTCGATGAAGTAGCTCGATTCTTTTTCTCTTGAAAACAGCAATCTGGGTCTCTAGTAGATCACTACGTCTCCTTTTGCGTTCTCTCGCGGGTTCTAGATCGACAGACTCAGCACTGTCTAATGCAATTCAGGCTGCGAACTTACTGTATTCTCTAGAGTCCTCATGTTGCGCGCAATGCGTGGAGATGTACAACTCCTTGAGCTTAGTGTCGATTTCCCAGAAATTCTCAAAGGGGTGAGCGCCTTCGCAGAAATCCCTGAGCACCTCTCCTTGGATAGCCCGAATTTTGTCGTACCAGCCATCAATCATATCTCGTACATCTTCGCGTGATAATTCGGTATCAGTCATAGCCGCAGAGTTGCGCTGTGCTGGTGGAAGCTGTAACCCCGAGACGTTCAGTTTGACTTTGGTGGAGGAGGCGGCAGAGACAACGTTGAGGAGGGGAGGGAGAATCGTTTTGTGCTCTGTGTAAGCAAGATCAAGCTAGTCATCATCCTTCTCTCCCATTGGTGCCTGACTTTTATGCCTGAGAACCAAAGCGACATCTTTCTGCAAGTCAATGCCAAATGCTATATTCGCCGCGAAAGGAAAATTGCAGCCGAGGCCATCCACACTGCCTCCACAAGCAGAAGAGTAAAATTAAGGAGCCTACATAAAGAAAAATTGTCTTGAAGTCATACGCTTCAAAATCATTTATCGTTCTCGTAGGGCTGGTAAGAGCTTTCAGCTATGGTCGCCCGATGCATTGCGAGGTAACATCTGTAAGCGAGGTTGGGCTGTAATCACGACGTAAACAACAACCAAAGTCGGCCCAGTGATGAGGGCTTGAACCACCCACACAAACAGACTCCTGCCATGATTTGAAAGCCCCTGAGGGCGCAGAAGTCTCATTCGAGGCATATCCCTTTGTTCCCAGCTGCAATCAATGGAAGCTGGTTTCGGGGTGAAGTTCGCTCCCACATCGGAGATGTATTGAAATTCACGTTCCGCTCTGTATCAGATGTGAATCGGAGGTTGCTCTCCCCGCTACCGCCAATGTGCCTTTGGATTTTTCTCTTGTCTCTGGTATTTCCAGCCTTTTTACCAGTACTTTTTCTTGTTAGCAAAAACTCGACTAGGATTCTATGCTGTAAGCTTCTCATTAGGATGGCCAGCAGTGAGTCTTCTTCGTAAAGCTCGCTGGAAAGAAAAGCTTATACGAGAGTAAAGAAGGCCATACTGGTCATATTGTAAGCTCTTCATTAGTTCTTCTATAGATAACTCAGCTTTCCAGATGATACTCTGTTTTGCATTATCTTCGTTCTGCTCTGGTGATCTCGATTCTGGAGACCGATCGATCTCTGCCGCAGGGTCACGTGATAGATGCAATAACGATTGGTAGAATCTGCAATCGCAACGGACAGGAAGCACTCGGAGCTCTTCAAAGTTTCTCGTAATCAGCAAGAAGGTGATTTCTTTGTTTTAAGCACAATCTTTGCCATGATCGATCGTCGTCACCGAGACATCGGCGCCTCGGAATTTCAGCCCCATTTTCGCTTCCTGAAGCGCTTTCCGCTTCTCCTCAATACCCCAATCATCATCATCATCAATTTCCATTTTCCTCCGCCTCCTCACCCCTAAACAAGCCTACGATATCTTCATGGTGTAAGAGTCTCTCGATACGGCTCCTCCTTACAAGCATTGTCCCGTGAACTTCTGTTTCGCCGACCAAGGCACCCCGCAATGTCCACGCCTTCAAAGAAGCGGAATCAGCGAGCTTGCACGGCTTGTAGGCAAGTCAAGGTAGTATCAAAGTAGTCTTCGCCCCCCGATTATCAAGTCTGATGGGTTATAGCACCGTTGTGATAGTGCAGAAATGTTTCCTGCAGCTTGCACTCGCTGCCAAGAGAAGAGCATCCACTGCAAGACAGACCCGAATTTCAAACGTACTAAGACAAGAGGGTCAGTCTCCCACTGTCAAGGTATGGAGCTGTTGCTGATAATAGTAGACGGTTAGTCGAAGTTACGACACAATTGAACGCCATTCAGAAAGCACTAAATGAACGGGACCTTTCAGTTGACCTCTCAACTCCATCAGCGGCAGTAAGCGAGCATGGCAGTAGTGGTGCTGATAATACACACCTACTGCCAAGGGATACGTTCTATCGTTATTCGGTGATTGAAGACTTCCCAGCTTTGCCCCTGGCTCTAGGAGACATATTCTTAGACACCGATCAGCTTCGAGAACTTTTTGATCAGTAAGCTTTCCGGTCATTCGAAGTCATTTCTCTGACTTCATGCTTCCAGTTTCAAGCATAACTACCATCACACGTTACCGATCTTGGATACAGACGTCACCATAGCAGAGCTACACAAGTCATCTCCAGTCCTCTTTTGGGCAATCATTATTATCAGCTCCCGATGGCATCCATCACTTTTCCACTTGTACTCGCCACTGGTCGCAGGCTACCGAGACATACTTTCCAGAACTCTCCTCGAGCCGATGAACACCATCGAGTCGATTCAGGCTATCCTTATGCTCTGTATTTGGCCGTTCGATTTCTGGCGGAAGATCGAAGATCCTAGCTGGAGTTATTGTGGGTTCGCTACGAATGCTGCGACGAGAATGAGGATCAACGAGAACTGTACCCATGGACCATCGGCGAAGCATATTCGCATCAGAAAGAAGACATGGCTAGCTTGTGTTCATGTTAATTGCATGTTCGTAACCCCTCACTATTGGATTTCCTGGACGTGTTGGCTAACAGAATGCACACATAGACTGAGTCAAGGCTGGCTTATCGGCGTGCCAGTATTGCAAGAATTACTTACGACACCAGTCACGCTTCAATCACCATGTACCTTATCCGAGCAAAAATTTCTCGCCAAGGTAGAAATTCTGCGAACACTTTCTAAGTCCTCTGCTACGTTAAGTAGCATAGGAAGCACGCCCCATGCGTGGAACTTCGTGCTGAATCTTGGTTCGGATCTGGATTCCATCCGCGATAAGTATGAATCCTGCTGGGATCACAAAAGCGAGGTTCTCCTCCTCGGTGCGAAACTTTGCTTGTATACTCTACAGCTTGATCTGGATTCAAGGGCCCGTACTTCTTCAATGACATTGTCAGCAGAGATGGACAACAACACGGATCGAAGAACCTTCATCAACACAATCTATCTCACCTCGATCCAACTAGTCCACAGATTTCAGTCGTTGGGCCTCACTGACGCGATGGAGTCTGGCATCCCAAGTCCTTATCGCCATCTTCCGAAATTCTACTTCTGGCTTATCATCATAGCCATGGCATTCATCTTCAAAGTCCGGATCGTCTATCACGCGAACCTGAAACTCAGGCCCGAAGACACGGACCCACATATTCGCGATGTCCACGAAATATATTCTACTTGGTCGAGAGACGAGAATGATCATGCTGCAAGAGGTGTAAAACTTGTTGATATGATCTTGAAAGCGGAGAAGAGCGTGGATCTGAAAGCTATTGTCGCGGCTTCTGAGGGGAGGCCTGGGAGTGTGGTGTTGAGTGACTTGGTGGCTATTGCTACGAGGTTGAGAGAGGATGCGGAAAAAGACGGAAAAGCTGCAAGGATAGGAGAGGAGGAAGCCAATATAAGGAGCGAAAAGGCCATGAATGTAGAAGCAGCTGGAGCAGTGGCTGAGGGTCCGATGCAAGACTTGTGTTTTGACTGGGAGATTCCTTGGGAGTTGGATATGCTATCTCAGGATCCGTACGCTTTCTTGACGGGCCTCTGAATATTCGGCAACATGATGTCGACGATTGCATGTATTACACATTGTTTATTGATTAGCTACCTCGCAACATCAAGCTGACTACCAAACTCGGGATTGACCGCCGGGCCAGATTCGAAGTCAGGTCTCAACTGCCCTATTGACCGATTCACGGCTTCCAAGCTACTTCTTGGTTAGTGAAACGTGCAATGTGGATCTGGCGAAACGACAATCGTTCCATCACGAAGTCAAACACAGGAATCTGGAAGAGTCCAAGTTTCCGAACTATCATCAGATTTACTTATGAATCACTCAGTACATAATACAGAGAATGATCCGATCGATTTCAATCGACTACATTTAAGCACACATAGTCTGACAGAGTCGCGTTGCGTCTACGCCCACGACTCTACACGGACTCAGCCCTGGATATGTGCACAACTGACGCATCGTGAACTTATGAACTAGCTATACCGTGATAATTGAACTAAACGCCATCCAATGAAGCTATTCAAGCTGAGAATACAGGGTTCTGACTCTAGACCAAGAAACTACCAAGTAACAGTGTGAGAAACCTTCTCCTTGTCTCCGCGGGAGACTGCAGGCTTCTCGACCCAGTGGTAATTATCCTTCACGCCAGGAGGAGGGGTCAAGCTACACTAAGCCCTACAAATTTTCTTTCCAGGCTTATTACAATGGATATGATGATGAACTTCCCACTGACTGCGGTCGTAGAACTCATCGCCATCAGCTTGGCACCAGCGGCATGCCTGGTCAGACTGGTCAGCCAGGAGACTTTACGCAATATGTCAGGAGACTTACTCGGTTATCGTTGTCAATTCTCAGCTCGGCTTTGGAGAACATGCAGTGCTTGAAGTATCTGTTGCAGTAATTGCACTTCCTGTGTCATCTTGTTAGCAAGTCTTTGAAACGAATCAAACGATGATGTGAAGCTCGAACTTACAGTGCGAAGACTTTGGTGAAGCGCTTGGACGATTGAAGAGCGAGGATCTCCTTCTTTCTCTTCATGCACCAGTCCAGTGAGCATTCACGTTCAGCTGGAATGTTATCTGTAGGAGAAAGGCCGAACAAAATTTTGGATTGTGCGTCTACGTCAGGATCTTGGATTTCCCATGATGTTTGTATCGGCTCGGATGGTGACGATGTTGCGGATGGTGGTTCGATTGCGGCTGGAGTAGCTGCAGCAGTGCTCGGAAGACTCCAGGCGCCTCTGGGCTTCGAAACTACATCACTCCATGATAATTTAGAAGGATGAGAGTTTTGCGTAGAGGTGGTAGTCGTCGTAGCTATTGCCGAAGGCATGATGTTCGTGGTGCTGCGTGTGAGGATGCAGTTTGTGATGTTGTTTCAGGTGGGAAGTTCTTTGAATGAGGCAAGTGCGCTTCTGATGTTAATTTGAGGAAGCCATGTCTAAATGATGTAGCTTGGCTTTTGGTTGTGTTAGGTTACCAAACGATGTTGGCTTGGGGACCAAAGACTAGTCTCTCCACCACAATTCTCTATACTGAGTGCCCAGGTGCTCACTCTTGCTCGAATGACAAATTATTTTCACCAGCAGCTCTCTGGCTATTTGATAAGGCGCTATCCGTTACAGCGGGGAGGCATAGGACAATTGTAAAGCGAGTTCTTGTCAGCAACGTCTGATTTGCACATTTTGCTCAAACCAGCGACCGCGGAGAAGAACCTTTCAAAATAATGTTACTGTCTGCCTCGATGTCATCAGGAAAGACAGGAAGTTTGATGTCATTTGATCTGGACCCTTTTCTTAAGGAATACTTGGCCCTCAATGGCAAGAGTAGCTTGCCATCGCAGCTGCCGTTCGTCTCTGTCGGAATAGCATATTGGCAACAAATGGCTGTGAAGCGTGTTCTTCGAGGCACTTTTGCACTTCAAGGATCTTTATATAGCTGGAAAAAACTGAAATTGATCGCATTGACCCTGTTATGAATTTGAGACCCATTGAAAAGTCGTGGTGTGTAAGTGTCATGATCATCGCTCGCTCTGGCGCATGTCCGTTGCGCTTGCCCCAAAATGGCAATTTGCAACTCAAACATATTACTCGGACGGCGTATAGAGCGACTCTAGGTACCTTCAGACTTTTTATCTTTAAAAGGGAGATGCCTCGACTTGTTGCGAGATACATTGCCTCTAAAATTTTCATTCCACATCCTAAACATTCAATCATCACACGTACAACATTCAAACCTTCCACTAAATTACATCAATAATCATGCCATCTCTCCGAACTACTTCGTCTTTCCGTGGCAGAGGTAAACTCAAGACTCTCGTGTCGACGTCGCTGTACTTCCTCGCTCTCGCAGGCTGGCTCTACACCATACACATATCGAAAGATGCGCCTTTTCTCCTTGGAATCCTTGGTTTTCTTATCCTATCTATGCTCTTTCTCTCCGGGACTGTTCCTGAAGATTTGTTTCCTGCCGAAGATGGCATTTCAAACAACTCCAACATTGAATCAGGCACTCCCACCAAGCATTTGGGATTAAAGGCAGGGAAAATGGCTACACCGAGGAGGCCACAAACATTTCCAGCCAACATGGCTGGAGGAATAGCTCCCTCGCCTCAGATCAACACCGTTAAACCACTACCGCGAGGAATTTATCCACGTAACAATCCAGGCGAGATGGTTTGGAAACATCGAGGGTTTCTTTGCAGGGCTGTTCAATCATTTGTAGGTGATCACGAGCTAAAGGAACGTGATTTGAAGATAGGAGAGCTATTACTTGTCATCATGAGCAAGAAAGGTATGTCCATCCATTGACTCATCCCCCATTCCCAGAAAATCATTCCTTGAATTTTAACACCATACCCAGGATGGCTCTTTGTTTCCAACCACGAATCGTAAGGTGGTAATGGTTGGGTTCCTGCAATATACGTCGAAAAATACAATCCAGAGAACGACCCCTTAGTTTACTACGACAAGAAATTGCTTGCCGACAAAACACCATTATACATCTACAACCCCTCTGCTCGGCCACCGAATGGTAAGACAACTATGCTTCGGTTGGCGGAGCTTCTGAGACCATTCTGCGCTGAAGTGGATTTCAGTGCTTACCACGGTCTATATGAGATTGGGATCAAGAACCTCGGTAATATGGATATCAGCAAGCTTCCTAATATTTTCGAAGGGTGGCCAGTGGTTTATAGGGAGAAAATCGAGATGAGATGTCCCTGTCAAGAAGATGAGAAGGGGACACCTGAGGAGAGAGAGGCTGCGTACAAGGAGAAATGGAAGGATGCTGTTTGTACTTGGTGCAAGGAAGTTGGGCATCGGAAGTATGATTGCATGGCCTACCATAAGTCTCTTGGCCTCAAGTCCGCTTAGCATGTGGCCAAGTGTACGATAACGCTTGCCGGGCTTCGGGCATCCGGGCTTTAGGGTTTATCATGAAGGCGTGTTTTGATCTTCGACCTTTCTGTATCAGTACCTCAATTTGAGATGCTACCATCACAGGAACTTCCGGCACCGGTGTCCTTGACAGGAGATCGTTGGCTCGAATCTCAGCTTTTCAATCGTGGAATAATCTCTAAGCAGCACACACGACATCACCATGAATCTGGAGCTTTTCTCTTAGTCTGAATTGCTCGAATATCAATGGTCTGCGCCATCGACTCGATGAACAATCCGAATGTATAACAGCAAGAGCTAAATACTATCACACATAATATCTACTGATTTCTCAAACTGTAGGTTCTGTGAATAAAATCGTTTGCTTGCCGTTCTTGGTTCCAACCCGATCTATAAAGAGAACCAAGCATCATCGCGCTACCACAACTTCTCCATCGAGGCGATGAAATAAGGACATGAACAAGAAGCAGTCTCCATATGTCTCACTACCCTGTTAGAAACACAATTGAGGCGAAAATGCCTTTTCATCGTTGGATATTGCTGGAACTGCTTGTGTGCGTTTCGCGTCAGGGAGCAAGATAGAAATTTGCCGCTTGAGGTTGCCCATACCTTGAAAGCAAGCGCAGGATCGACAATAATACCATTAAAAAGGTGTAACCTTCTATATATTACTACCTTACCGGGCAGTCACCAAAAATCCCCGAGAACGCAACTTTCGATCGGCCGATAGCGTGAGAGTCGGTTTCCAACAAAGTTGGGTCAACCATAGCTTTCTCAGGTGTGTGTCGAGCTGTATTTCCTGTGCTTTCTCCTGACAGCAAGATGGCTGGCCAACCATCTTTATATGCTGTGCTGGGTACCACGTGAGACTTAACACTGAACCGAGATGTATTCTTGCGAATAGAACTTGGAGGGTAAGGGATATGACTTCAGGAGATGAATGAATGGATGTACTGAGACTATTGTCACACACAACAAGTTCGGACGTGTGGGGATTCTTTACATATATATATATATATATATATATATAGAAAGCGACAGCCAAGGAGCGTAGGAGCGTGAAGAACGAACAGGAAATTGGCGGAAGCAGATTCAAGGTTGAGGGTATGTGAAATACAACACCAGGATCAAAAACTCCAATAGACTTCAAACAGTCAGCACATACAACGCTACGCCCATGTATGAAGACACTTGATTGAGCTTAATCTGGACAGTGTCAAAGTCACACAGTTCCGAGGAAATGACAGCAACCTGCAACTTAACAATCGTACCTCCGTAGGCGTCCAGTTGAATGGCAACGTCGATCTCACGAGCCGTTCTGGACTCATTCATCGACGCGTAGACTAAAGCCCAGTCTCTTACAAAATCACCTCGAAACCCTAGCTCAATGAGAGGATGGGTTTCACCGTCTACCACTCTGTTGGACATGTATGCTGTTCTACGTCTAGGACAGTGGTTTGAAGAGAGGTTGAGACCGAGTTGGTAGAATATATAAACTTTTGATGGAAATACTGTAGTACAAAATTTTCAGAAACAGTCTACTTAAAATGTGGACGTGGATTACTCAATCAGCTGCTGTACAATCCACTTCACTTTTAGCATGCAATGACTACAATTGTACCCGTCTAGAATTACATATATAAGGCATGTGACTCCCTTGTTTCACGTCCATAAGTACCAAACTACCATCATCCAGTATTCCCCCAAACCAGTGGCCATGAAGCACCTCTGATGAGCAAGGGTCTTTTGCTCTCTATACGTATGAACTGTTCGTTTAAGGGCAAAGAATCATAAGTGGATCCCGTACTCTAGTCATCATGAGCGGCGCCTCAGTTGGGCAAAGACTCTGACTTGACGACAGGATGGTAGGAACGAGAAATGAGAACGAAAGTCGTGTCGACAAAAGATACGTGACCATGATGTCTTCTAACTTTTAAAGGAACGACCCCGGGGCGCGAACATCCTCGACCGACCGTGGGTACTAAAAGATCCAAAAACATCTCAGTCCAGAAGAGATATCTGTCAATGCTGTGAAGCTATTTACGCCTGCACTTCATAGTGAGCTTCTGTGTTTTGGGGTTGGGCAGTCGTGGTTTGCTGGACTGCTGTATTCTTGAAATATATAGGCCTCAAAAAATACTGCCGAAAAGGGTTTTGGGATGATATCCAACCCTGACAACTCTGCTTTCTCAGTACCTCTGGTGTCGATGACTGAAGACTTTACTTCTCGGCCAGTCATGTGCCCGGAGGTGGACTTTCTTCAGTGAAGATGGGTATGTAAATTCTCAATACCATCCGGTCGGCGAGGTTCAGTTATTTGATTTGCCTGTTGCGATTCATCAAAAGACTGAAGGTTCTTTCTTCTGGCAGCCTAGGACCCATGTCCGACTGAATGGTGAGATCACACTTCCAGGAATATTGTAATTTCAGGCCATTTCTTGCTATCACTCGCGTTGCTTCCAAGACAATTCAGTAAACAGTTGACCACCAAACAGTGAATAAGTGATAGTTGACGGCAGCAGGGCGTCTCTTGAAAACAACTCCATTATTGACGACAGCCAAGAGAGGTAGATACAAACAGACTGAAGCATAGCAATGCAGGCCTTTCACATGCCTTGACATGGAAGTGGTACCAACCCGTTCTCGTGGGAATATTTGACAAGTTGTTACGCGAACGACGAACTTCTCGTGGCTCCAGCAATTATATGCTATGTGAGTATCTCCCGCGTGTGTAGTGGAGAGTTGGAGGTCGGAGAGACGGAAGTATTTATAAGCATAGGGAGCTCGAAGAAGCAAAGTGGAAGAGCATGGTAGGAGTGAGGTAGGTGAGTGAATAGACTGAAGAGTTCTGGTCCATGTGTGGCCTTCTAAATTCAAGATAGGAAAGGAGTGTGATATAAGCCGAGGTATAAAGAAAGTACCGTAGGATGGAGGTATAAGACTTGGAAGTATTATTGAGATGTTCAGAACGCCAGATTAATAACGAAAACCCTCAAAGTACGCCGTAGCTTTTCCCAGATAACCATATATGAACCTTTCCCAGTCAGACCTCAGTTGACCAAATAAATCCTCCCCTCATACCCCTCCAGATTATCGACCGTCCCATCCACACCCTCCACATTGCCTACAAGCAACTCCCACGTCCCCCCACCCACTTCCGGCCTCTTGAACTCTCTGTTCTCCTCTCCAAAATTCAGCACCACAACCGCTGTATCACCCTTGAACTTCTTGGCAAAAACGAAAGTATGTTCATTATCCACATCAAAGACCTCAAACGTGCCATGGATAAAGAGCTCTCTATACTCTTTCCTCGTCCGCAGCATCTCCTTCCAGAAATTGAGGACTGAAGCCGGATTCATCTGTTGGGACGCGACGTTCAAAGTAGGATAATCATCATGCGTCCGCATCCAAGCGCCTTCTTTTCGGGACGTGAAGCCCGCATAAGGGGACGAATCCCACTGCATGGGCAAACGAGCATGGTCGCGGCCAAGGACCTGAATAGATTTCATGACATGATCGAGTGATTTGGAATCGTTATTGGTCCGCTGAGCGACGGAGTTGTAGTAGTTGATACTCTCGATATCCTTGTACTCCTCAATCGGCCAATCCTTAGGCGCATTAATCATGCCTATTTCCTGCCCCTGGTATACGAATAATGTGCCTGTCATAGCGGACATCATGATGGCGAGCAGTTTCGCAGAGCGTTCCCGCCACTGAGGCGCATCAGATGCAAAGCGTGAGACTGATCGGCCTTGGTCGTGGTTCTCGCAGAAGGCCGTCGTCCAGCCGTCGGTGTTGTGGATGAACGTCTGCCATTTCTTCACCACGCGCTTCATTTCTGGAAGGGTCCAGTTCTCCATCTCGTATTTGTATGTCTTGCCGCCTCCCAGGTCGACGATGTCGAATTGGAAGACCATGTCGAGTTGCTTATCGCCTGAGCCGATGTATCGTAGGACGTGGGCGGGGTCTGGGGTGTGCGGGAGCTCGCCGACGGTCATGGTGTCGTATTTGGAGAGGACGGTGGTGTTCATTTCGCGGAGGAACTCGTGCATGCGAGGGCCGTTGCAGAAGAGACCGCTGGCGGGTTGCTCGTAGATGCCGCTGTCGATTATGGGTGCGTCAGGGTATTCTGTGCCTTTCGAGTACATGTTTACTGTGTCAATTCGGAAGCCGTCAACGCCTTTCTTCAGCCAGAACTCCATGGCAGAGTCGTAGAGTGCGCGTCTGGTGGCAGGATTCTCCCAGTTGAGATCCGGTTGCTGTTTGGCGAAGAGGTGGAGGTAGTATTCTTGTGTCCGTTCATCCCATTCCCATGCACTTCCGCTGAAGATCGAGCGCCAGTTGTTCGGCGGCATGCGTGTGCCATCTGCGGCGTATTTCGCAGGTCGCCAGATGTACCAGTTTCTCTTTGGGTTGTCTTTCGAACTCCTCGATTCTTCGAACCATTTGTGCTCGTCTGAGGTGTGATTGATGACCAGGTCAAAGATCAACCGCATGCCACGGGTGTGGCAGGCTTCGATCAGAGTCTCGACATCTGCAACAGTGCCGTACGGTGCGTATACTGACTCATAGTCTCGGATGTCGTAGCCCATGTCATGTTGAGGGGAATCATAGTGAGGGGAGAGCCAGACAATGTCGACGCCCAGGTCTTTGATGTAGTCGATTTTCGAGACGATGCCGGGAATATCTCCTAGGCCGTCGTTGTTGGAGTCTTTGTAGCTGGCAGGATATATCTGGTAGACCACGCCATCTTTCCACCAAATCGGTTCTGAGACTGTCATGATGTAGGGAGATTGGTTAAGGAAGTGGGATTAGATAGAGGGAATTGGAGCGACAGGGAATATCGGAATAGACAAGATAGAAAGATACAGTGTCTATCGAGGATATAGAATTATTGATTCCTCTAGGAACTGAAAGAAAGAAGGGCAAATGGGAAGGAGTGGAAAGGCGGAGATCTTGAAGCTGTAGGAGTAGCACTGTCTTATAGACGAACTGACCCGAAGGTACTCAGCTGACAAACTCACGATACCTTCTTCAATCCAATCCAAAGCTCTCTCAAACGAAAGATTCCCCGAGATGAATGATCGGCGAGCTGTAAAGGAAATAAGGATAGTCCTCCGTCCTACCAAGACCTGAAAGTAGTGTCGATTGAGCTATGTACCCCACTACAGGGACTGCCGGACCGCGTCTCCAGCATCTGTCTATACGTGGAGAAGGGCACGAGATGCGGAGAAGACTGTTTTTGTACGAGTTATACTGCACTAATGGTGGGGGAATGAGGTGGTCGAGACTGTGTTGGTGGGATGTCGTTGGAATTCTCGCGACATCTCTCGGTTGGAGGCTGAAGGCTGGGCGACGGCACGTGATCGGGATACTGTTGACCGACCTGACACTTCTACCCTTAGGGATGCCATGCTCGGGCGAAACGGATTTTGACATCTTGGATCCGAAGTCCATGTTAACATTGGCATGTGAGAATTGGAAGCTGGAATTCTCGTTGAAATGTCCGGTATTAAGGACACACCCGAAGGTGGGATGCAGGGGCAAGCTTCGAACTCAGGAGCTCGCTCTTCCGTCGCAAGCCAGGAACACATCACGAGAGACGAGACCTAGGAACCTCCTCTCTTGTGAAAGGCTGAAGTCCTTGTCCTGTGACTACTCAGCCTTGTTCAGCCATGGAGTTCCTACCGAGGGGTTTGCCTCCGTCCACCTCTCTAGACCTCCACCTGACACATCCTACCCCAGCAGAGTGCCAGCGAATCTGGACAGTCGTCTATGATTCATGGGGAGATGCTCTCGACCTCCCTCAATTCCTTGCAGAATCACAACATCTACTCACTGTGCCGCTCGCCCGCGATGGAGGCATGGTGCTTTGGATCCTGGTCGATAAGAACTTGCCTCCTGATGAAAGGCCAATCTTAGCGTCTTGTGAGACATTCAAGAAGAAAGGCTTGCTTGCACGTGAGGGCGCGACTGATGGAGTACAAGATGTTGTGCTGCATGGTATCGCAAGTGTCTTTTGTGATCCGGCGTACAGGGGACGTGGATATGCACAAAGAATGATGCGAGAGATAGGTCAAGTGTTGAAGACGTGGCAAGTTGAAGAGGGAGAGACCTGTGTTGGAAGCCTGCTATATTCAGATATCGGAACGGTCTATTATGCGAAACTTGGGTGGAAGCCAGTCGGTAAAAACAGGCATCTGGTATTTCCGGCGAAGAAACAAGAAGGTGTGAAGTCCGACAAGATGCGCATAGTACTGGATGAGGATTTGGGGAAGTTGTGCAAGCGATACGAAGATCTGGCTCGGAACAGATTGAATCAGAACGGGAAAGCTGCCCTCATGGTGGTGCCTGACGAAGATCATATGCGTTGGCATCATGGGAAAGAGGACTTCATGTGTGCGAAGGTGCTGGAGAAGGAATGTCCGTGCAAAGGTGTCTTGATACGGAAGGCCATTGGGGAGGACAGGGCTTGGGCAGTTTGGACGAGGAGATTCTATGGTCTTGGAGATACGGGCAGAAGGGAGAATACTCTTTACATTCTCCGCTTGGCCTTCGACAGTCAAGGTTCAACAGAGCATGAAAAGGCGGAGATGCAGGAGTCACTGAAGATGATCATTGAAGCTGCCCAGGCTGAGGCGGATTACTGGGGAATGGGATCTGTCAAGCTGTGGGACCCATCACCACTGGTCATCGAATTGATGCAGGGGATTGACTTGGAGTATAAGATGGTCGAGAGAGGTCAGGATTGCATTGCGAGTCTGATGTGGTATGGAGATGGCGATGCGCCGGAATTCGTGGCGAATGAGAAATATGCCTGGCTATGACCCTTCGTAGTCTCGACTTTCAAACCCCAAAACCAAAACATCTTCTCCAGCGCGGTAAAGGTGAGGTAAAATGAAGGTTTTTATGGCCAATTGACTGCTTCAATGCTGGCCCTTCGTACCTTCCGTTTGTTTTCCTCACACAGGCGGCTATGTTGGGCGTCATTTCATCGTCGTAAAAAGCCCCTACCTCTTCGATGCCATTTACTTTGAAATGATTCCGCGGTTTTGGAGCTGGTCAGTGGTAGCTACTGTAACGTGTGCTGCTACGCATGAAGTCCGGGCAGCCAGGCTCTCTGCCCCTTGGGCACCCTCATCGTTGTCTGTTTCTTCTCCTCACAGGCTCTTTTTCATTTCTGCTCTTACATTCGAGTTCATGGCTAAATTTGATTTTCATCTCTTCGTACCATCAGGTCTCGAGTGTCCTCTTTGTGGGCACTTGCGGCTCTAGACTTTCATGTTTGGCGCTGGTTCATACTAGCTTAGGTCATCGGTGCACCTCTGCTCCAAAGCCTCCAATGCGGAGTACAGATCATCCCCGATATTTCATCCTTAATTCCCCTCATTGTCTACTCAGCTGTACTGGGAAATGTCTATTTTCTCCTGACACCAGTTATCCCATTCGCTCTTGTAGGCTAGCTTTCGTTCTTAGGCCGATGCGCTTCTCCACGATCTATCCTTCACGAGGTCTGGCACCGGTTTCCTCCTCTAGTCGCTGTGACAGTCACGCGGGAGTCAGAAACTGAGTGATGGGTCTTCTAATACTTAGACAATGACCTCACTCTTCTTGAACCTCAGCGCTTCGCACTTGAAAGAAAGTATAAGTTGTCGTACTGCATCCTCTTGAAACACAGCGTTCGACTCTGCTCCTTCCCCTCAGCTTGCACACCAGCACTCACCTCACTTCTCCTGTCTCTGCCTACATTCATCCACACCATACCTCAATCCTTGCTTCCTTTACTCGACCAACCCAGAGAACGTCTTCATCTTCGTATCAAGCACCATGTCTCAATTACCCAATCCACCAACGACAAATGTCGCTGATGCCGCTGCCGAGGATAACACCGCCGACAACAAACCCAGTGACAATGTCGCTGTCGACAACACCAATGACAGTGACAGCACTGCCAGCGAGGCACCCAAACCCTCACCGCTGCCTACGCCTCCGATTCCCATTGCGCCAGCCATCTTAATGTGCGAACAAGCACAGGATGCTAGTACGCAAGAGCACCAGATGACCATCAGACAGTCAATTTCAATCTACAAGCCTGCGATCTGGACTTGCGTTTTCTGGTCTGCTTCAGTCATCATGCAGAGCTTTAACATTACCCTTATTCCCTCCTTCTTCGCCCAAGAGCAGTTCTCCGAGAAGTTCGGCGTCCTCTCTTCGGAGGGCAAATACGAAATTTCTGCAGGCTGGAGAACAGGACTCACCGTTGGTGCGCTCATCGGTGAGATGATCGGTCTCGTTCTCAGCGGAATCATCGCCGAGAAATATGGCTACAGGAAGACCATGATCGGGGCTCTCATTGCCACTACAGGATTTATCTTCATCCCTTTCTTCGCTACCAGCATCGAAGCACTCCTCGTTGGCCAAATTCTTGGCGGCATCCCCTGGGGAATGTTCCAAAGTCGTAAGTTTGAATGGCGCAGCTCTCCGAGTGCTTAGCTAATATATACAGTGCCGTCATCCTATGCTTCTGATATTATGCCTCAGGTTCTCCGTCCTTATCTCACGACATACATCAATTTGTGTTGGGTCTTTGGACAATTGATCGCCAGCATTGCAGTCCGCGCTGTCTTACAACTTGAGAATGAATGGGCATATCGAGTAAGAACCTCTCTTTTCGCGTCCCTCTCTGAATTGCTGGTGCATTGACTGACTTCCTTAGATTCCATTTGCTATCCAATGGATATGGCCACCCTTCATTATCCTCGCCATCCTCTTTTCTCCAGAATCTCCAGCATGGCTCGTTCGAAAAGACCGAAGGGATGCGGCCCGGGGATCCATGTTACGCCTCACCTCTCGCAAAAGCCCAACTTTCAATGTCGACAACGTCATCATGTTGATGGCAGAAACGAATGAGAGAGAAAAGAGGATGTCGAGTGGAATCTCTTACTGGGACTGCTTCAAAGGTGTCGATTGGCGCCGAACCAGAATTGCCTGCCTGACCTGGTTGGTCCAGTGCCTTTGTGGTTCGGTATTGATGGGATACTCGCCCGTCGTCTACAAGGCCTGCGGACTCGACGGAGACTGGGCTTTCAACATGACCATCATCCAGTATTGCATCAACATCGTGGGCGCGGTCCTCGCTTGGTGGTTCATGCACCTAAGCGGCCGTCGAAGCCTGTACCTCTACGGCTGCATGGCTCTGCTCCTACTCCTCATCTCCATCGGCTCTACTGCGTTCATATCATCTACAAACAAGCGTGCACAATGGGGGATGGCCATTC
This sequence comes from Cadophora luteo-olivacea, assembly GCA_026120085.1. NCBI lineage: Eukaryota > Fungi > Ascomycota > Leotiomycetes > Helotiales > Ploettnerulaceae > Cadophora > Cadophora luteo-olivacea. The sequence continues at coordinate 150,579 of JALRMC010000031.1, read as the reverse complement.
AGTATCTCCTATATACATTTGTGTACGGCTGCACAATCGGACCTGTATGCTTCTCCCTCATCACCGAAATGTCTTCGATGCGCCTGAAGACCAAAACAATTGTCCTGGCACGTATCACCTACAATATCGGCAGCATCATCGTCAACAACATCGCCAACTTCCAGTTGACACCCAAGCCTACCGGCTGGGGCTGGGGTGCCAAGAGTGCATTGTTCTGGGCTGGCAGCGCTTTCCTATGCATCATCTGGATTTATCTCGAGATGCCGGAGCCCAAGGGACGGACGTATTGCGACATGGATATTATGTTCGAGCATAAGATCAGCGCGAGGAAGTTCTCCAAGACCAATGTGGCTGAGTTGGCATCGAGGCTTGAGGGGAACGCTGAGGCTGAGCATAACGGTACAGAGCTTGGTAACATGGACGGGAGAACGAACCCTTAGATTGGTTCTCGTGAGGAGGATGGAGATGCCGTATCGTTTTGCAGTTTGGAACATGTTTTTGTATCTTATTACTGCTATCTAACAATATATATATATATTTGTTCATACCTTGATTCAATCTCTGTGTGCCTCACTCCTCAGTACATCTAACATTGTTCTTCAAGGATTTAGCCTTCTCACTTCGAGACTTTGAAAGAGTCTCCTCAAGATTCTGAGCGGCAACATTTTGTTGAGATGTTCGTGGGAAGGAAGCAATGACGTCTGGATTTCCACAAACTGTTGACGTCACCTGGAAGGCTTTGTAGGCCTTGAAAGTTCGTACCACGTCAATGGAATAAATATGAAGACTCGGGACACTATCGTGTAGAGTCCTGAGAAGCAGAATTTGGCTGTTGTGTGCGTGAAATGAAGTCTAGATCTCGTACTAGCTCTTAGAATGGGGTTTGGTCTACGAGTGGCGCCGTGAAGGATTCCCTGACCTGATGGTAGACTGGTAGACAATATCAGTCCCGTTCCAAACTTCTCTGGGTCTAGTATAGTGTAGATGATCTGATCTATTGAATTGTGGATGTTGTGGGGTCGTTCTAGGGTGAAGAGTAGACGGTCAATGATGGGAGACTGGGATTTGGGGAAGGGGAGAGGAAACTATTGCATGTACGGTAGTGTCCCTGGGCTCTGTGATCCCGGTAGGGATGCTGGAAAAACAAGGAGAGCTGAGATGGAGTTTCGTTAGGGGTAGTTCCGTAGAGTTATGGGCAAGAAAGAAATCAAGCCAGTTTCGGATTGTGTGGGTTTGGATCTGGTCTTCGCGTCTTTCCGTCCTTGATTTGGGACCCAATGGTCAACTTACTTTCAGCCTGGCAGGGAACTGTTTTCTGATAAGCCATTTCTCCACTATTCAGCAGTCACGCCAGGTCTTCCACGATAGGAACTGCCTGGGAATATGTTCTGCTGTAATGCTAACCATGTCGAGCAGGCGAAGCCAAGATACCGGATCTTCTCATTAGCGAAGACCCCATTGCACCTATTTATTTGGTTCACACAATGTAATTATTGCATTTACTATACTCTTTATGAGCGTCCGGTCCAGAACATCCGTACTTTAGTAATATCAAAGTCACGTATTACCGCACTTAGCAGCGCAGTGTGGGCGACCATGAGTAGCACGATAGGGTGCACGCTCGTTGCGAAAAGAGCAAAATTCTTTCGAGGACGAGGCTTGTCGGTTTAACCTGTGGCTAGTATTCCACTCGGATCTCATGTACCATGCGTGTTGGGAGTGTACGTTTCGATTCTCGTTGACATCTCGTGCGCTGGTCGATCTTGGCTAATTTCCAAGGCTCCCGTTTCCCTGGAGCAAAGTAAAATATCGACGGTCGATTCCAGATGACTCCAGTGTAAGTGGAAGTCGAGTATTTTCCCTTATGATGTGCACTCTCAGATAATAGACCCTGCTTCCTCTATTTCCGTCATTCTCGCGTACGACATGACATGCATAAGAGCTTGGCTTCCTAAAGCGGACAACAATCTGGTTCGCCAAGTTGTCAAGACACGTGCGTGGCGGCTGAATTCTTTCCGTCATTCTGTGTCATCTCATCATGAACCTTCGCGCCAAGATACTTACCGCTCTCTATCATTGTTTACAGATGGCAAGGGCCGCTTACCTTTAACTCCTTATATTGTGGCGCATTTCGCCCAGAATCCACGGTCTTGGCTGTGGACATCAAATGATGCCGTTTCATGGTAAGCACTAAATACTATATCATTAGAGACATCGCTGGAACGAGACAACAATCCGGATCGAGATCACATCATCTTCCGACCTTTCCTTCAGGCGTCTATTCCTAGTTGACATTCGTAGCCTGTCGAAACATGGCCACACCAGCAACCGCTTTCGAATTTGTGGTATCTGATCCGTTGATGAACCTTAAACCGGGCAAAAGTCTGCAAATTCGACGCCACTGTATGCAAGGTAAGAACAGGCGTGAAGGATCTCGAAGGAATGAACAAGTAAAAAGACGTGACATCGAAGGTAGAAGAGAGAGAGTGCCGCTGCCGCCGGCTGGACATGTCATCAAGCCCGTTGCTTCTTTCGGAGCCCTGTCACCAGAATCTCTCATTGGAGATCTCGCAATTATTCGTTTTGCCGATCCTGGAATCGACCCCAGTACTAGATCAATCCTGTTCAGAGCCTTCGCGTATAGCTTTGCCAACCAAGCCATGTCTCCACTTGACCGATTCGTCGACTTCGATTGCCTCGATTCAAGCTCATTTGAATTATTCTTATCCGACGACGCATTTCTGCATTCGATCATGTGTGCCAGCTTCGCCATCAACGACTTCCAAACGCCCCATTGGAACGGCAAACCAGGTCCTAAGACCCTGTTCCATCTGCGCAATGTTTTGTCGTTATTGAGAGAGAAATTACGGGATGAGAACGTGCATCAAGATGACTCGGTATTACAAGTTGTCCTCAATCTCGCACTATTGGCTGGTGCGTTTGGAGAGTGGCCTGCTGCTGGTACGCATTTCAAGGGTCTGCACAAAATTGTAAAGTTGAGAGGGCATTTGGAGTTCTTGAGAGACAAGCCAAAATTACACTTCAAGCTCGACCGGTGAGTAATGCCTGCCTACACTTCAGCCTTCTCGAACCTGACCCATGTAAGCATCGATCTCGCAAGGTCTCTCGCTACGGGCAATAGAGCGCTCTTCCTAGATCCTGCAGTCTCGTGGGATCCGATCATCCCTGCTCCCAATGTGGCTCTTCCGCAGGATATTTTTCAGCCTCCTTCGGACTGGCAGCCAAGACTCGTGCATATCTTCCGGGATTTTCAATACCTTTGCTTAGGGATCAACAGTGATACGCTCAAATTACTTCCGCACAGCGCCGCATATCTGCAGAGCATTCTCACGTCTCTCCAGTCCCGGCTATTACATCTTGGTGGATTACCCGTTGATCCACCCGTCGAGAAATTGGTTCGACTCACTATGTTGTGTTTCCTCACTACGACGTCCAAGGTCGCTGGGAGGAAACTCCCTTATGGTTGGGTGGTCAGACAACTTGGCGATGCTTATGCAATGGCAGCTGATGGATTTGCAAAGGAGAATATCTGCCTTCGTATATGGGTACTGATAACAGTTGCGTTCACTGTGGCTGGCGTGCAAGAGCAGTGGGTGAGGAAGGCGTGGGGCAAGATTCAATCGGAGATTGATCCGGATTGGACTGGTGTGAAGAAGCACTTGATGCGAGTAATGTGGATTGAGACCTTACATGATAGACCTGGTGAAGCTGCGTGGCGAGACCTGGAAAATTTGATCTATTCCTAGAATTAGTGCTGATGCGTTTACTGCGAATCCAGAGATTGAAATGTCGAGCAGCGATCTCTTGGTTTCGATACCCAGTATCATACGCTTCAATGTTGAGTGGACGCAGAACACTAGGAGTCCGAGAACCTTAATTTTACCCTGAGGCCAGGTCCTTGGCACCAAATTCGAGAACACGTGCGACGACTATAATTTAACCCCTCTAGGTCATCGTGCTACTTCTACATGTCTTATGAGCTCCGCTGGCAATACAAAATATTGTGTGTAGCCATCAGAGGCAACACTGTGGATGGGTTACGCCTGGTCGATGCTTCTCCAGTCCAAGAAGCCATGCCGAATGGCTAAACCTTCATAATTTCGAAGAAGTGATTAGAGACTCTTTTAGAGTTGACCATGGAACTATGCAGCAAGGTTGAGTTGTCTATTGTTTCCTTCCTTAAGAATCCTTTGAAGTGCCTATCGGCAAGACCTGCGTCAGTGAAGGCTGGAATGCAAATGATAACACGCGAATGAATAAGAACTTCAAAATATTTTTCAATTCTTCCTATGATATCACAGTGCTTGCTTTTAGTCTTAAGCTATCAACTAGCAATAATAGCATTGGCATAGTACGAATAGAACTTTCCAACTTACGGGAAAAATGTTTATCGTGAAAGCAAATTGCTGGAGTACGCTTGGGTTCCCACGACTTGGTCCATTATCGTAAGCGACTCAGCAGCTTCGTGAACCGAGTGGCTAAGCTGCTAGCAGTTCAAGAGCCATCAACGAAATATATTTGGGAGGGCTTCAGCTGACAAATCGTAAACTTAGCCAGTGGCATGGGGTCATGATTGTTGATATGCTGTGTCTTTCAAGCGAGGAATTAACTTTGACATTCCTGGTTCGCCCTAACTAAGCATCCGGACTAGCCCGCTCTATAAGCTTTCCGTCTGGACTTTCCCCGACTTCCGTTCCTATCCATCAAGCTCCCGCATAGCTACGGAGTGGAGTGGAATCCGGCCGGCCGGCCGGTGGGCAGTATTTGCGTAGTGCGACCCGTAAGGTACAACATGTCCCGAAATGCAATGTATACGCGTGGCCTGCCATGAATCAACTTCGCATCTGTAAGATTAAAGCTCAACCATGATGGAAGAGTGGATGCAGCCTGTCAGGTTTAGTTGAAGAGATGGCCCAGTATCAAGCGATGCTTGTTGGCATCACAATGCGGATGCCCCTGTGCTGTCGTAAGACAGTGTAGGTACGATTTGACGTAGGGAATAAAGTGATAAGGAATTTCTTTTGGTTTGATAAAGAGTGCAAAACTGCTGTCTCTCAGACACAGAGTGCTCGTGGATAGCACATGTATATATTTCTAGTGGAAGACTGATTGACGCCATGGATAACAGCAGGGAAATGCTAACAGCTCAGGTATGACGATACCCATGCTTTGAAACATTCTCATCGATTACAAAGTACTTGGATGCGAGTGCTTGTTGTCAGAGTATTTTCGGTCCCTTGCAACTCTGAGAACAAGGCTACGTCCCTGCGCTGGCACTAGCATGAGCTCTTGGAGGCGAATCAATACTAGTCAGAACTTTGGATGAACGGCACTGGTCATTTGTGAAAGTTCGTCGATCAAATTGGCATCCCGCTGTCAAAATTTGATCGAATGCCAAGACACTTCAGCCTCAAGGATTCTTCAACCCGCCGCTAGCCTCGTATTCATGGTGGGCATCATTGATGCTGTATGCTCCAGTGTAGAATGACCGGCCCGGAACCGGGACCACAGCGACGGAAAGTATGCTTGACGGACAGGAGGCGCAGACACCCATCTAGTCTGCGACCTTGACATAGCCTACCTCGAGTCCATCCCTATATGAGAGGATTGCCCGTTATTTTCGGCACATGTTCGAAACATCAAAAGTCTTTTCAGCCTCACATACATTCATTTCAATTTAAAGTCGCCGCTACGCCTGTTTATAAACACTTGCACAACTGAGCTTCACGTGTCACTACCTCTGGCCATGTCGAATGTAACAGCGATGTCAGCGGACACCTCAAATCGGACATCAATACATGGTGGAAACATAACGCTAATACTTAATCCGGAGCTCTGCACACTTCGAACTTGCGACCTCAGTCTTGGCCAGCTCGAGTACCTACCCAGCGTTTGGGGTAACGCAGTTTTTGTCGGTATATTCGGCATCCTCCTCCCTCTTCATATCTTCCTCGGAATCAAGTACAAAACATGGGGATTCATGGCAGGTCTCATTCTAGGAACGTTGCTCGAGACGGTCGGATATGTTGTGCGGATCTTACTTCACTACTCTATCTTCGACAAAGATTACTTCATCTTGTACCTGATCTTCCTCACCATAGCGCCCGCTTTCATCTCGGCTGGAATCTATATCTGCTTGTCTAGGATCGTGATGCTGTATGCGCCGCAATTATCGAGGTTCAAGCCGAGGACTTACACCATCTGTTTTTGTACTTCAGATTTCATCAGCTTGGTCCTGCAAGCTGCTGGAGGAGCTATCGCCTCGGTCGCCACGACTCAAGATGATGTATGATCCATCCCGGCAGATATCTTGACATAGGAACTAACCTAAGCATCCAGGTGGATACAGGAACAGATATCATGATTGCAGGGTTGATCTTTCAAGTTGTTTCTCTCGCCACCTTCGTCCTGCTCTGCGGCGACTTTGCTCTCAGACTTCACAAGAACCGAAACTCTTGGAACACACAAAGTGCTTCAATCTATTCGTCCTGGAGGTTCAAAGCTTTTCTTTACTGCAAGTGATCCTTCTTGTCCTTGGATTTCCACTTCTGTCTCAAGCAGAAGCTAACAGTCCCACAGCGCTGGCTCTCTCAACTCTCTGCATCATAATCCGCTCCACATTCCGCGCCATTGAGCTCTTCGACGGCTTCACTGGAAAGCTTGCCAACGACGAAGTGCTATACATGATTCTGGAACCGCCAATGATAACCATTGCGGTTGTTGCTCTTACAATCTTTCATCCTGGGATCGGATTTCAGGGTGCATGGGATGGCACCAAGAGAGCATATAAGGGGGAAGTTGCCGATATGGAAAGTAGTAGCTCGTATGAAGCTGATGCTGCGAATGATCGTGCGATCTTTGCCGAGAGTGGAAACGCTGAGGCTGACGATGAGACGAGGACCGTTGGAGGAGCCACACTGCAAGGTGATGAGGGTTGGGAAATGCAGAGTTTGTCTAAGGCAGGCTGAGCTCAAGGAGCAGTGGCGACTCATTGGCGGAATTTTCCTCATTGTCAGACGGAAGGCTTCGGTTGTTAGATTCGGATTACCCTTTCACATCATCTGGCTGGGACCGTGTAATAGTAAGTAGGCGGGAGAGTGCCATATAGATCGATACCATAGAATTAGACTTGCATATGATAGATAGAAGCTATTGCCATAGATCTCGGTTTTATAAAATATTATTTGTCACAACTTGGATGCACAAGAACCATATTCTTATTCGGCAAGCAAGCAGCTGAGGGAATGGAACATGGTAGAATGTCTTTGTATTGGTAGATGAAGCACAACAAGTGGCCCGCACATCACTTTACGGGCAGACAATGTAGAGAAGGGCTTTATTACGTTGCTTTCGGGCTGTCAGAATATGTCCTTGTATCAAAGTATGGCGTGTTGACTGCTCGCGGGGGGCACTAGCGACCATGTATGTTTTCGTCTCACTACGTTGACTTTTTGCCATATACCCAAACACTCTTCCTGTTCAAATGTAACAGGTGTCTCTCGTATTGATCAATCTGAAGTCTCTCAAAGCGAATCCTGAACGATTTCAGGCGACATTGAGATTGAATTTCTATATCTATCAATTGGCTTAATGCAACACTGAATATGGATTTGGTTCAATCGATCCACCACTTGATACCATCCGGGATACGGTTGCTTGAATTTGAAATCTTTTGTCCCATTGCTTTATATGATACATATGGCCATATGCCAACGGATAGCCTGAAAATTTGGACGAGCCGCCGACCCATGCTGAAGCTTGCTGAGGAGCAAAGCTTCAATCACAACTTGCTGCTCAAAGCTCCCGACTTTTGGCCCGTGAAGGTAGACAAAGCATCCATGAGTCCCGGACTCAACACATCATACGTCTCTAGCCCCAGACTCTTGAACTTTTCCCTGACGCCATCAATCTCCTTGGGGTTGAATCCCTGCTCAATGATCGAAGAAACGAAGCCGGCGAATTGAGGCTCCTGCCACCCCTTCTCATCACTCAATTCCACATGTACGAAGTCCAGACCCTTGAATGCATGGTCCTTTTCGATCCGGCCATACATGTGGACACCGCAGTCTTTGCAGGCATGGCGTATGATGGTGGCGTTCTTGTCGACAACTTTGATCTTGTTCTCGTTGGCAGTGACTTTCACGTTATCGACTGGAATGACAGCCACGACTGAAAAAAGGGCACCGGATGGTTTCCAGCATTGCGAGCAGCCGCAGGCGTGGTTGTGGAGGACATTGCTGCTAAGCTTGACTTCCACGCGATTGGATGAGCATAAGCAGCGAAGTGTTCCCCCAGGAAAATCTTCTCTGCCCTTTGTGATGCCGTTGTCGATGAGAGGATGCAGTGAAGGAGCCATTTTTGCTAAGTAATTTGACTTATTCAATTTGTTCCGCTAATGCTGTATTGAATGAGTGTCGTGATGAGATTGAATATAAGAAAGCATTCTAACAGAAAATGACGAAACTGCCATGATATATAAACTCTGGTAAGAAAGTCAGATATCCAGCCCAGCGAGTAAGAGTGGATTGAACGCTGATGGCGTGCGTCAGATTTCCCCGCATTTGTGTCTTGACTGTTGGTTATCACGACTCGCATAAAGAGGGGTTCGGGAGAAAGGCCTTGACTGTTCGGAATCTCGGAGATATCTCGCGATAACGATAGGTTCCAAGAGGGAGCTGCATTTCAATACCTTTATAGTGCATGGTATCCAGAAGGTGAGGGACTTTCGCAGAGAAAGTGTTGCGGCATTTTTATTTAGCCTTTATCTGCAAGCTGTGCCTAAGAGTGGGCTCGGACTCGACTGCACGAGAACTTGGCCTCAAAACACACACCCGCAATGTCAAGATCGTAGATCTGCACGTTCAAATATCTCCATTGTCTGTCGTTGAATCCAGTCGAGAGTCGTACGCGGCCAGCTTTGTGGCATCATTCCTTAACTCAGCTGGCTCCGGGAGAAGCTCTTGAGGACAAGTCAAGCCGTTGCTCTCTCCTGGCTGAGTGTCTCGTAACGGTTTCCTTGGAGCTGCTCTCCTCAACGGCCCAATTGCTCGAGCGAGTACCAAAACAGTGAGGTCGTTGGATTCCGAAGCTTTAATGTGTTCCACATGGCCGGACTAGAGATGGGCGGAGAGGGATTTTGAGTTTAAGCCCTTGAGCGCACCTAACATCAAGTCCGCCCAGCATCCATTCGAGTTCTGATCAAACATCATTGTGAAATCTCTTCGGCTAGGGTCTATGTTTCTCATACTCACTTTTCTGATTGCGCCGTCTCGTAGATTCGATGATGCCGCTCCTGAGAGTGGTATTGTATGTAGAAACGTAATCCTTCTTAGCGAGTTCCATTGTTGCCACGCGGCTGGATACAGAGAGGATCGATATGCTCCATCCCCTAAGAGCTGCAGAATTCTTTGGAATACTCAAAGAAGTACTTCTTGTGATAGCATCGCTTCACATGTGGCCGGAACCGCACAATGGAGCTGGATGCCACAGCGAATCTATGATCTTTCAGTCCTGGGCTTTCCTACTGGTTGTGAGTTTTGTGCAACTCTCTTCCTTCTAACAAAACTCATCTGTACCTTTTGTCAGCTTGGGCTATTTTGATGGTGACTCTGATGGGACAGCGAATTGCTTTCCCCCTCTTGCGGTGATCTTACCACCGTCAGTCCGCCCTCTCGCTTGTCATGAAACCATAAGGCAGTGTAGTACATAATTTTCAACGGACCTTTAACAATGGTGTGAGTGGCTGGTCCTGTGGACCGTGGGCAGGTTCTTGATGACCAGAGAATACAAAATTCGCAGCCTGTATAGGCCTGTATAGGAGGTTGAGAAAGCCACTGGGGCTGGAACAGAGATCATTGAAACTCGACCATGAAGGAGCAAGAGAAGTTGCGAGTCCCCAAGAAGAAAAGCTCAAGTAGAAATATTCAGAACTGAGTCATATGATGTTCAGTACTGACCTTGACGGGTATGATCAGGAACCTTGATGGCTTCCAAACAACCAATCAGCGCCAAGTGATGTTTAGAGAACCAAGGCTGTTGTGACACCCCAAATCTGGTTCTTATTGGAGGCGGGGCAAAGATCCCTGGGGCCTCATTATCGATGAGTAAACATGGCGCTCGGGGACGAGCCAACAGCAAGCGAGCAAGGGGGTTTGCGGCCCACATTTCTCACTAATAAGCTGGCATCATTCGTTGCTGCAAATCATATCATCAGAAGCACCGAAATGGTGCATCCTGCAAAGAGTCGAAGTAATCCCTTGGTACCAGAAAAGTTCCCAGGCCATGTGCCGCTCCTCATACCTGAGAGTGATTTGGAAATGGCGGAAACCTAGCTGTCATGAATCAGCGGAAAGCAGCAAACCTCTATTGTCCAGGATCAAATAACGACCAAGGATTACAACCTAGGCTTCGATCATGGTTCACTCGATTGACTTGTGAGGCTTCTGAACACAGGAGTAATTAACGAGCCAGACAGCTGTCGGCACAACCAACCGATGTCAGACCAGTCTAGTCCAGAGTCCTCTCGCGATGAGAACTGTCGCGAGAACCGAGGGAACTCCTCGCGCCATCCAAGCTTCTCGAAGAGAAGACTCATAGCCTCGTCTGGAGTTGAACATCTTCATGATGCTCAAACACAGAACGCCATTCGAAAGCGCATAGCCGAAGGACTCCCCCGATCTAAGAGACCCTACGACCCGAATAGGATAGAATTGGTCCTGCCGGCAGATTTCCTGAACAATTCTGCACTATCTACTGGTCCATTGACCCCTGATCTCGCATCGAGTAGCACACGTCCGGATTCTCGTTGCATGGAGCTGCTTCAGGATTCGATGCATGAAGATCTGCCGGTGTTGCTTGACCCCTCACCGACCAATAACTACGATTCAGACTTAGACGTGCATTCGGGGCCTGGCATAGATTCCTCTGGCGTCATCTCTATCAACCCAGTCACTGTCTTGGGGGCCGGCAGAATCGATCCGTTTGCTCATTACCCTATAAAGATGAACACAGGGGAGTTGTGGCTGATCGATCAAGGTACGTGAGTCGTGAGAGTCGTTACCTCTGGTCTCATTATAGCTGAATGCTGACAGTCTCCTGTGATGATTAGTGAACACAGGTCAGGACCCAACCTTCAAAACCTACCGAGAACGATGGCTTCCTGCTATGATCAAAAGCCCATCGACATTTCATCAATTCCTTGCAAATGTGTCTTTAAACATTTCCCGACTTCGTGGCGAGAACCTTGACAATGTCGTCACAGTTGCGCATCATTCCCTTGCCATCCGATCTCTCAATCAGAAACTTTCCGATCCGAATTCTCAGACCAGCGATGATGTTCTCTTAGGAATATCGTCATTCAGAAGCTATAGTGTGAGTTTTCTCCTGCCATTTGGATTTACATGATGTCATTTGATTAAAGGTGTTCATTGTACTGAACTTCAATCCCTAGCTTGTTAAAGGCGATCTCGAGGCTGCTGCATCACATCTCGAAGGATTGGGGAAAGTGTTGCAGCTTCGGGCAGGGCGTCGAGGAGCCAAGCTTTCAACAGAACTTGGGAACCTCATTTATAGGTATGCATACCTCAATGTTCCAATATCTCGGCCTTTGAGGAAGTATTGCGCCTGTTTCTGACAATCCGGACAGCGTAGAGATGATGAGCATCTGCCAACAAGACAAGAAGTCGGCCTTGCCCTTCCCTATGATGTTCGACATTGCCCAAGAACAACAATTCGGCAGTCCACCTTCACTTCATGCAGAAATGGCACTTACAAACCCATGGAAAGAAATATTTCCCGCCAATGATCCCATAGTCAATATTTTCGAAGACTTAAATTATGCACTACGACTTGCAGACTATAAGTCCTCACAAGGCCAGTCTTGGAAAGTGGTCAACTTCGTCGTCTATCGCTTATGTCCAATCGTACACAAACTCATAAGTCTGAAGACTGTCGGCTTTCTGGCGGACTACTGGGATATTATACGAGAAGCCTCCCGACTAGCTATATTCTTCTTTCTCAGTGAGCCCCGAAGACAGTGCGGCGCTCTTGGAGTTGCCAACACTATTTTCCTTTCGAAATTCAAGTGTCACATGTCGACCTTCGGCACCTCGATTGATTGGAGGCTATGTCGTCCATTACATTTATGGATGCTCTTCTTTGGGACTTTGGAGAGCTGGGGATTCCCAGAGCAAGAGTGGTTCGCTGAGACCTTAATTTCTGTTGCCAGGACAATGCGTTTAGATTCTTGGGGAGCCATTGTTGATGCTGTCAAAGGATTCCTCTGGGTGGAAGATGTCTACGATACAAAGGCAACGATTGTTGGACAGAACTTGATGGGTGAAGTTTCCTGATAACTCTCTTGGCTTCTGCTTCTAATAGGGTCGCGAAGCGCTTCCCCGAGACAAAATCTGGGATTTTAATTCCCACATCTTCTACATGGAATGTGGCTCAAGCCAACAAGCATTCCAATGATCGACGTCGCATTCCGACCCCGTCCAAGCTTTCCGGGACCCCCACACGGAAGCGTAGTTAACATAACAGGGGGCGTCCTCAAATTCTGCTATCATTCTGAGTTTGCCTCCACTTCAATTGACTCCCGCAAAATGGCGTTCAGAAGTATTTTTTCCGGCTTCAAATCCTCATCCAATCTCAGGGAAAAGGCAGCAGCTGATTCTCAGGTCCAACCTGCCCCAACATTTCAAATCATCAAAACACCAGTCATAATTAATACAACCTCCGTCGCCCAAACTAAATCATCTTCAAGATGGGCCAAAAGCTTGGGCAACCTCAAAGGTCGGCCGAGACCAGCTATTCCGGAATTCATGTTCAATGAGCCAACGATCGAGTCTAAGGTTGGGCTGGATATCATCAAGCTATTCCAAGGGGTCGAAGCCAGGTACGCAGCATCCAGTGAGAAATTTGACCTTGGACTGGCAGAAGCTCATATCAATCTTTAGATTTGCATCTTACTTCGACCTCGCAGAGTTCGAGCCTTCGGACAAAGATGCGAGACGGAATCGATCAATTGAAACACTTCGTAGAACATACGAATGGCAACAAGCAGGCAGCACTAAACCGCCATATCCACCTTGTCTAAGGAGCATTCCCCCCGATGAGGTAACTGGACTCCTGCAGATTTTCAACGCGGAACGATTTATCGATACCGCGGTAGCTTTGCTTCCAGAAGCTCTACAGCCGAAGGTGTTAGCGACGTATCTGTACGGGCAGCCAATTGGAAAGACCATGGCTGGGATCGAAGCACGCATGAAGACTTTGACACGTGCGAAGAAGAATATCGGCACCGAGGCCAGTATCGGAAATCGAGAAGATTGGTACACAGATGCCGTATTTGCCCAGCAGTCTTTCACTGGCTCAAATCCAACAAGCATCGCATCTGCTGGCGCTGATTGGGTTGCCAAGTTCAAGGGCGCTGCGAAGACGCAAGGAAGAAACGACATCGCCATACTACTTCAATATGCTAGAGTTGAGTCTTTCTTCGTACAAGACTGCAGCTACTTCCGGGAAGCTGCCAACGCAGCACCAACTGCAACCCTGAAATCGGACGATGGAAAGAGATTTGGTTGTGCTTCTGTCACTCTCTACCAGCTTCGCGAGGATGGAACTCTACATCCTCTCGCAATCATCATCGACTTCAAGATGAGCATAGAGGATTCAGTTGTCATCTTCAACAAGAGGCTTACGCCGGTCGACTCCACCGCAACAGAAGAGCAAGACTGGCCATGGAGATATGCGAAAATGTGCAGCCAAGTTTCGGACTGGACAAGGCATGAGGTCCAAATTCATCTCAACGACTGCCACTTCGTGGAAGAGGCCACTATTGTTGCCGCTCAGCGTTCCTTCACCGGAGACCACATTGTCTATCGTATTCTGGAACCTCACTGGTATGCTTGGCCTATCGCTTTGTTTATATTTACTGTAAGACTGATCTGATGTAGGTTGAAAACACTATCACTCAACGCGGCCGCACGGCGAATTCTGGTTCCAAGGGTCGTCACCGAGATCAACGGCTTTTCCAAGGAACAAACATACGCGTTCCTATTGAATGCATATAAGCGTTTCAACTGGACTGGCAACTACATCCCCACGGATCTGGAGCGCCGCGGCTTCTCACCAGCCAAGCTTGACGACAAGGTATTCCACAACTATGCTTGGGCCCGAAATATGGTACCAATGTGGAACACTATATACGCTTTTGTTCACTCGGCTCTCATGACGGTGTACAAGACAGATGCCGACGTCGCAGCAGACAAGTCTGTCGAGTCCTGGTGTCGTGAAATGCACAGTCCTGCAGGCGGCCAAATGGCGTCCTTCCCGGATATCGAAACGATCGATGAGTTGTGCAATGCCATTACGATGTGCATTCACACTGCTGCCCCAATGCATAATTCCGTCAACTATTTGCAGTGTTACTACATGTCTTTCGTACCCAACAAGCCTGGCTGTCTCAACAAGCCACTGCCAAACACACTCGATGAGCTCATGTCGTATAAGGAGCAAGACGTCGTTGCGGCTCTTCCGGTACATGATGAGCAGACCTGGTTGCTGAGTTCTCAATTGCCATATCTTCTCAGCTATGGTGTATCAGAAGACCAGACGCTGCTGAGTTATGCGAAAGACCTGGAGGATGAAGCCAAGGTGCAGGATGGCGAAGATGGAAAGGCGTTTGAGACTGCCGCCTCGAAATTCTTTGTTGATTTGACGGAGCTTGGTATTCTTTTTGATAAGCATAGCAAGGACTTGGATGATAAAACTGTGGCGTATAACGTCATTGATCCTACGGAGTTGGCCGTTTCGATTCTGATTTGAGTGGCGTTATTTAAGTAGTTGCCTGGACTCGAGCGATGGGGACTCTTTATTTCTTTTCCTTTGATTTTTCTATTTTCATGGGCACGAAAAGTCAGACTACGCTTTCGACATTCTTGCGGTGTCTTTATAAATTTTGTAATACTTCAATTGGAGGGAAGATTTAATGGTCCTGCTGGATGTGGTTTTAGGAGTCATGTTGCGTAACCGGCTTTCAAATTCAAATTATTGTCAAACATTCTTTTGAGAATTGGAACAAACCTTCGTGGCTTGTGATAGAATGGCTTGTGTCTGTATGGTTTGTTTGTCCACACCTGCTTGTCGCCCTGCAGTGCCGTCAAATCATCGTGGGCGATGGGGTCAAACGATTTCTCGAGCACACAAATATGAGGCCTCGGTACCGAACTGAAAGAGCTTCCTTATCCAACACTTGAAGCATGCACTACTGCGATCTCACGGCATTTCACGACCGATAAGGTACGGGAGGGGCCGAGAATCCCATTTTGATCCCCACTCATCCCCCCCTTGAAATGAAACCCCGAAGAACGCACGACATCTACCTTCCTAACGCTCTCGTCCCTACCGAAGCAGCAGATAACCCGTCCTACCACACAAGCAAATACAAGCACTTCCTTGGCCAGAAACAAGCTCCACCCCGCGATAAAGCAACTTTCGTCCTGCCTATTGAAGCTTAGACCCAAAGCTTATGCTTGATTGGCAACCCTCGCTTAACCCCTGACCCCGTCCCCCACTGTTCGCCCGGCACCCAAATCCTCCAGTCATATCACTTTGCTGATGGCTGAAAGCCCTTTGTTTCCGGTCAGCGAGCATGGAGGTAAAGGGCTTCCGTTTCGAGCATGCAAGTACCGTGCCAAGCGATGCAGGATAAACAAGCCCTCCGAGCACGATGACTTGGCGATGTTTACTCCTCCGATTTGCTAGGAGAACGATTCAAGGCGTCTTGCCAAGAGGTACAATCCTCGGGGTCTTGCTCAAATGTGCGGAAGAGTTTTGAACTCTTGGTTCTAGCAGAAGGAGGTGGACACTTCTAGCTGGACTGTTATCTAAAGACCTGCCTGTTCAGATGAAGAAAGGTAGATCTTGTGATAAATCAGCAGATTGAGGATGCGCCTTTGCAGTGGCTACCTTCCTCTCACAGCCTGTTGTCCGCAGTCTAGGTAGGCATACTAGTATTGTACTGTTCAATTTGTTCCTGTCCAAAATGATTGTGACTGTTGACGAGCGAAGCCGAATCAGTCGAAGCATATATAGACGGCCAAGTCCCCGATTCAAGTCACTCATCCTCATCCTGCCTCCATTCCATCTCTCCTCAATCACCAAGTTGCCAACATGGTTCAAAACATCGCTCTCCCTGTCTTGGCCTTCGCCGGCGCGGCAATTGCCGCATGCCCTTTGGCTGTTGAGATTACTGGTGCTAAGAACCATGTTGCTCAAGTTGCCGTAACCAACACTGGAGCTGAGACGCTCACAGTTTTCAAGGGAAACACTGTCTTCAGTAGCCATGCCACAAAGGATCTGTTGGTTACTGCTGGTATACTACAAACACTTGATCGTCGACGACCTATGCTAATATGCAACAGATGGAGTTGCACTTCCTTTCGAGGGTGTAGTCGTCAACTACCGACGCACCGGCCTCACAGCCGATATGTTCCAAGTCATTGCACCAGGAGAGACCATCACAGCTTCCGTGAACGCAGCAAAGAGCTACAAGCTCGGAGGTGTCTCCAAGGCAAAGATCACAGCTATCCAAGGCTTCAAATACGTCACTGGATCTGTGGCTCCGACCACCTCGGCAAATCTGACCTTTTGTGAGAGTGCAGCTTCAAGCACTGTTGCCATCACTCCTGATCAGAGCATTGCTGAAGCGTAAGTACTTCACCTTTATCCAATGAGCCCCAAAATGGCCGAAACTTGGAAACATGACTGACAATATCCGCAGTGAGCACATCTCCAAGCGTGCCCCTGAGCTTGAGGAGACCAGCAGTTCTCGTATCAAGAAGCGAGCAGTGACATACAACTCCTGCACTTCTGCTCAAACCACCTCTTTGACCACCAGTGTCGCCCACGCCATTGCCATGTCGAAGGCTGCATACACCGCAGCTGCCACTGGAGCTTACTATTTCACAACCTGGTTCAAGTCCACCGCAGAGGAGTCCGCCGTCCGCGTAATCTACAACGACGTCGTCAACGTCCAGACCACCTCACCCAAGATCTACTGCACCGATGTCTACAGCGACTGTACTGACGGTTCTGCCCTTCTGTACACTGTGCCTAGCGCCAATGTCATTGTACCATGCCCAAACAACGGATACTGGAGTTTCCCGGAATACGCTTCGACTTGTGCGGATGACGATTATGATCGTGCTGGATGCATCATCCATGAGATGACCCATTTGTATGGTACTGGTGATTACGCTTATGGGCCAACTGCTGCCAAGGCTTTGACTGCTGCTAAAGCTGCTGCAAATGCTGATACTTATGAGATGTATGCTGGAAGCGTCAGACTCGGTGGTTGCAGCTCGTAGATTAAATCTATATCAGACTCTGAGGATGGTGGGGTGTAATGAGATTTCGGGTCATGGATTGAGAATGGATGGGAGATTTGGCGTGAAGAAATGTGCGGCGATGGTGTAGATAGTACTCAAACTCAATGAGATATGACTGGGTCCTTTTGAAATTCTTTATGAACCATCTCGGCTATTTTCCCAATTTCTCTGGGATATCCTTTCTGATAGGACACCCACCCCAGAAAGAGGAAATATTTCATTTGTGTGAATCAACGGATTGTTCACTTACAACGGCTCATTATCGTTTCTGAAATAGCACAATCAATATGTTACGTAGTCCTCAGTTCAATATTTCCAAACATCATGCCTCACCGTCCCAAGAACGCCAACGCTCCAACAACAAGCGCATCCACCCCCGTCCTCAACGTAGGCTGCACAACCGGCGCAAAATACGCACTATGATTAATCGGAACCTCATCCAGCTTCCCCTCCCTCTCTTTCTCCTTCCAGGTCTCTGGATCTACCCCACCAAAGACCCAATAACAATACGGCACGCCCTTCCCTCCCTCCGCCTTCGGATTCGGCGCCTCTGTCGCCAGAATCGCAAAATCTTCACTTCCTCCTAACGGATTACATTCAGCATTGTGCTTCTCCCCGAAATACGAGTTGAAAGCTTTCTGCACGGTTTCGGTGGTTTTGGTATCGTTGATGGTGAATGGGAAAGAAGAGGTGGGTTGCCATGAGGGAGGTTGGGGGGAGCCTGAGGCGGTGCATTCGGCGGAGACGATGCGTTTGATGGCTGAGAGGACGCGGGTTCGGGTTTGGGGTGTTACGGTGCGGATGTTGAGCTTGAGAAGGGCGGAGGATGCGATGATGTTTTCGGTTTGACCTGCTTGGATGCTGCCGACTGTTACGACTGCTGCTTCTCTGGGGTCGACCTCTAAGGCTATGAATTAGTAGATGTTCGTGCCCAGCGCGTGGGATGATGATAAGAGGGGATCTTTCATCCCAGAAATCGAAATAGCGGAGACCCGAAACTTATGGCGAAATCGCAAGTGAAATGTGTAATATAGCAGAAGAAGATGTTGCATACCTCTCGAAACGACAGTTTGCAACCTGACCACGATATGGGAGGCGAGCACCACTGGATCTATCGTCCTATGTGGCTGACTAGCATGCCCTCCTCTCCCAAAGACTTCCACCTTGAAACTATCTGCCGCGCTCGCAAAACTGCCTACTCTAGTTCCAACTTCCCCCGAAGCCTGTTGTGATCAGAAAGTCAGTATGAGATTAAGAAAATACAAACATACTAACGAGCTAGTCTCAGTAGCACGTTACCCTGCAATCAGCAAAGGAAGTCCCAAGGCAATGAACCAGTCCCAAAAGGGGAAATCATGTCGCAGTTGCCTGAACAAGAGAAACAAAAGAACTTACAAAAGGCATAACATGCTGCCCCAGCACCACATCCGGAACCGGACACCCATGTCCCCCCTCCCCCTCCGCTCTATACAACCCATTCTCAACCATCGCCTTCGCCCCTGCTCCCCTTTCCTCATTCGGCTGAAACAGAATCACCAACGTCCCCTTCCACTCCTCGCGCGCTGCACTCAGCGTGCTAGCAGCAGCAAGCATACACGCAACATGCATGTCGTGACCACAGGCATGCATGACCGGTTTCTCAACTCCATCTTCGACATCTACCTCTGTCTTCGTGCTTGCGTACGGTAAGCCGGTTAATTCTTTCACGGGTAGAGCGTCCGTGTCGGCGCGGAGGAGGACCGTGGGGCCTGAGCCGTTGGAGAGGATGCCTATGAGGCCGGTGCCGCCGATGGAGGTCCGGACATCGAAGGAGGGGAGGGAACGGAGGTGGGTGGCGGCGGTGGTGGAGGCGAGGTGTTCCTGGAGGGAGAGGCCGGGGTTTTGGTGTAGGTTTTTGTAGAGTTCTTCGTAGGGGGTGAGGTCTGGGCGGTGTTTTTCTAGGATGGCTTTGGCGTCCATCTTGATAGAGGGGGGCTTCAGAATTTAAGCTTGGTGATCGGTGAGAGGTAAGGGGGTGTATGTTTGTTGATGGTGGAGTGCCACTTGTTTTTACTTCACTCAGCCTGGGTGAAGTGGTCTGAAATCGGTATTTTGAAGATTTGACATATTGAGGAATAGCACCAAATGGATTCGAGGTCGATGATGTCGTTGTTTCCCCGCGCTCAGGGAGGAGCCGAAAGGTGGGGGTTAGCCAAGCGAAGTATTGATTGAAGCGAGGGGTAAAAAGGGGGGCGAAGAACGTGATACCACAAAAACAACAACCTACGAGAGCATGGAGATCCAAATAGAAATGAAGCTAAGTATTGAATTCAGAAGATTTGCCAAGTAAATAACGTATACCAAATTGGAAGGATTTTTGGTACCGTTTCCATATCATTAATGCTCTTGGCCGATCATCCAATCACTAGATACTTTTGCACTGCTTTGCCTCTTCTTTCCAATCTCATCATCATCACCACCTTTCTTTAGAATCCACCACATCACAAGTAATCCAAAGCTTGAAAATACAACTAGCCTCTTCTAGAAAGTAAATACAACCCAAGAACCAATACCCACCCTCCAAAACCTCATCTCAAAAACTCCCCAAACCTTTGTTGCACTTCGCAGAATCGTCGCTTTCGCTTTCGTTCCCGTTTCGCTTCACCCGCAGACCCCCCGTTCCTCATTTTCTCGATACGGTTGTTACGGTAGCGTATCCGAGAATCCGGACGAGCCCAGTAGTAGTCCAGGACTCGAATATAAGGATGAGCGTGATAGGTCTGTTTGATGAAATGGAGGATGGACTTGTTGGATGATTGGTTCAATTTGTATATGAACATTTAAGTCTATTGGTTGGAGTCGGCGTCTGGGCTTGCATGTTGCAGGGCATATTACCTACTGTACCGGTAGCCCGTGGTCTGCGTCTCGTTTTCGTATTCTGTGTTTGGGACAGAACCAGGCAGTACAGCATGAGGCTTCGGTCCTGACGGGCGTCGGATCAGGAGTGAGAAGATTGAGTTCTTGCTTGTAAGATTGGGGTACTCGGGCTGTCAGGTACGGCAGGGCTTCGGTACTGCAGGCAAGCAGTCAGGACTTTGGCTGGGAGGGTGGTGATCAACGACATCTGTAATACGAGGATACGAAAAGCGAAATGCGGTACTTGAAATCAGCGACAAAGTAAGAATTGGGCATTGGTTGGCATTCAGCACCAAACTGGTGGATCTGCCCGGCTCATTTGTACAAGTTATTTGCAATGCGTATGTATCGTAAGTATATACTTCTAAATGCGTCCAATCTGAGGCTTCGAATGCAGACTTTGGGTGCAAAGAAAAGTGCCCCGCCATGAGAGGTTGCGCGTGCACTACGCTGCAACATGCTCCGAGTCTTCATCTCTACTTCATAAGGATACCTAGGTAGGTTACCCATCGTCTATCGCCTGTAATCTCTATGTCTATCCCTCCCACTATCCCTCTCTCTTTCCCTCTCCCTTTCCTTCTCTCTCCTGTACCCACCACCACCCCTCTCCTCCCTCCTCTCCCTCTCGCGTTCCTTCTCCCTCTTATACTCTCCGGCCTTCGGCCTCCTCTCTCCACCCCCAAACCCACCGCCACCTCTCCCCCCACCAGTATTCAATCTCTTCGTATCACTTTTCTGCACCCACGCCCCTAAATCCTCCGCACCATCTAACTCCTTCGCTCCCAGCCCGAGTAAATTCTGCCGCCTCTTAACATCCCTCTTTTTAGTATCGGCGTTCTTCTCTCCTTTCCACCCCATGCCCCGCAGCAAAGCGGCACCAAATTCCTCCACGGGGATACGCTCGTAGTCTTCTAAGGATGAAGGATCC
Source organism: Cadophora luteo-olivacea (assembly GCA_026120085.1). Taxonomy (NCBI): domain Eukaryota; kingdom Fungi; phylum Ascomycota; class Leotiomycetes; order Helotiales; family Ploettnerulaceae; genus Cadophora; species Cadophora luteo-olivacea. The sequence goes on along the minus strand of JALRMC010000031.1, from coordinate 129,345 downwards.
GGCGCAGATGCGACAGCCGCTTTGTAGGCTTCTTGTTCGGTAAGAGGAGTCGGAATAACCAGTTCTGGACCTTTCCGTTCTTTATTTGTGCCGAGGAGGGATGCAAGAGCTTCTTCGTCTGCGGAGGCTGGAGGTTTAGATGTTTGCGCCGCTTCGAGTTCCCGTACGTTTTCCAAGTCAGTGGATATAGCCACAGATGCGTCCTTCTCTCCAGATTCCTGGACGTCTGGGTCCTCCGTCCTCGCCCGTTTCCGAACACTTAACCCCCATTGTATCTCCCCATCATTCCCATTAACCACATCAACACCCTCTTTCTTTCCCTCGCCCTCCTTTGCTTCTGCATCCCTCCTCACCCCATTCCTCATAGCCCTCTCCTCCTTCGGCAGCAGATCCTTCCCCGTCCCTCTAACGACCCTCCGAGCAGTAGCTTCGCCCCTCCAGTCCCTATTCGCCATCTTCTTAATCACCAATTCGCCTCCCCTCCTTCCAGAATTATTCTCCTCTTCTCGCTCGTGCCGAATTGCTCCTTCGGCGCCAAATCCGCTGACGGCCTCATGCGTATTCTTGCTTCGTGCGTCATCGTCGGAGTCGCTGCCATGTCCAAATCCACCTCTCGATCGCTTGCCTAGGTTTGAATGTGGTGCGGGTTTCTTCGCGGTTGCGCCTGGTTTTGAGGCGCTCGCTTTGGAGGAGAGTGAGAAGCCTTTGATGGCTATTTTGCCTGGTGGCGGGGCGGTCGGGTCATATTTTGAGGGCGACATTGTATGTGTGTGGAGAATCTGGAGTGCTGTGTTGTGGAGGGAAGTTGTTGTTGTTGATCGTGAAGGCAAGGCGGCAACCTCGAGATTAGCATATCGACTTAGAAAGTTTCGAGTTTGTGCTGTTTGACGGATTTTGCAGCCTTGCATTCAAGGCTCAACGGTCACACGTGATCATTGTCATTTCACATGCCTGAACGTTTCATCTATTTCACTTTTCACCATCAGCGAAAGCAACGAGCAAGAGGAATTATGTAATTGCATTTCGAAACCTCGCCTCGGGAAGTCGAACGGACGGCGTATTGCCCATCGGCAAAAATACTGCAGCTAAAAAGCAGTGCTCTACCATACCGACCGGCGTTAACAGTACTCTAACAATGTCATTCCAGCCAGCCAGGCAACCTTGCCACGGCCCTCCCATCCATGCCATAACCAAAATCCAAGATATCCGCACCCATACCAATACATTGCTAACCCGTCAACCCAAACATAATACATCTATTTGCCACTTTGTACACTTGCTGATCCAGAACTTGCTCGGTGAGCATGCCCCTGAGCAGAATTCCCACCAGTTCCGTTTCCATTTCCGGGACTCTGAGCATTGCCAACGACTGCTGCTGCTTGCTGTGCCTGTTGAGCTGCCTTTTGTTGATTTTCTTGCTGCTGTCTCAACATCTGAGCATACAATTGTGGTGTACCTTGAGCAGCATTGGTCATGGCATTCATGCCGGCAGCGATAGCATTGCCTCCGGCTGCAGCATTCATCGCACTTTGAGCAAATCCTTGTCTTTGCTGTTGGTGGTGCTGTTGTTGTGCAAGAATGGTCTTGGAAAGGTTGGTCTGAATCATGTTCGTAATTTGTTCACTGGTAGCATTGGGATATTTCTGCTTAATCTGATGCTCGAGCATCGAGATATGTGATGTTGTGGCACCGTTGGGAGGCTGAAGAGGGTTTTGTCCCATTCGTGGCGATCCAGCATGGCCTTGGTTAGGAGAAGGGACATGAGAATTGGCTGGTGGTGTTGAAACTCCATTTGTATTTGGATTGTAGGGAGGCATCATGTTGGTTGGCATTTGGAATCCAGGCTGGGGCATGCCGTTCATACGTGGAGGGGAGTTGTGCATCTGAGGGGTTTGACCAGGGATCTGGCCTTGTTGCTGTAAACGAATGGCTTGTTGATGTTGCGAAATTTGCTGAGCACGGCTAACGAGCCCGACATCTAGGACTGGGTTGGGCAAAGGCATTTGTCCTTGCATCTGAGCGGCAGGAACACCATTCATGGGCATCTGAGGAACACGAAGATTATTCGGCATGGGTTGAGCAGGCATTTGAGGGGGCATCGGGCGAGGTCTGTTCTGACCAGGGACAGTAAGATTCTGGCCACTCGGAGGAGCTGACCCATTCATAGGCATGGATGCATTAGGAGGTCGAGGAGCTCCATTGGGCAGGCCAGGCTGCTGTGGATTGGCTGGATTCCTTCCTGGCTGTTGCTGCATAGTGGCGTTCGCCTTAAGAATGTTAGTAAATGTGATGATATATATACTAAAGAAATGGTGGAAATACTCTTCGTGCCGCTTCCTGCCGCTGTTGCAATTGCAGCATTCGCTCGCGGAATTGCTCCTCGCGCTCGTGTTTCAGTTTGCTGAAGTCTTGAGGAGTGGTAGCAAGGAGGTTGCGGTTGCCATTCGGAGCCTCATTAGCCTTCCGCATGGCAGCCATACCTTGAGCATGAGCCTGTTTTTGGATACTGGTCTCACGCTTCTTTGCTAACTTCCTCATTGCGTCAACCAAAGCAAGATGCTTCGCATTCCTCCGGCGCTCAACTCGAATACTGGTAGTGGGTCTTCTTCGTGGAGCTTGCTGTACTTGACCATTTGCATTGGGCTGTTGGGGAGCTGCGTTATTCTGAGCAGTCACGTTGCGATTGGCCGCATCGATACGGGAGGTGTATGCTCTGAAGTAGTGTGTCTTCTGCATATCAGCAGGCAGGCCTTCGAGATGGATCCATCGCTCGAAACATTCCCATGGAGTGCGTCGTTCGGAGCCTGAAACATAAAGAGATTTGCTTCCAAGTAGGCTTGAGATAAGTGACCAGTTGTAGGAGTAGTCCCGCACGTATCCTTTCAACTCGTTGTCTTCATCCCATGTCCATTGGGAAGCTATACGGGACTCAAAAAAACTTTGTAGTGGCATTTGGAATTCCGATGGAGGTCTGAATTGATGTGAGGAATGGATGCGATCGCGAATATGCTTATGCTCGGGATTGAACAAAGCAACGTCTGTTTTCTCGGGTGGAAGGATCGGTCGTTTGGTTTGCTGTTCTCCAAACACCACGTGATCCTCGTCGTCATCCTCCAGCTCATACTCATATCGACTCTTCTTCCTGGGAGGTTCAGATGTCTTGAGCTCCAAGCGACCCTCAACATACTTGCTCAGTGGCAGGGCAGGTCTCTTCCAGAACCGATCGGGATCAACATCTGAAGTAGGCAAATCCGCTCGTGGCACTCGTAGTGGTGCGCCGTACATTGGTAGCTCCTCGAGAAGTTTGTCGGTCGTAGGCGATCTTCGAAGACCGAAGATTACATCGTCATCTTGCAATGCAAAGATGGCAGTGGGAGCAACGGTTTCGAGCAAGTTCAATCGTGGTTCCTCGTCAAAATCGTCCATTGGCGAATCAAATTCGGCCGACGCAACGAGGTCTGGTGTCGGGTGAGTACCTGCTTGGCTGGCAACATCTCCCATCTCCACATCTTTTGAGGGATCTGCAATGGGTGGTGGTGTTGCCTTTACTTGAAGAAGTTTTCGATCCTCTGGACCGGATTCTACCCATTCCGCGCAAGCATATGCTAGATTCCGGGCCACGGTGCCCTTCCATTTACGCTCTTCCCGGAAGTCGGTTCGCATCCATTTGGCTTCCTGAATGAGAAGATCCCAGTGGCTAGTCTGTCTGACAGGCTCAGATGATCGTTTCGGCTGTCTCAGTGTCCATTTATTGGCTGACTGCAAATTATATATCCGCTTGAGAACTTTTGACGTCTGATTCTCACAGATCGGAACATATGCATTGGAAGTTGTGATTGTCTTGTGGGCGGTCTGTAGGATGGCGTCCAGTGGACGGCTCTTGTCCGTCGATGCTGTAGCAAGAAAGAGGGGCATAAAATAATCATCCTTCAGTGCCTGAGCCGGTGAAGCATTTGCCACCAAGGAATTTTCGGGGGCAGCTGGCTTTGGGGGTCGTCCTGGGAAAACAACAGTAGAAAGTTTGCTTCTTTCCTTCTCCTTCGCTTTCTCAGCCAAACTTCTCACGCGGGTACCTGGAGATTGTGGGGTAGTGCTCCTCGAAGGGGAGTGGGAGTTTCCTGCCGAATCTGAAGATGTGCTGGGTTTTGGTGTCTCTCCTAGAATTTCAGAGACTGACTTGTGGCGCATAGCACCGGAGGCCACCCTGGTAGTCATACGTTCTAAAACAGGCGGAGGAGCAGGAGTAGATGGTGTTCTACGGGGGGTAGCAGAAGGAGTGACTGATGATGCATTCGATTCATTTGCTGGTTTTGGTGCAGATTCCACTGGCTTCGCAACCACAGGTGAAGCCATTGGGGTGTCTGTGGCTGGTGCGCTCTCGAACGAGTCCTTGACAGTCGTTCTATCGATATCCATGGCATCTCCAGCTGGTGTGACCTCCTCTTCAGCCTCAGAGTCTGGCACCTCGGGCGGTCCTGGTTGCGGATCCTTGGGCTCGGCCACAGAAGACTTTGAGGTAGTCATGACTTGATCTTCAGGAGTTGGTACGCCAACAACCTCATCTTCGTCGTCAACTATATCTTGGACAACCTCACTGGCTTCTTCTATGAGCCTACCAGTGTCTCCATCATTCACATCTGTCCGACTAGCCTGTGAATCACCAGCTTGCCCTTCAGCATTGCCCTCTTGTTCTGATATTGCCTGATCATCGGGCCCATTGTCCTTCAGTATCTCTGCGGTAGATACATCGATTTGTGCCTGCAATAACCTGTCGTGCTCCTCCTTCTCAGCCGCCTCCTCTGGTGTTTGCTTCATCGCTGGTGGAGTTGAGGCATCATCGTCCTTGTTGTCCAATCTCTCTGCATCGTATCTTGACTCGTTCTCTGGACTGGTATCCGTTGATGCTTCGTGCATAGCTGGAGTCGTAGCAGAGTTGGCATCAATGGTTGAGCCGGGCGAGGAGAGAACGTCTGCATTTCGTAAAGCATCTCGAGGTGGATTGATCAACAAGCGTCCGTTTGGTTCCTGTCTCTGATCCCGAGCCTCTTTTGCTTCTCGGATTCGTTTCTCCTGGACATCCTTTGGCGGCAGATGTGCTGTCGCTGCTTTGTGGTGCTCATCAAGTGATCCCAAGCCTTGAACCAATTGACCCGGTAAGTTAGCTGCATCTTCCGCTGATATGGGCATCGCCTTCCTTGGATCAACACCAGGGCTGTTTGGTCTGCTCTCTACTCTGGTCCGTATCCTGTCACTCTCTAATGCAGATTGAGAAGCTGCTCCCTCTTGAACTGGCGGTTGGGCTGCGGTCGCATTATCGAAACTTTCCTCAACTATTTCGTCGAGTGCTGCGGATGCCTCTGCAGGAAGATCGGTCTGCGAGCCCTTCGAAGTCGATCTTTGCATTGGTATTCCTTGAACAGTTCCTAAATTCGCATTCGAGTCTCCTCCAAATTCTGTAGTAGGTGTTGCTGTCGCTGTCCCGGCATCGCTCCTGGGCGTAGCTGCCCGGCTCTTCCTTGACCTCGAGCCATCACGTTGACCTTTCGATGCCTTCCGCTGTTTGTCTGGTACTTTGCCATCGGGACTAGCTTTTCGGGAGGTAGATTTTTGCTTCGAGGTATCGGATCTTAATTGTCGACGCGTGGGAAGGTTAGACTCGTCGAACAACCGGTCTCTGTAGACACCGAATTAGCAAACTGACACGTGCCAATGGAACCACGCTCTGAACGACGCTGAAAATCGGCCTGTAGAGTGTTTGCACATACTGTAAAATGTCTGTTACTTCGAGGAAGCGTTCTTCTGCTGCAGAGGTAGGCGGCGCGTCGGGGTTGGAGAGGTTGGTCTGGGGAAGAGGGCCTTCATGGTCGCAAACGGCGAAGAACTCGCGGAGCTTCCTCTTGCGCGACGTAACAATTCGACTACACCCGTCAGCATCATGGAAGTGGCATGCATCGACGCGCCCGGACAAGCGCTTTCGAATGATACGGATGGCAGAATTAATTTACCTGAGTTCGGTTTGTTTTGATCGTAAAAGCCGTGCGCGGTCGACGACCCCAACCTCACTCATAATAGAGCGATCGCGACATCCGTTTCACGAGAAAACGGATGGTTTGCCGATGTTAATGGGGGCGCTGGAGATGATGCAAATAATTATTTCGATGGAAAGTCGTGGTGTTGCGACGGGGCGATTGATTTTGTTGTTCACCTCGTCGTCTCGCTCTGCCTTCGTTGAAGTCCGCTCCTTCGATGCTGTTGCGCAGCAATGCTTCGGCAAGGGAAGACGGAGGAAGGGCTAGGCTAGTTTGGGACGTCATATCCTTAATGCCCTACCAACATGTTGGGGATGATAAACGTATAATATTCACAGCAACACGATTATGTATTCATCATTACGGTCTATTTACTTTCTCGCCAGTCTTTTGTTTGGTGTTCTTTTCGCTGAGTACAGAAATATCCGGATGGTTGTTTTGGTCAGATTGGATTGGCTTATTGTAGTCATCATACGTAACACACCACCCACATGCTAGTGGAGACGAGGATCACCAAATTCTGATCTGGCCTTTGCTTCCATCCAGAAGGCTGTCAACATCAAAGCGATAAGACAGAACCATAATCTCTGGTCTCTCAAACCGTATGATCTTCAAATTTCTCTATGTCTACCTAGTTGTCTGTTCTCTTGTCTTTCATGTGTGTTGATTGCAGGCTTTTTTTGCAGAAGAATATCTCTTGGCGTTTGCCCCTTTTCTCCAGCAAGACTCAGCATACCAGAATCGGCCACGGAGAGCTTTCTTGGAGATGCCTTGATTATATTGCTTCTCTTTCTTGTGTATTCCTCAAGAAAGTTGCCTTTGTCGAGCCCAATATTGGCTTTTGCTGCGATTTCACTGGTTTTCAACCGCGATTGCTTCGCTTGCTCATATGCTACACTCCGATTTGTTTTTGGGGTCGTTTGAAAAGACCTTGTCTGGATTTCACAAGTCTACTTTGAACTTCTCCTATTCTTCCTATTCTTGTTGACTGAACAATCAACTATGAGACATGACTGAGGTGTCTTACAGGTCCAGACATCGTTCGCGGGTCTTACTTATTCTGAAGCAAATCCCATGGGCCAAAGATAACCTTCGTACTAGTTTCGGTCTTGTCTGCGGTCCCATCCTCATCAATTTCATTGTTCCCTTCATCACCATCATACACAACCAACTCTTGGCCAATATTCCCCTCAACGGGCAAAGGTACCCCGACTTCCCGCCAAGCAGCTTCCACAAGATACCGCAGCTCTTCCGGCGTATAAATCAAAGTCACCCTCGCAAAGTGAGAAAAAGTCGCATTATCGGGCAAGTTCTCGGTATCAGTCATGGAGTTGTACCAGATGCTCCCTAGCACTGTCCACGACGGCTTTTCAAGCCAAGTGGCAATGAGATAGAAAGCATAGTTGAGGATCCCAGAATTGTGGTGCACCCCGAAGTTGTCATCTCCATCCAACTCGTCGTAGTCATCCGTACTCCACGGTTGGCCATGTTCCGTAGGATCTTTGAAGCTCCTATCCCCTTCACCATAAGGATAGGCAGCGCCGCCGCCGTATTCCCAGTCGGCATCCTTTGGGTCTCGCTGGTTGAACTTCCATTGCTTAAGCATTATGCCAAAGCAATCCGCGAGTGACTCGTTCAAAGCTCCGGATTGAGCTTTGTATTGCAATCTAGTGGTGTTTTCAATCACTGCCCGTCGACTGTCAGATGGTTGTTGTGCCAAAAGAGCAAGAATATCGCACCTGCGTGTGTAGCCTCGTGTCCAACGACGTCCAATCTCTCTGCCCAATCCGCTTCATCTTCTTTTCCCGTCCCAAAGATCATACGGCCGCCCCTCGGACCGTCAGTTCCATCGAATGCAGCGTTATCGTCACCCCACATGACATATCCAAACATCAGCCCGTTGTTACCATCCAACCCTCGTCGACCAAAGCATGTCAGGTAAAAATCATAGACATCCTGCAGCCTTTGGAACAAGTGTTTGGCAGTTCTCATCGTCAGTTCGTCGTACTCATCGAAGATCTGCAATGGGAGTGAGGCCTTCTTGTATATGATCACCCTCTTGTCGGAGTCCGTGTTGTTGTAGTCTTGTTCGCCGTGCGCAGTCCACACTGCGATCTTTGATTCTTTATGCACCCGTGCATCCTTTATGCTTTTCGGATCGATAGTCTTGGACGATAAGAATGAGTGACCGGATGGTTCAGCTCCCGAGGAACGAGATGTGATGCAATACACGGGCATGCTGGTCTCGGATTTTCTTTGTACTGCTGCGAATTGATTGTTAAGCGACAGATGTAATTTAGTTCTGTCAAATGTCTGAAGCTGGTCTATAAGGCTGCAATTTTACGCATGCCCATGTGAGTTGTCGCAAAGCCTCTCCAGCACACGAGCCGGGCGTCGGGTATCATCAGGCATCGTGCAGCTGAGCAGGCTGTATACAGAAACAACTTGATTTGACAGACTGCTCTGCTATGCAGCTCGACTGAACGTTGGGTTGGAAATGTAAATACAGACATCATCTAATTGATTGTCACCACGGGCTATCACTTCTCATCCTTGAGATTCCCGTATCTACTGAACAGTTGCATCTCGACAGGGATTCCAAGTTACGATGCTCCTATCTGTTATAGACCCGCATAAATCTAAGATTTGTTATCTCTACGAATATTCCTAATCATTTCACCAAGCCTCAATAACGGAAGAAATTATCAACCTGCCTCGTCTATCAAGGCTAATCGTGTCACGTGCTTTTGCGTCCTGGCAACATTCAGGTCCGTTAGCATGGACTGAGCAAAGTTTAGCATGAATATGTTGTATCAAGCACGAAGCGAGAAATGAGTATCCCTCTCTGTCGATGTCTTGTTCTTTCCTCAGACTATAGGACATAGTTAGGAATTCGCGCAGAGCCCAGCCTGTTGCCCTGACTGGTCAAAGTTCGCTTGACCCCGCCATCCAAAACATCCTCGTCACTCAAGGCGCATCATCCTAACAGGCGGGCTTACTCGGTACGAAACAACATTCCAATTACGAGGCTGAGAGGCTCAAAGATAAGCAAGCACTCTTATCCCAGGGCTCCGAGCAGCCAAAACAAGTATCACGGGTCGCTTCGACCTCATTTCCATGGAGTCGGGTCTTTCCTTGGGCATGCTAGGCAAGTATTGTATGGAACAATAGATCTTGTTATATATGTAGATTTTCCTACTGTATCTCCCACCAAGAATATATATACACTTCTTTCCGACATCCGCTCTCTATCTCATAACACCCGACCAGAACGAATCGATCTATTCACCCGAAGATACCGACGGGTGATTCTCCTCCCTCCCACTTTCCAAGTTTACAAGGCAGTGCAAACAAGAGCATCACCAAGCTATCCTCACAGTCAGTTTCATTCTCTGTTCCCTCTTAACTAACCCTTTAGGGACACTTACAATAGGCAGAACACAGCAGTAAGCAGACTGTCCCTGACCGTTACACTCAGCCTGGAAATCCGCAACGGAGGCTGGATCAGATGTAGCTGTCGTTCGGTCAGCAAAGCTTCTTCTGGGGGGTTTGGATAGGAGAGGAGAGCGGAACGACATACGAGAAGCACAGTTCAAGTTCGCAAGTCCACCGACGCTGACATCGCAGCACTGGGGTGTGTCGAGGGCAGACCCACAGAGACCACCGAGTTGGCGTCTCTCGAGGGGAGAGGCTGCGGCGAGCGCCGCGAAGAAGGTGATGGCGATGGTTGAGAACTGCATTTTGATTTGTGGAGGTTGATTGGGTTGTTTGGTGGTTTGAGAAGGGTTTGTTGGTATGTATGCGTTGTTGTAGTTGATTGAAGATGCTGATGAGTTGAGATGATGTGATTCTGGAGGGAAATCACGTCTGCTTTATAGATTTTCTCCTGGTCAAAAGAAACGACTTAGGCACCTTCTTGAAGTTCGCCCGAGAGCGCCACTTCTGTGATGGAGACTTGATATCCGCTCCGTTCCGTCTCGTGAATGTAGAAAATGGAAGTGATGGACCGACCATTTCATCATGATCGTCATTGTTGTCTTCTGAATTATTGAAACTAGATATCGGTAAGGAGTTGGAAAGGATAAAGATAACAGTCAGAAGTGCAAGTAATCTCAGCTCCTATCTCAAGAGCTGTGAATGACCAAAGTGCAGCTGAGGCTCTACGCAAATCAGTATCGGTAGTGCCGGCAGCTAAGAGGCTGTACAATAGCCAGCGTCGATCATCCTCCTTGAAGATATCGGAACTGGATGAACATCTAATAAGGAATTTCTCGATAGGCAGACGTGACGGTGGTGGCTGGGATAGATCATGGAGAAACCTGGAGCTGATATCGGCAGTGGCTGGCTTGGTCAAAGTTGACATGCGCATGCGCGCGGAACAGGTACTGTTTTCAAAACTGCCGTTCCGAGTACCGCCAGGAGGCTTCTCCGCTAAGCCGAGTGGTTGCATCTTATCTTGGATGGTAAGGGGAGATGAAGTCAAATGGTGCCGGCACCGATTGCTGTTTGCTAATACTTCTATCTGTACCAAATTGGACAACTTCAACAGAATGCAGTGCATGCATGCTTGGCAGCGTCAAATTTGCACTTGCATTGCATGAAAAGGATGTCCATGATCTTTGCATGGGGTGACCATGGTCTTGGGAAGATCCCATCTCACTGCAACTCAAATTCCATCGAAGGCAAGATCTGAATCCATCGACTTCCTAAAGTGTCAACCTCGAAAGTGCAAACCTTTAAAGAGGCATAATTTGACACTGCCGATCTGCTCGGCAATCGTCAGCCCCCACGACTTGTTAGCCTTATCTTCTTCAGAACCCTCCACCTTGAAACTTTAATTGATGAGTTCTCAACCAAGCACGGAATATGGACGGAGCAGTACCCGTCGAAGCACACGAAGCACTCATGTCAAGTGCTCTTAGCCGTTGATCGCAACGGGTGGCGCCTCCAAATCTAGCTTAGGGGGATGATGGGGGCTCGGCAGTGGTGATCTACGCTAGGATCGGTTTAACCTTATCTTGTCTGCTTTGCTTTTTGTGCTGTGCTGTAAATGCCTATCTTACGTGCATGGGATCTGCATGTTTAACGTTTCTGAATTTGCGAGTACGAGACTGATACGATGGAAGACGGATGAAAATTTGAAGGCGAATAGGAGTGTCAGATGCTGGGATCGTCGACGTCAATACTCGGTTAGGTCTAAGCGGAACAGAAGCACTACATTATTGACAAAAGAGCTCTTGTCTAGCCTTATATTGATGGTTTATCCTCGGCTTTCTCATTAACGCCGCATACGGATAACCGCAAACTTCGAATGGAGCAACCGGACGGGTGGCTACAGACTCTATATGGCGCTGACTATCTCCCATACGCAAGGGGGCGTTCACGTCACAATTCTCGAAAATAACGATAACTCCAATCTCAGAAATGGAAACAAGAAAGCAATTCTTCTCATTGTGTGCTTTCAGTTCAGAGAATCCATGAAATCCCGCTGACAGACTAGGATCCAGTCGGTGAAGCCATTCCCGATATCAATGGTCTTATCTGTGGAGACTTGGATCGTCAAGCTTGGGGTCATAACCTTGGCCATGACGAGGCGAACAGGGTTGCTGCGCCGTCTGCTGTCTCCTGTCAACTCAAGAATAATACAGCTTCGCCGCAACGCATTTTCATGTTTGCGAGCTCCCTGCTGCTTTTTCGAGTCTTCAGTCATCCAAATCAATGCGTAAGCCAACAGCTCAAGGTAGAGGAACATGGTGACTATTTTTGCATCACAAATTGATTTTAGTTCTGTTCATGCGCTTGGCTGACAATTCCACAGGAACTTGCAGAATACTCCCATCACTCTGACTCAATTCCTCGATAAGCCCCAAAGGACTTCTCCCTCCACATCAGCTTCAGGAGACGAATATCCACTATCACGCTCCAGCTGGTGAACCTCCACCAGCCATCCCTCAACTCTCTTCAATCTCTCCGACAACTCCTCTGCCGACTCTGTCTTTCCTGAAGGCATCTCAATATCTGTCTCTAGAACTTGCCGACAGCCCTCACAATTATCCAAGTCAAAGTCTGATATGTCCTCTGTCCGGCAGATGACATACCTGACCCACCCCTCCGGTACTCCGTTTTGGCCCCCAACCTCGCCTCGCGGTTCGATTTTTTCATGTCCAGGCTCAGAATTTCCGGCCTTCATGCTCTTAGCTGCGAGTAGTGGCATCCGCGCCCTGGATGGGACGACGCGAGCTAGCTTGGAGAAAGCAGAGCCGATATGTAGAAGGGTACTGAGGAGAATCGTGATAATGATCCAAAGAATTTCGAGGACGAGGGTACCGAGCCGTAGGATAACATGCCGGATCACAAGGCTGAACGATGGCACGAAGCCGGTTGAGTGGTTGCGATCCATTGCGGGCTGATTATTGTATGGGTACCTGGGACGTGACTTGCATCGAATTGTGGATACTTCTCGTTGCGCCGCGAAGACGCGTCTGGACGTCTAGACTGTGGTATGTAGCTCGAAGTGTGCCCGATATTTTTCAAGGGCGATGGACACTCGACCACGCCACTGATAGAAGCTCAGATGCGAGTGGCTAGGCCAATGAAGAGATGCAAGTGGGTGGTCGAATTATGACTGTGGCGGGGTGTTGGAAAGTCATACTTGGGGAGCAGAACATGCAGGTGTGAAAATTTCGTCTCGTTTGTTCTGTGTGCATATGAATTGCTATATTGGTAACAACGTGCATTGCAGTCTGCATGTTTTCCAGTTTGACCAATCAGATGCTCTGGATGTTCGAAAATAGCCGATCTGGCTCTTGACACTTGACAATTCATGTCCACATGAAATATCAGTTAACGACATCATTTCATTGTTCCAAGCAGCAAATCTCACTTTGGAACTTTGAAGTTGAACTTCAACAATACGGTATCCTCTGCCACGAAGCAGGAACCCGTTTATCAAAAGTTGCAGCCCTCTGGCATCGTGTGGACGGCCATTGTTGATTTTTAGAATCGGGTATGATAACCACAAATGCAATCCAACATATGATTTGACCTCAACACCGATATCTCCACACAGAACGAGAAGTATGTTATTATTCAATTGGAATGGACGTCATTTTCAATCAACCATACTATTTCCACATTGTCCACAACATCTATCAGTCATCATTAGCGTTCTCCCTCCCTGGAAAGCTGATCTTTACCTATTACAACAGCGATCACAGCACCTGTCACAACATCGATCGCAGCATCTATCGCAGCACCTGTCGCAGCATCTGTCACAACACCGATCGAAACAACGATCACAGCAAGCATCGCAGCAATCCCAGAACGTCATATGATAAATGCGATGAAACGTCCAAGGTTCCTTTTTCGTCCCAATACCAGCACGATCAGAATCGGCTAACATGATGTATTGACCACCAGGTGCGAGTGTTGTGTTTGTCGAGGTCCCAGGATTGACTGGTCTCATTATGTAGTTTGTGGTATCGTATGGTGTGCGAATATTTCTGGACGGTTGTGTTGTATATGGGTTTGTGGGACGTGACATGATGAAATGATAGCGACCGCGATATCGATGGCGAACAGACCTGGGCACAGATGTTGATGCAAGATTGACCTTTCCTGTGCATTTGACAGATTGGAATGGGAATTTGCCGTCTTGATATACTGTGGAACATGACCGTTGACAGTCGGCCATTCCCGCTGGTTTGTCAATCTGACAGGGTTGGCAAGTAAGGTTGTTTCGAAACGATGCGAGATTGTGTCAATAACAAATAATTTATACCCCCCTCACAATGTTATCCCTTCCCAAAAATAGCAGCGAAAGGCCATTGGTATTCATTCGCAAAGGATTTTCATTTTTCGAAGTCCAGGTTCTCCTCCGAGCCCAGATCCTGAAATGGTAGTTGTACTTACTTAGTTAGAAACATTCCCTTGGACCCGATGAAGCGATACTTCACGGGCATGGCCATCAAGCGAGAAATCATAATTTCTTGGCGAATAACAACCTCCTCGGGACGGTCAAGAAATTAAAATCGTAGCTTGCTGCATGGAATTAGATCGGTGAAACTAACCATTATCGCATGATAACTTGGCAATTGCTAGTGCAGCAGTCCAACGAAGGTTTGCGTTAAGAAATGATGATTGTGTAAACATTTATCATCATTATCGCTTCGCCCTTCCTTGATCAACGCAGATCGTACCCGAGACCCTTTAGTCTTCATCAATTGGCCCACAATATAGCTCATGCCTGGCACCCAAGTTTCATGGAGCAGTGATAGAACTTGATACCGTTATGGGTTGGTGTCCATCACCTCTTTCACCAAAGCCGTGTTCATATACTCATTGATCACGACAGCTTTCCCAGTCTCGTCATCAAATATCATGATCCAGCAATATCTGACAGAAATCAGTACTTGTCCTCATTCGGAGGGGTGCCTCAAGCTTACCTCTGATCGTACGGCTTCCCATTCTTCTGCATGGTATCCACGGCAGTCGCTTCAATGATGGCTTTATTGCCAATAATATCGAGAGCCTCGACCTTCATTTGCAGACTTCCCTCAAGCTTGGTCCGCATGGAAGGTGTGACTTTGTCAAGCCATTCTTGAAGATTCTGTTTGTCTCGATAAGACAGGGTAGCATAACAGGAAAGAGGGTCTTACGAAGACTCCGGTGCAGCTGTTCAAGTCCTCTCTCGTGTTCGCGATAGTCCAGCGAACGTTAGGGTCGATTGCTGTTACGAATGGGACCCAATCGCCGGTACTTGCTGGGTCAAGAAATGATCTGACGTGAGCTTCTGTCAGTGTAAAAGGCATTCTTGTTGGTCGTCGCCGGCGAGGCCGATAGAGAAGTTGGGGAAGGCGGGATAGCAAAATAACACTCGATCAAGTGCACCAAAGACACGGCTCGGGGAAAGATGGTCATATATATAGCTGTCTGAAGGAATTTGTGAGCGACCCATCGAGCCTAAACAGGTAAGCAGGTCATCCATGCAGTCATACGCCTGCAACAAACCAAAAGAGCCAATGAGGTGCGGTCATGGGTTCGTTGAATTGGTAATCAAGCTCTTTGGCTTGGCTACTCTGCTCAATTAGGAATACGCTTCGTTTTTGATCTTGTGAAGAACAGTGACGATGGAGGTTTTGTGATCTTTGTGCCATAATTACCGAAAACATATGCTTTGATGGATCCCAATCTGCCACATCTGCCCCGCTGTGCTATTCACAAGGTGGTGGCGAGGCGATTTCGTGTTCGCTGGATCAAGGTATGAAGTATAGCCACTGCTGAACCTGAAAAGGAGAAGAAGAAAATATCAGACGACAAGTAGCGAACAAAGAAGCACTCATGCAAATAATCGTCTATTTGAAAGTCTTCTGACTGCTCTGAGACTTCCGAAACGACTGCGAGTTACCAATTGACGGCTGGAATCATTTGGTGACCACCAGAGCCCATGCCTCAAACTTCAAGCCACCCGACTCTTGCTTCTTCTCTTCCAGTACTTGCAGCAAAACTTCCTTCCATCTCCCCTTCTCCTCATCCGTCCATCCATTTCTTGCAGCATCTGTGAATGGACCAGTACCAAACTCTGTCAATCCTTCCAGATCCTCCCCCTTCACTACCACGGTCGGTGACAAAACCTTAATGCCCTCTTTATCGAAGCCGGCTTTCACCATCACATCGATGACTGCGTCAACTTTGTGATACTCGGCCCCCGAGACTCTCATCAGCGGCAGATCTGGGCGGATCCGTCGCTGCGTTTCGTGGATGAGATCCCCGATGGCAAAGGTCTTCCATGTCGTTATGACAGCTTGCCCAGATGGTATTAAAGTCCGGTAAATCTCCTTCACGCAAATAACAGGATCCATGAAGTTGAATATGCTGAAATTAGTGATGGAATGTGTGAGGTGGTCGTCAGGGAAGTCGAGTGTCTCCGACTTCATGACCAGACCAGTGAGTTTTGAGGTCCCATTTGTCTTCGCAACGTCGGAATTGAAAGCTTCGATCATGGCTGGCACCATGTCTGTCGCAATAATTGTGGGGTATTCTTCTGGCTCCAGGGTTTTCAGGATCACGCTTGTAGCGGTCCCCGGCCCAGCTGCATTGTCATGGATGACTGAATTCGCTGAAATAGGCGCTAGATGATCTGTGATAGAAGCAAAAAGATTCTCCGTTGAGTGTCCTGACTGCCGAGGATATACTTGGGAAAATTTGTTGAAGTAAGCAGGGAGGTTGCTCGTTGGCCCCGCAGTCGTGCTGGACGAGTTCGCTGATGCTGACATCTTGGCTGTAACTCCGAGAGCAAAATGCAATCGACACAAATATAGAAGAGACCGAAAGCGCAAACAATCTGGGGGAGTTGATTCAGGCTTTAAACTGATTCGAAGCGGGAGCTGAGCTGCTTTTTCCGCTTTAGTGCTTATGCAGCTGTCAGATAAGTTCTGCGCCGCATCGTTGGCAACGTCAGCACTTAAATTTCGACCCAGACTGGGACTTTTCAACCTCTCGAGTAAATGGGACTACAATTTTCAAGCTCCCATCAAGATCTTGGACTAGGCTGAGCCTCTTTTGCACCTCCCGAGGCAGCCGCATTCAATCCCAGAGAAATTCTCTCTCGCAGTTCGGGAAACATCACAAGTACGGCTTGGTGGTGCTTGGTGCTAATTGAAGCAATGACAGATCCTGAAGATAAAGCCTTCATCTTCTCAAGATCGTTTTCCTGATTTTGTCGCACGGGAGATCCTCACTTGGCCTCGTCTCCTAGAACGGAAGTCTGTCGAAAAAAGTTATCGAAAAGTCACAGCCTTCGGTGTCGGTGCAGGAGGGGCAAATGCGCCAGCCAGCTCATTCAGCTGCTGTGGCGTCAATGGAGGGACAGGATACCTCGTCGTAGGGACTCTAGGTTGTGGAGCAAAAGCTCCAGAGAATGCTTCCCAATCGACATGCGGCTTAGAACTTGAGGTCTGAGATTGGTTCTGAGGCGGACGAACAGGCAGTGGAGGCGGAGATACAGCCTTCCTCGGCTTCGATGACTCGGTTCTGAAAGCTTGGGCGTTGAGGTAATCCAGATCAGTTGAAGATAGCGATGATGCTCGGGAGAGAGCTGGGCTGTCGTTGGTGTTCGATGTTTGTGCTGCGTGAAGATTGACTCTCGAAGCAAATCTCACGGCATGTCTGGCGTGCCACTGCTGTCTTTCGACTTCGCCGGCACTGTTTCTTCGACGGGCTGCTGCTTGAGGGATAGAGTCTCGAGAATTAGACACATCGTCAATCAAACGACCGAACCCATCCTGGCCAGAGTTCGTCTTCGATTTCTTCGTTCTGTTTCGAAGTCGACGCCAGAGACTAGGCATCTTAAAAGCAGCCAGGGGCTTTATCGAAAATTTCTCTCGGCGCAATGAAACGACAATGCAACCTTCAGAGAACTCGTCGCTGGATGGGATGGGATATGGTACACGATACAAGACTTCAGTCCAGATTGTTTGCTGACCAGTTTCGCAAGCCAAGCAAATTGGAAGCTCAAATTAGGACCTCCAAACGCGCAGTCAGCACCAGTAGCGAAGATCTATTGCACGGAATATCAAAACATACAAGCGAGGGAGTGGGACGAATTGGACGACGAGAATAGATCTTGGCACGAACGCCGTCTTCTCAAACAGAAAATAAGCTTTCAAAGGGAGAACTCTTCTAAATTCGAGGGGAAATTTTTCTGATCGCGACCGTGTCGAGAATGCAGGCGGCTAGATGCAGTACTGTACGCGAGATGAGCAATCACGTGGAGCAGCTCCGCCCCCTTTCCCCAATTTGGTACCACTGCGCCGCAATGTGGCCGGAGTGAGGTTCCAGAAATGGACACTTCTATTCAACCGCCAAATAACGGTGAAATTTTCAATATATTGTAATTTTCTGGATTTAAAATCTCTCTAGTGGCACAATGCTATCCACTGATCTATAACCGGCTCCATATCATACGATATTCCCCATTGCGACGACAAGCAACGAAACAGCTTCTGCATCGAATTCAGCTCGTACAACAGGTTCTTCGACTCCGCGAGTTGGCTTCCCAAGATTAGCGCGTATTCACCCCTGATGTATTTTCTTGTTTCGGCAATATTGCTAGATGCTGCAGGAATGGCTTCCGAAGACTCGTACCCGGAAGAGAGAACAGAGGGCCAGTCAACGATTGAAGGGATATTGACAGTCGTCTGCCCAGCTAGCGAGAAGACGCAATAAACAGTTGCTGACGCGAAGAGCGATCCCGGAATATGAATGACATGAGCACGGCCTCGAGGCAGCTGTTCCACGATCTCCTGTATCGCAATTGCATGAAGCAGGGCTCTACGGCCATCCTCTGTATTTGCCCAGCTAACGAGGTCGACATCGACTTTTGAATGCTCGGGACCACCACAGACATGTTGGCTCACGCCGTACCGCGAGCAGACTGCTCGGCAAAGTATCGAAGAGTCTTTGCAAGCATCTAGACAGATGGTGTGCCAGCGGAGGAACAACTCGAGTCTTTCGGGCTCCGAGATGCTGATGTTCGATTTGATGCCTTGGTAGACTTGGACGAGAGCTCTGCGCAATTCCAGCTTGCTAGGAATCCCAATCAAGGTCTCATCGATCTCACAGTCCGCCAGGAAAGATTGCAGTCCTTCGAGAATGACACGGATTGCGAATGCAGAGAAATCGTAGTTCATCGTGTGACACTGGCCTAGTGGTGAGAAAAGCGACGTAATGATCTTCCTGAATGACAGAGGTGCTGTCTCCCGACATTTCATTTGGACAATCCATTGGTCTGCACTTCGAGCATCAAATGCGGCTTCGCTACTTGGTAGCCCCAATTGATTTGCTGAATGGCGGACCGAAGGTGCTTCTCCGGACATGCGTGAGATAAGCCCATCCACTACATAATGACCGAGTAATGCTCGTTGTTGGATCTCCTTGGCAGCCCAGGCTCTCCAGCTTCGGTCCTTCTCTTCTTCTGTGGAATCTAGTGCAGGGAGGTTGGCAAGAGAATATGGTTGACTGTCTGATAAAGCACACTGTCGGGCCCAAAAGAAGCCAAGTGCGTGAAATGCTTGACTGGTTGTGCGAATTGCTCGGTTCTGTAGACTTCAGTTGAGGACTTCTGTACATGTTAGATGTTGGTTACCTTTGAAAGAGCGCCATATATCTGTGCGAGAAGGGCTGTCGTTACCAATTGAATGCCTGGGCATGAATCGTAAGGGCCGCGATGTGTCATGAGCATCTCCCACTTGTGTTTGTCAGACCATGTTCTACTTGGGGGCCAAGGTACAAACTTACCGAAGTGGTCAACGCAACGTGTGCAAGCCGCCACAATGCTTCGCCCTATCAACCATCAATATCCTGTTCAACCAAACGAGGCTGAAAACTTGCCTTCACAACAGAATCTTTAGGCCCGAGATATAATGATCCGATAGCCATCGCATTCAGCAGAAGTGGCTGCGTGCACTCCTTGAATACGAAAGTCGCTCTATGAAGCACAGGAAATGTGGGAATGAACCGTACAAAGAACATATGCAAACATTCATCGAGAAAAACCGAAGTAATGGACGAAGATTCAATCGCAGCGGTGACTGAGGACGACTTGTGAAACATCAGCATTAATCTCAACACGACAGGTCGCGATAATCACTTACAAGATTCGTAACCATCTCGCTGACATTATGTACAGCCCTGTGACTTTCTCCAGACGAAACAGAACTCATCGGAGATCCCTTGTCGATTATTGATGCAGGTGTGCCAAAATTGAAGACGGACTGTGGAGCCGGGGAATATGCATTGTTTTGTGGTATCTGCCACGGGTTCGTTGGGTCTGGAGCCATCAAGGTCTCGAACAGATCTTCTGAGTCGGGCCACATCAAGTCAAAATCGAGGTCGGCAGACAATGGCATATGTGGTAGGCTGGAGTTGGATATGATTGGGGTCTGGTCGCCAAAGGCGGAGAATTGGGATGGTGTGGGTTGAGACTGCGATACGTGACTTCCGGCCTCTAAACCTTCCTTTGGAGAGGATGATGCCGATATTCGAGAGCTTGGGCATTGCATCGAGGTCGTGGAAGGTGGGGAGGGGTAGTCGTTCGTATCTCTGATGTGAAGTTTTTCATGTCGAGCGAGAGAATCCTGTCTCGCGAACAGTCGTTGACATTCTTTGCACTTGTACGGTCGTACACCAGTATCTGGATCTTTGGTCAATTCAAATAATCGGAAAGTTTCTATCCTACGGACTCACGACTACGTTCGTGTCTCTAAGGTAAAGTCAGTAAATGGCAAGGGAGGCTGTTGAAATTCATACCCTTAAAT
Source organism: Cadophora luteo-olivacea (assembly GCA_026120085.1). Taxonomy (NCBI): domain Eukaryota; kingdom Fungi; phylum Ascomycota; class Leotiomycetes; order Helotiales; family Ploettnerulaceae; genus Cadophora; species Cadophora luteo-olivacea. Next base: position 109,001 of record JALRMC010000031.1, on the reverse strand, counting down.
GCTCGCCTTTCGAGAAACCTTTCTGACAAAATCTACACTCCATGCTTCTTGAGGTCATCTTGAAGTGCGTTGATGTCTAGATTGGAGCTTTTTTTGCTCAAACTTTGAGGCTGCAGTCATAAATGATTTCACAAAAAGAATATAGAGAAGGCTGAGGGGTGAAGCTCGAGGTGGGGGATGTGACCAGTTGCGGGCAAGCCGCGTTCCAGCCTTTGCCAACCTGGACGTGCAAGGATGTTGATGCGCCACTCGGTCTTAAATTTGTGGTCCGTCTGCTGTGAAGACAATTTGGAACAACAAAATATGCGTATTCAACAGGGTCTTCTGGATTTCTTTTGTCCCCCGTTTCTCGGCAGGACTGGTGATGCTCCCGGAGATGCAGTACAGAGATTATACAGGGAAGACGACATCCACAAAAAGAAAGAAACTCAATAAGAATGACTTTTTAAAAATGATCCTCAGATTCCGAGCACGATCTAAGCCTCTGGTCATGACTCGGTAGGCGAGCCGGGGCATAAATTTACTGATCGTGGGGTAAGTATTTTGGAGATTGCGGGGTAGAAAAGGCATGCATTTACTCTATTTTTCGAGATCTATCTCCTCGAAAACGGAGCAAGAGCTCGAAAGTGGGATACAAAACCGCTCGATATGCTGTTCAACAAAATAGCATCGGCGCTTTCGGTGGCATTACGCGTCCCCACGAAGATCCTTTTCTCCATTGTGGGGATGTGGACGGAGCGGGCGTGGGGACCTTAGCGAGTCAGGGGAAGGACGAGTAGAGAGACGAGTCACATGTTTACATGTCGGTCCCGAAAAGAAATACGTTGACATTGATGGAGTCCCTTGATGAGACATTCTACCGCCTCAAAGGATTGCTGCTTGCTACGACCAGTGATGTCTTTCCTTTTATCCAGCATCGACCCCTCCACTCATCCGATTCTCCGGACGACTCCAGAACTAGGGCCACAGATGGCTTGCTCAACTGCCAGACGCAGTGTGCCTCAAACTTTCTGATCATTCTGACGCGCCTGGGGGATGGAATGCTCCATGGTCTCCACGTGTCTCCACCTCGAACCGCGCCACTGAACCAACATTGTTGGCACAATACTGACTCCAACGACAAGAGCTGTTGCAACGCCCGCGCTTGCAGCGACACCAACACTTGTGAACATAGATGGAAACCTCAGAGATGTCAGCATGTTTCGAAGTAGAGCTCACAGAATTCGTGTCAAGCTTACCAAAATGGTCCAATAAAACCCCAGATTTGGCGCACAAATGTGATGAAGACTCCAATACTGGCCGATTCTTCTTGGTGGCAGTCAACCGCGTAAGTTACCAGCACAGTTGTGACAATCTGGTTCCCCGCTCCAGCAATAGCAATTCCAATCACCGGTGTGATATTCCAGTGATGTTCTGGTGCTTGTTCTGTTCTTACCAAGAATACCACCACACCAATGATTGTCATGAGGAACCCCGCATAGCTCAGCCAAAGTCTGTACTCTGGAGCTGGTTGTCGACCACGTTTGTTTGCTCTACGATTCATCCAATAATCTGACAGACTGCCTCCAAGCTGTTCTCCAATGACTGAGCCGATGATGATTCCGAGGAATTGAAGCCCAAGTTGTTGAGGGTTGAAGCCAAATTTCTCGCCAAAGAGTTGGGGGAGCTCGACTGTGATGAGCACGCTTCCAAACAGGAAAGTCATTGCATAAGCGACGGCAGGAATCAGAATACACATTTTCGAGCATAACATCAGAGGGTGGTAGAAATCTTGAATTCGAAGTGGGCGAGGATCGATTCGCTTGAACGTCAGGTATTCTTGCTTGAACTCGGAGGCGGTATGCTGAACACCACTCCGAATATACCTGGTTTCCGGACCAAGAAAGATGTAAGCAATAAATTGAACGCCGTTGATCTGTTTGCGCAAATTCTGTCAGCTCTTGTTGAATTTTAGAGAAATAATTCAGTTCTCCGCACTTACCATTGCCAGAATCCAGTAAATCCATCGATAGCCAACATCATTTGCTACAAAACCGAAGACGAAGGGCGAAAGGGGAACCCCAAGTGTGACCAAGAGCGTCCAGACACCCATATACCTTGCTCGGTCCTGTTTAAAGAATGTCTCCGTCACAACAGCACTTCCAATTGCCGCAGCCGGACTGATAAAGAATGCAACAATTGCACGACACAAAGCCATGGTAGCATATGTGGGACTCTTGGCACATCCAATATTCCCAACAAGACTGCAGATGAGCGACAGAAGAAAGACGGGACGACGGCCATAGGTGTTCGAGAATGGTTTCCAGAATAGAGGTGCGACTCCTAGGATTGCGATTTGCAGAGAAGTGAGGTACGTGATGCGTTGAAGAGATGTTCCCAAGTCTTCGGCGATGGTTTCGTAGGCTGGGATGATGGCAGCTGCTGTGAATGTCGACATGCAGGCATGAATCGCGACCAAAGTCAAGTTTGTGACTTTCTGGATCGAATTAGTCTTTACTCGAAAGCAATCAAACCAATCGTAGATACCTTCCAGGTGGGCCAATTGTACGGATCAGCATCTCCCATGTCTGGAACAGGGTCCAAATTATGAGTTCCGTGTCGATCGATCAGATATTGGCGGTGGTTAGGGGAAATCTGAGCTGATGCATCGTCGAAATAAGTCGCATGAGTTGCAGTTTGGTCAACCGTCTCGAGGTATTCGCCACTTCCTTCGTCCTTGGAAGCTGTGTCTGGCCTGGTGCTGGCCATATTCTGCGATGCCATGGCTCCTGGAGAGCAGAATGGAAGTACTTCGGTATTCCAGCTAGTATTGTCGTAAGTCGGTCAGAGAAAGTGATGAAGTTCAAACGATTGGAATCTAGAATCTGGGCCCAGCCGATACAGATGAGAGTATTTATTTCCCAGGGCCAGCTTACGAAGTACGTTGAGCACAAGCTTTGTAACAATATCTCGGAACCGACGGCCATGAGCCGCAGGAGGCCAAACGCCTAGCGCAGAGCCCCCTTGAAACTGTCAAGCCTTTTGGCAACGGGAGTGGCTAATTGCCAAGTTGCCTTCTTTCAGCCCCTGCTGGCCCTGTTCCGCCTCCACTTATCAGATGGATCAGGGCGCAGATCTCCGTGGGGATGGGGGATGTCATCTCCACAAACTCCACCTCTGGAGATTTATTGTTACCCCGCGTAAATGATTACGCGGACTGTGGAGGTTTGTGGAGATTATCTTCTGGAACGGGGGATGGATATTACCTATGCATTTGCTTCTCCATTCGTCCTCGCTTGGCTATTGATCGTGCATGTCACTGTCAACAATGTTGTTACCTTTTTTCACTTCAATCCAGCGTTTCTTCCGTTTCATCTCGTGCTCGTTCTCATCACATTGTTCGGAACAGTATCATCATCTTCATTGACAACAATAATTCCGAGAGGCCATTAAGTACGAGTTATGTCATAAGTAAAATTCTTTCTGGCACCCGACTCTCACCCGATCCAAGGCGTCATTTTTTGTCTGCACTTGTTTATTTCTTCGCAGCCTTTGCCCCCTCCTCATCATGAGCAACTACTTCAATCTCAACTCTCATATCATCAGCTCCAAGTCTCGTGACACCAACGGCCGTCCAAATCGGTTTATGATCCGGCATCCACTTCTTGAAATTCCTTGTCATAGCGGCCAAAGCTTCGTCGTTTATTGGAACATGATACGAGTTGACACGGTAGACCTGGGACCATCCCTTCCCGCCTGCATCTTTCAGACAGGTGTCGACATTGACGAATGCTTGGTCGATTTGCGCATTGATCTCGGTGTAGAATTGTAGGACACCTTCTTCTTTCCAGCCTCCTAATGATTCGATATGAGTACTGGCTTCAGATCTGGAAGAGGATCTAACCTTGTCCGGAGCACTCAATCCGATCTCCGATGCGGACAGCTTGGCTGTAGCCGTTATGTGAGGTGAGAAATTCTCCTTGGCCCTTGTAAACGTAATATTGTAGATGGGACATATTGTTGAGACAACCAACAGAAAAGGTGATCGTGTACCAGAGAGTTGAGAAAAAATATGTAGTATTCCCAATGATGATGGACGTGATAGTGAAAGACCTTCTTAGGAGTGGGTGGAACGTCGCTTTTATAACTCAAGGCGGGCCAATTTCAGTCCGTGGATTGTACTGCGAGTGCATCGCCAGAGTCGGACTCTTGGAGCGCGCTCTGTACAACTGGAGCGATAATTCATCCAAGACTTTGATTTGCAAGCAAGTTCTTGGCTTAGATGATGAACAGTGTCGTGACGTTCGCTTAGTGAGCACTAGATGAAGATCTTCAGCCAAGTGCTGCAAGCCCTTCCACTTGCTAGTCAATGGGCGTACATTTCAGTCTAACTTTCAGCCAGAGGAAGCGAGTGCGGATGGGTACTCATTTTAAAATGCTGGTGTACTCGGAATAAGGCTCACGAGTTCTCAACGTGATGAGCTTGTTACAGTGCCAAGTCACATTCGCTTATTTAAGTTTGAACGACACATTTCGTTCGTCTAAGATATCTTTCTCAACAAAATAAAATCATATCTTAGAGGTTTCGAAAATCTCAGGACGAATAGTGATTATACAACAGACAAATTATGTCTGGATGCTTCACGATTGCATCAAGCCATTTCGTTGGAGCCGTGTCTTTACAGGCTCAGCTTCCGGCAAAGCCTCCTCGAAAGTAAGATTTGAGCAGAGAAAATTGGAATGAACTCCTAGACAGGTCTGGTGTCTGCCTGGAATTGGATTTCATGCTTTGCTGATTACCATGCAGCCGTGACATAGCTCAGGCTCACTAGTTTATCAATGCATGTCATTCACCATGCGATCTTGCCTGGCACAAGTTCCAGCATAGATCTTCTTCTTCTTCAGAACAGAGATATTGAACATTAAATTGACGTTCTTCGTTCAGTAAATCCGCTTATGGAGTACGGAATACTAAGAGTTGTAGCATACAGGGCCACTTTGAAACCTTTTTGCGACTTCGGAAAAGAGCAGCAGGTAGAAAGAAAGAAGTATAAATATTAGAAGCTAGCTTTTGTTGCTATCGTACACGAATTTAGTCTAAGCAGATCACTGGACTTTGTGCCAGAGACGAGAATGAGAACTGCCGCCAACGTCGACTCCCCTACTTACACCCATCTTACAGGCGTAAAACTCTCTTACAAGAAGGCAAGAGCACCAACACCAATAGCAAAGAGACCAGCGGCAGGCTTGTTGAGAGTAGCAGCGCCGGTGAACTGGACCTGAGTACCAGTGGTGGTTGGGTTCTCAGCGACTGGGCCAGTGTAAGTGGCAGTTGGGTTTCCAGCAGGCTGAGTTGTCTCGACTGAGCCAGTTGGCTGGGACTGGGCTGGGTTTGTGTATGGGTTGTAGCCAAGGCATTGAGCAAGTTGGGCGCTGCAGGTAGACTGGTTGGCTCCAGGCTTGGTGCGGCATTCGTTCTCCTGCTTGTAGCAATCGACTGGAGCTCCAGTTGGTGTAGTGGTTGGGTTGGCTGGCTTTGTGATTGTGCATGGGCAGTCGGTGATGGTCAAGACCTGATCCTTGGTTGCGGTGTAGGTCTTGTCGTTATAGACCAAAGTGGTGGGGTATGGGCAGTAAGTGGTGAAGCTGGTGACTGTCTCAGTAGTCCAGACTGGCTTTGACTCGTATGGATTATATCCAAGACAAGCAGCTAGCTGAGCTGAGCACTATTAATTTAGTCAGCACTCACTCTGTATATTCACTCTGATACATTGATTCTCTTACGGTGGCTTGATTGGCGCCGGGCTGGACGCGGCATTGGTCTGCAGCAGCCTGGCAAGACTCCTTAGGTGCGTAGGAGGAGGAGGTGGTGGTGGCCGTGTTGTTGGCATATGGGTTGTAGCCCAGGCAGGCAGAGAGTTGTGCTGAGCAGAAGGACTGGTTAGCCTCTGGTGCAGTGCGGCACTCATTGGCTTGAGTTTGACAGTCAACTCTCTTGCCCAGGGTGGAGGCATTGGTCAAGGCAGAAGCCAGGACAACAAAGGAGGCGACGCTGTAACGCATGGTGAGTTCTTGGGTGATTTGGAAAGAGTTGCTTGTATGAAGGACGAGTGGAAATGATCGAAGTGTAAATTGATCTGGGAATTTGTAGAGGATACAGAAGAGAACAAAACTGCCAGAACACGGGGAATCTTCCTGTTTATATCCATCATAGATCTCATCCGATCATTACTGACGTATGCGGGTTCAGAATACGAGGGCACGTTGGTTCCACTTGATTATAGAAAGCTCAAGAACTCGTTGGTTAGATTGCAAAATTCAGAAGTCTAACTAAGGTTAAGCAATAGTGAGACAAGATACATCTTAGAGCCTGTGGTTCTGCCAACGAAAGAGCCTCGAAGGTGGTGGATTAGCTATTCTCAAATGGCAAGAGTCTTAGGGGTTACTGGCATCGCACTACTGTAGGAATCTGGATGTAACCACTGCTCGTATTGGGCAGAACCGCTCCAATTATCCACATGCTTGGCATTTCCATTACTAGCTCACCCAAGAAAAGAAAGTTGCGGAAGCTGTTCGAGCAGTCCATCCAAAGCATCCAATTACTATGTTCGGCAAAAATTTCTGGCTATCAGACCACACTGGTCACATTTCCCGCAGGTGACTGGGTGAAAGAGGAGAGGCTACCTTTATTTGATATACATCGATATAAGGCGTTGGAGTTAGATCAATGTTTATGGAAACCGTTCAACATTGTGATTACGGACAAATATTGTCCTCGGGCTCATTGTTGTCTATCACGCTGACGAAGGAGATGCCATGAACACATGAAAATGTTCAGCGGGTATTCATCTTCACTCCAGGTACGGCTCAAGTCTTGGAGTTAACATCCGAACTTGTCACCTCGTATGCAGGTACAAGTGGGGTGGCTAGGACTAGTTCATGTCTGTATTCGGAATGGATGTAATTTTATTACCGAGGTGGACAAATAAGGCTACAACATTTTTTTAGAGTGCAGCTCTGCGATGAGAGTCCACTTCAACGGTGGGGGGCTCCAAGTGAAGGTCCGGCGCAGCACAATCAATTCTAGTCTGCATCTTCCTGTGTTAATGCGGAATCGATTGGGTTGTGGCACTCCACACACAAGTCAGTTTCACTGTATTTCAGAAGTTATCATGTCACAAAATCATTTAGAAAAAAGAAGTGGTGAAGATATTTTTCCAATGTCTCAGATACATTCCAGACTACATTCCATAGCTGCAGCCCTGTACTAGAGAAGACAAGCTCCGAAAGCTAATTGATCGCCAGGCACCAAATGCGTTCTAAATAGAGACTTCTACCACACTCAAGCTAAAGAACACCGGCAACTATCAGAAAATGATTAGTTATACCAGTAGTGTCGGAACGGTCTTCTCGGGTCCAAACTGAGCGAATCTCGGCCACGTCCAGTGAACTTGGAGCAAAAAAGCACCTTTGAATGTCTTCATAGGCTTTTTCCTACGTCATGTAGCTCCGAAGACTGGGGCTGGGCTTTGTCGCTTCATATAAAGGATTCCCTATTTTGTGCGATTTCAAGCAAGTAACAATGATTTCGGAACAGTTTGCAGCGCGAAAATGGAAAGATTAGACTTCAGCTGCAGTCACAAACTTCGCTGTCTTGAAATCTTCCACACCAGACCCTGTGGAGACCAGTGCCTCAGGCTGTCTCGGAAAATTCCCAACTACTGGAAATACGAGAATTGGCTTCAGCCACAAGTTTCCGCATTGAACTAGAGCGAATGCAGCGACGATGACAACCATATCAAACAAGGTCGGCTAAACACGGAAAACCCCACAGACTCTGTCCGCAATTCTGCCCGAATCATATTTGTTGATGCGGGGGCAATACCGGATGTGGTTTTCAAGCGAGGCGAGCGAGGATCAGTGCCGAAATATACCGAAGGCAAAGTCTTTCAAGGTCCATGATGAAGGTCTTCAATACGGAAGTGATGTAAGAAAGCAATAACCGAGAGCAACCACATATGGTCATGATGTAATTAGGGCTTACTTTGGAGTGCCAAAATTGCCTTTGCTGTCTTCGAGCAGCGCGCTGAAGGTCAAGAATCATGCATTCCGCTCGAAGGCCATGCCACGACTTCAGGAATATTGTTTCCACAACGGAAATCCCGAGGGCGGAACTCGCATTCCTTTCTTAATAGCGCATGTTCCCAGAAAATTGTTGCCGGGACATAGCAAAGATCCTTCTTTCTTATCCAATCTGAAAGACTTTTAATTCCAGCAATAGCCCCAAATTTCCCAAGTCCCAATGAATCCCGTATTCATAATCTTAAAGATTGTGATATACCAGAAACAATTGGTCTTTTCTATCGAGTTTATCCCTACCAATTCCAACCCACTCTCAACATTCTCGCAATGCAGATGAACACAGTGCCGCACAGCACACAAATGCCAGAGAAGAGGATGAGGTATCTATAACCACCATCATCATATGGAATGAGAGCACCCTGAATCGGCAACCCCGTTAAGCTCCTGTATAACTGTCAGCTTAAATAAATCTTCCGATCCTCTCCCCGAGCGAAGGTACTCACGCAAAGCCTACAACAGCCTGATACGTTCCAAATCTCTGACCAAGTCTTTCGACGGGTCCCAGTTCCGCAGCGCACGGCATCATAACACTGATGAATGCTCCACTAGCAAATCCGTAGCAAGCGCTGAAGGCGAATATCTGAGTGTTGGTTGGGTTGGTTTCGAGTTCAAGTGGTAGCCAGAAGGCAAGAAATGCGATTGTTGTAACGAAAGAGATGAGCGAAACGGAATTGAATCTGCCGAATCGGTCGGCGAGGTAAGCAGGTAGGATGCGGCCTACAATCGATCCTGCACTGAATTGGAGGAACATCGTCAAGGGGAATCTCTTGAGATCTTAGGAGACATAACAACTCACTTGAGGATGACGACGGTGTATATCGCCTGATCTTGGCTGAAGCCATGACTGAGACTCACGGACGGAAGGTAGTTCCAAGGTGCGAACAATCCCCAACTGTGAATGCATATCAGTCATGGCCTTCCAAATTTTTCAAAAAGATACTCACATGACAAGGAACGTCCCAGTACAATAAACACTGAATATAGCCTGTCTAAATAGACAAAAATCGAGAAAGAAAATATGCGATTGCCACTTCTTTTTTCGTAGTCGAGGATGGATCAGAGCACATGCCAAGGTACCCGCCAATCCCACAACGAGGGCGCTCCAGCGAGCTGCGCTGGCAAATCCAGCTCTCTGAATAAGAATATGGAGGTAGAAGGAATGGATACCCCCTCCTACTCAAGTCAGATGCCGGGGAGCCAAATAATCTGGAGGGAACTACCTAAACTGCTACCAGCGAGCACGATTCCCAATGCCAGGGCTTTACGCTTGTTGAACCATTGTCCAACAGAAGTTGTCGCGCAGGAGAATAATCCTGCAGCTGATATGCCGAACCCTACACCTTGCACGAGAAATATCTGGTAGTACTCCGAGCAGAAGCTGAGTAAGAAGATGGAGAGAGTGCAGCCCAGTGTGCAGGGGATGGTGATGCATCTGGTGCCATAAGTGTCGACAACTCGGCCGAAGAAGGCTCCGCCAGTCCACCTGATCAATTCGTCAGAAGCAGCAGAAAGAGTTATAAGAATAGCTCACATGAGGAACAGCTGCGTTGTGAAAATCCATGAAATCGTCGAAGGCGAGTACTGCTTGAGGAGGGTTTGTTCGTAGTATGTTTGGAAAAGACCCAATCTACCAGTATGTCAGGATCAGCAATGGAAGAGCTCGCTTACCAAGGTGGAGACATACGAGTTCAGCCAGCCGAAGGTGCAGAAAAGTGCAAAGAAGGATCCAAGAACGCAAGTCCATCCTTGGAGTCCTCCTTCCTGAGTGTACTCGTTCTGTGGGGTTGGCTCTGTGATGTTGGTATTGCCACTACTGATGGATGTCTCTGACTCCGTGCCTTGCTCCAAGTCTCCTTGTTCATGGGTTGCCGTTCTCAGAGCAGGATTCGTAGAAGATTGCACAGCTGGAAGCATTTCCAACTCTATCTCGAATCTTGTCTTCAATTGTGGTGGTGGTGCGTAAACACCCTTTATGTAATCAAGGGAGTGGTCTTGTGGTGACGATGAGTATACAGTTAGGATTCGTACTTGCAAAATCACGAAGGACAATCCTTGAGTGAACCAGGATACAAGATGCTGTGAGGATTTACAATTGACATGAGACGAATTTGGCTGCCGCTGGAATGAACGACAGTCGTCAATCTTCTGAGAAAGCCGGGTGTCGCGTTAGCTGAGATAGTAAGAAGACAAACAGAAAGAAAAGAAACGGTTGATCAGATCTAGGAAATAGTGAGATTCGGGAAACGAGAACATGTCTGACATATTTATTCTGGCCGTTTGAACCGAACTCTAGATCTCTTTGCGTCATCCCCCAGGGGTCAACAGTGAGTATCCGCCTAAGCGAACCCTTTGGGTTGAGTCTCCACATTTACGGCGCAGTTCCGGGGGTACAAACGGGCACGACATTAAGCCCGTGTTGAGATGATATCTCAGTGAGATTATATTTCTTGGAGAAGACTCGGGATAGAGCTCGACCTCGGACCAGCCGCTCGACAATGATATTCTGCTCTAAACGACCAAATTTTTCCACAACGTTGTGAAACATCGTGGTTCGGGCCAGACACAGAAGCTGAAATCTGACAGGTCAGCAGGCTACCGAAGACCGTGCAGCTGGTCTTACGAGGGGTTCGGAGTTTGGCTACCGAGATCAGGGCAGCTGTTTGGACTTTCGATGTGGTTCTCGATACGCGGAACGACTGGAGACTTTCTAATGGTCGGTCGGGCGTTTGTGCAGAGAGCGTCGTGAAGGAATCTGAAGACAATCTTTACTGAATCTATCTTTGGATGTGTCAAACTGTTCTCGTAGCTTCCAGGTCATGTAGACTGGCTCTGACGTGTGGTATTCACTCACTGTCTTTCTTGATATGTCTTGGGATGATGCATTGATTTGAATGTTATACCGAGCTAACACTTCATCTGATCCTGAAAGATATTCAAAGAGTCGGCATACTTCAAAAAGTAGTACAGTTAACCGCGAGATAACATTATGATTACATCCCTGATACTTCCTCCTCTTCGGTGATTTATACGATTGCAAAATAGCGTAGATACATCATGCTCATCTGCACGACACAGTATCCACTCAGGCTCTAGTGTCATTTTCGTTCCTTTGCTTACACCTGTCGTTGACTTCTGCTTAGCCCCGCATTCAACGTGGACACATCTTCCAATGCCGCGATGAATTCAGCATCGAACCAATAGCACTCGACTTACAATTAATCCACTTGATCTCATGGACTAGGAAAACGATAAAGATATTGGACAGCTTCGGATCATGTTTGCTTGCTCTGGAGCTCAGAGACAAATGTAGCTTCCCGCATGTCAACAAAGACCCGAACATAAGCGAAAAAAAATTGGCAATGAATGAACAAAGACGCTTCCAGAATTCACTGTCTGAGGAAAAATGGGCACGATAAAAGCTCTGCTGTTTCCTCCCTTCTTCTCATTCTCCCCACCTCGCAGTATCACCACAATAACCAGACTTCAACTCCACCACACCAATAATCTCTCTTCCATCATGGCGTCCTTAGTCTCACCCCAGCCATCAAACTCTGTAGAAACAATTTGCCCTGGACCACCAAAACCTACCAAGCCCGAACCCATATCTCTACGGACACTAGCACTACTGCTCACCTACGAGCGCACAACTACAGATCCACGCTTCAAAGGCCTGAAACTCGGCGGCAGCACAAGAGGGGATCTAGGCATGTCTGAGGGAGTGAAGAATCTCATACCCGATATCTGGAAGGGTGAGGCTGAGTCTGTGATGTAAGATCTTACATCTTTTTTTTTTTCTCCTCACATCTCGAACGGGAAATTGTGCAGAGCATTGGCTCGAGCTATGCTGATGGACTTTCTGCCTGAAGGAGGAGATCTGTGCATATTCTTGCACCCGATAGTGATGCTCAACCTGAGCATGTGAGAGAGAGCAATCTGAAAAACAGAAAATACCCACCGGCAACGTGTCAAGCTCACCCGCTGTCAACAGAAGGCGTGAAAAAGCTCTCACTCGTGGATCGAGATTTGATATTTCACGAAACACGGGACGTGGGCAGAGACTGGGACGCAATTCAGATGTTCCAAGCCTTCTTCGCTATATGTCCCGAGGGACAAGGGGTCAACATCAGGGTTGGCGACGAGGTACGTTTGGTCTCGAAAATTTCACCGTCTGGTCCGACGTGGAAATGATATCTGTAGATGTAGCATTCGGCTGCTGTAGCAGTATTATCTGGTCTTGGTAATACTGACAATAAATAGGTCCCGATTCTCCTCCCATTCTCCTCTTTCAAAATCCTAACCTTCACTCTCAATACTCCCAAACACGACATCCGCACCATCATCCAAGGCTCCACTTCTTTCGATGCCAAAGATAATCTAACAACCTTCTCAAGCGGCTCTTCGGACGGCGAGAAGCATAGCGTATTGGCTTTCGGACGAAACCCACACCCAGAGGGTAATGTCACTTCCTCAAAACAGAAGGCTACGGATATTCACCCGGTTAGGGACTCGGAGAATCACATCATCCTCGACACAACCCTCCTCCAATATGGCGAAGCAGGTTGCGGTCTCTATGGTGAGAATTACTTCCTGGGCTCTTATACCAATTACCTCTCTACAATGTCCAAAATATGCGGAGAAGTTAAACTGCAGCATTCACCACCTTCAATTTCCGCGCCTGAGTCCTCGAGTCCTACGGCCTTTCCAAAATCCCAAAATCAAGACTGGATCCAAGCATGCGCCAAGCGCGCATTTCAACGATGGCAAGATAGGGACAAAGAAGGGGAAGGGTGGTGTCAGCATTGTGGGCGAGGCGGCAAGGAATTGAAGAAGTGTAGTGCGTGTAAGACCAAAAAGGTTTGGTTTTGCTGTGAGGAGCATCAGAAGGCTGGTTGGAGGTTGTATAAGTTGGTATGTGAGAGGCCTGTTGTGTTCGGACCGAAGAGACCTGGGGAGTAGATGGAGCTTGAACTTCGACTGGCGAGATACTTCAGATTTGATTGGAGAGATGTGGTAGTTCGATTGGCATAAGTCCTGTATAGAAAGTTGCATTTCTGGTTTGGGGAAACAGATGCAGGGGTGGTGGACAGCCCTGGCGTATGAGACACCTTCTTCGCAGGGAATATCGATCTTATACTGTCTCTTAGTAAAAAGCTCCGAGGTCTATCTCATATATCATTGAAGAAGGAATGATAGCACTGCTAGGGTTATCAGGAACATCGCCTGGCCTTTGATACTTGACACGGAGAGGTCTTTGCAGCATTCCTTCCTCAACTGAGCTGCAATAGAAATGAAAATAGATCGCATGTTGAATTCCAGAATTGCGTTGGACTCCAGCAAAGAAATTCTCATAGACACTCAGACGTCTCTGACAAGCATATATCCAAATTCCACCATTTTCGAAATCACTAGTTTTTCGGGGGAGAATACATCCCATAAACTACATTATCCAACACGACCTGCCCACCCTGTCCTTGGCTAGCGCAACCACTCAATAATTGTCCCATAGCGCTTTGGATCTGACCTGCTGTTACGATAGTCTTGGATCCCTTGGTCTTGATACAAGCTCCTGCAGCCGTGTAGCCCGAGTTTACGGTATCAGTGCCGCCTACGCACACCTTGCCGTTGGCATTCTGATTGTCATTCATGATTAGTAAATTGCTTCCAGAGAGAATAAAAGAGTAGAGGTAGGAATTTGAATATATGACACACGCCTGCAACGAGGATGAGTAGCAAAGGACTAGCAAACTAGACATTTTGTATCGAGACTACGAACCAGATCTACGCCGGCGGTTCCATACTTTGCAGCCTTGGCTACGATGGCTGTCTGAAGAGCAACGCCTGCTTGGTAGGACACTTGATAGAAGGGGAGACAGGTATATGGCGTGGCAGCTTCAATTGAAGTTGGAAGGAACCCTGCGAAGGAGAGTAGAATTGGGGTAGAAAGCTTCATGGTTCAAGAATATCTATGTTCATGTCAGTCTATGTCAGAGGAAATCATTGAGCACTTTGGGGATTCTTACTGAGTGTTAGTCTTTCTTCTTGCTCGATGCTGACTAGAAGAAGGATGGATAGGGGAATGATTTATATCTTTTCCTCGCAATTTGTGGAATATTTGCTGTCTAGCTTCAAGGAGGTCATCTGGCATTCTGGCATTGACTATTCTCAATGAGATCAAGTACGTGCGTTCCTGCAAGGCAAGTTTCTTCATCACATCTCATGCATGCCTTCTAATCTATGATAGGGTCGTGAAGCAATCGATTCCAGTCTTCTCTCACACATCAGGATCCCTGATTACATTGCAGTATGCAGCTCGTGGGCTAAGTTTCTCCTACGAGAATACTTTCATCTTTGCTTGATTTTAACATCCTATTTGAACTTCAATAAAACTTGTTCACGCATCTGCACATCTTGGCGACGCCTCTGACGTAGCCTAGGTAGCAATAATCTCGACAGCGGCTATGCGAGTGGCTCCCTGGGGAATATTTAATGATGCACATTACTTTTCTTTTGATCTGATTGTATCCGGTGACAGTGACAAGGCTCTAGGCTGCTCATGCAATTAATTGTGCGGCAAAGCAAATCAAATGCATAAACGAGCCCGATTGAGCGAGCCGACCCTTTGCATTCCCGAGATGCACGGTAGGACAAACAGAGATCCAGATCCGAAGACCATTGTTAGTCCTGCCAATGATTTATAGCTAATAATCTTACCATCCGTTCCAGCACGGGCAATGACATTAGCATCGGCATTGGCAATGAGAAACTTAGGTGACAATCTGCGCCCTCTTCACCAGAGCGTGGAGAGGATAGAACTCGCGAGCATGCATGCACATGTTGTAAGCGAGAGAGTTCTTGATGGCAGACTCGCTCCAGAGCTATTATCAATAAATGTCGCTCATTAAAGAAGAATGAGTATAGTTCGGTTTCTTCAGAGAGTAAGTTATAAGCCTTGGGTTCAATGATTGGCATCTTATTTCCTCGATTTCATTACTTCCAGCCTTGATGGAGTACGTGCAAGTACAGGTAAAATATCTCTCAAGCTCTTCTTATACGCCACATATGTACCAGGCACCTTCAAATGAATACAGAACGCGAAAGACCCCTGAGAGACTGTCTTTGTTAATGCGATGCGAATTTCCAAATTCAGCTAGACGAGACGGGACTTATTCTAAGCGACTTACGAGCAGCTTGGTTAGCAGTATATGGCCCCAAATGTTGCATGAAGAATCGATCGACATGATCTAGGCCTAGATTTCTAAAGAGGCAACCATTGGCTAGGAAAATTCCTGCATAGAAAGATCATGAGTCCTGCGGCGTGCAGAACTCACTACTACATTGCAGAGCACCCTGTCTGTGATTGTTCAACTGCATGCATATCGAGTTATTTCAATGAGGCGGGCAAATCTTCTCCCGCGGATGATTGAGACTTACATTGATGTTCTGTCTCAGGTCTCGATCATTGTTACATTAAACCATTCTAACCCCCTCCAACACGATCCCCCCGAAGTAGAGCTCAAAAAATCCCAAGCCCAATCATAATATCAACCGAAATACTCATCGCCATCAACGATAGCCTTCATTGTGAACATCCACAGCCATCTTGGTTGCCACAATCAGCATCACTAAAATGAAGCTCTCTTACACCATCACATCTTTCATCGCCTTCCTGTCTTCTACCGTTCTAGGCCAGACCTTTGACGACTGTGCGAACTGCGCGCTGGTCAACGTAGGAAGCATCATTTCGGTGTCCCAGGGCTCCATTGGCGCAATTGGAGGCGGGCTTCTTTCCTGTGCAGTTTTTGGTGCGGACACATATGCTTGTCCAGATGCGACTTGCCGTTTTGATGGTGGTACCTGCTGAATCCAGGTAGGTGCTTGCTACTCATCAACTCTTGATTTACCTATAATGACTGATATAGAGGATCGTGCTAAGGACTCGGGAATATTCGGAGAGGGATCTGGCGATGTGAGGACGGGACGCTTTAGATCGACTAGATCAAATCTACAGAATTCTGTCTCAAGTTATTCATATCAAATGGAATTTCAGTGTCATTGAAGGATCTCATGATGATTATCCTCAAAATGCGGGTCAAAAAATATGTTCTTCCATATCACTACCCCGCGCGGCCGCGCCGTACCCTTCATTGCAGTACCTCTCCAACCCTTTCAGCACCTCTGCGTCCGATATCTTAGAAGTCCAACCCATGATCTTGTATTTTTGCCATCATCCTGCCTTGGTATCTTGTGCGTCGTATATTTATAGCCTTTACATTAGTAGAACTCCAGATCTTTATGATGCCAAGCCAATAATTCCGTATCGCGGGTGGTTTACACAGATGATAGAGAGAATTATGCCTATAGCACGGAATACCGTTAATAGATTGAAAATGGCATTCTACAAGCGGAGAGATGGGGGCTTGGAAGATGAGAGTGATGGATATGTAGTACCAGGGTTGATGTGGCTGTTGCTGTCAGAAGCGGTTGTGAGGTGTCTGACATGCTTGAGATGCTGAGAAGTTATAAGTTAGAGGGTAGATCTAGGAAGCACAGTGCAAGATTTAAATCTTATCAGAAGGTAGAAGATTTCGCACTTTAACCAAGCAACGTTGAATAAACACGTTTCATGTTTTTGATCCCAGCCAAGCCTATCGGCTCCTTCTATATGCCCACCGTCTATCCTTTCGAACTCCAAAAACCATATACAAAAGAAATTAAGAAAAGTTAATGACATCAAAGTCCATCTCCATCTACAAAGTTCCCTCACCCAGGCATCTCTTCAATGGGAACTCGTCACCAGTGCAAAGGCTGATCGTGCCATCAACCCAAGAAAGTCCACCGGAAGCCTTGCTGGTGTAAGAGTCTCCCTGGTAGTAAGCACGGCTAGCAGAGCCAACGCAGCCAGTGTCGACGTAGCCGCTGTGTCTGGTGGTCCATGGGTTGCTGACAACAGCTCCGTACTTTCCGTCTGGGACACCGAAAGTGTAGGCTGCTGAGTAGGTGGAAGTCCATGTCTCTGCGTAGCTGATTCCGAAAGATGCTGTGAGGAATGTCTCGGGAATGGCGGCGGAGAGACCAGCCGTTACGGTCACGGTATTGGCGATGGAGTAACCCTGGGTGACGGAGACAGTTGCGGAATCTCCTGTGGCGTGGATGACGGAGGACATGAGGACGTCCCAGTCAAGGAATGTTTGGACTGGGTTGGGAGTGAAGACTGTGATACTGTCGCAGCGCTTGTTGAGGGCTGAAGCCGAGGAAGTGGTGTTGGAGTCTGATCCAGAGCCGAGATCTGGGTGAACTGATACTGGTCTACCGATGGTGGCACCGCTCTGGAGAGCTGCCCAGGCGGTCTTGTTCATGACTTCCACACGGCCCTCGCCATAGACGATGATCTCATCTGGGTTGAGAGTTCGGGGAACCACTGCGGCGGAAGCGAGGCCGGCGGCCATGATGAGGGAGACAATGCTGGAAGAGAACATATTGAAGGATTGAAGAAATATCAAAGTGAGTGACTGCTCAAGCGAATGAGTGTGGTTATTCTGAGAAAGAATGAAGGAGTGTGGTGGTGATTAAGATCTTGAGGCGAGATGCTGAGATGAAGATTGAACAAGAGAGCATACCTCCTCCCTATATACTTTGAACTATGGCTCTCCTACCCGTACAAGACACTAACCCACAATATCTCGATTGAGCAGGCAACACTTGGCGAATCGAGGGGTGGCCTGCTCGGGCAAGTGTCAGAACCGAATGACCGACCGTGTCAGTTCATCAAAAGAGAAGGTCAGTTCCCAGACCATGGCGATCAAATCTACAAGAAACTCGGTCGACAGTTTTTGGATGAACTTAGAGGCGCAGCAGTTGATCTTTGCGTTCGTATGATTGACAAAGGGGCTCGACGGATCTCGAGAAGAGCCACAACTTCCCTGATGGGGAAACTTCTAGAAACATGATTAATGCGTTATGATCACATCAAAGTGGACATTTTCCACACCCTCTACCAGATCTCGCTCTTGAAACAAGAATGTGACAAGGCGAAGATCCATGCAAAGACAACAAGGTGTGGTCAAAGGGCTGAATGGACCGTGCTCACGCATCCCTTTCGGCAAGCCCGTCATATAAACACCTTAAGAAAGTTCAGCCCATCCCCACAAATCATGTCATATGCGGTCAAGTTCAGGATCTCCATGTCTTTGCATGAGTCGCTTCATAGTGCATGAAACTCTTATCCTTGACAAGGAGTTGCCGATGCCACCGGCACTCACGGGTCGAAGTCGGCATGTAGTCGGGACAAGCTCCCAGGGGCAAAATAAACCTTCGCTTAGGTTTCAAAACACGGGAAGCCGGGTTAGCAGTAGATGCGCACGTCAAGAATAGCAACTTTAAAATGAGTTTGTGGGGAGGTGGACATGTGTGGAGAATGGAAAGAGGGCTGAGTCCTTTTAGTAACCTTTGCACTTGGTGATCCCTTGCGTCAGGTTGACATTTGGTCATGGCCATGCTGGCTTTGGAGTTTGGAAACCACTGAGGGGAATCCTTGGGACAAGACAATTAATCAAGTGTTGCTATGCGGAGTTTCGAGTTTCCATGTCGCGTCGGTGGACTCTTGTCGGTGCTCCCGAGGAGCGAGTGTAGACATTCTGTTACACTTGCTCGAATGATATAAGGCTGCAGGTTCTCCCGCTCAGTGTTCTTCACCCTCCTCAACCCACTCTCTTTAATACCTAAGTATCTACACAACCAACTTGAACACTCTTTACAGTCGTTTCGCACATTCATTTACATTTTCACAATGCAATTCTCAACTCTCCTCGTCGCTGCTGCTTTCGCAGCCGGGTAAGCCAACCCCTCCCCTACTTAGTAAGTATCTGCTGCTAATAAGAATCGCAGTGTTATCGCCGATACCCATTACAACGCCATCTGTGTTGATGATGCTGAAGGAGGAGTAAGTGGATTTGAGACTTTGATCTTGTATCTAAGCACTTGCTAATGCCTTCTAGTTCATCTACAACGCAGCTGCAACCGAGAAATCCTGCAACGATTACCTGCTCCGCAACCAGGGGCAGACTGGTTTGGATTACTGGGAAACTTGCGCCGATTGCAAAATGGTATGCTCGAGTCGTTACTCTTCTTCTCCAACCCGAACTAACTGTAACTCTAGACCACTGCCAACGACATCCCATTCTGTAACTCCGCGGCTGGTAGCATTGGAGGCAAGGAGGTAGGCAGACCCTAGAGACGCGCTTTGAGTGTCTTGTATAAGAGTTGACTAACTTGTGTATGATAGATCACTGCCTACTGCGAGGCCAACGGAGCTCATGGAGCCCAGACATAGATTCTTGTATACAGCTTCAGATGTGGAAGATGGGGAATTGCATTTTTGGGTAGAGGCTCTCTTATGGGATTGGCGTATGGTTAGATGGCGTGCTTCGTAGACTTCGACATATCGTGGGAGTGTCTCATAGATTTCTTGAAATATGGAATTGGACAAGATGTCTGCAATTCGACAATATATATTTTGGAACGTAGATGCTTCACAGTGCAACATTAGATTATCTCTGCAAATCTCAGCTGATCACGAGTAGCTTATCATATGATTCATCTGTAGGGATTCGCCGTTGGACCTCTCCGTGATGATCCTCGTAGGTCTGAGACATCCAATCATCTACGTGACACTCTCCGATGAGAGCCACCCGGACAAGAGATGGTCGCTTTCGGCGTGGCGTAGAGGCAAGCAGCTTTCGAATCTCGTCATTTTCTTCTGCGAGGATAGTGGAATGTTTGATGGTTGGGCGGAACACAAATGGCACTGGACAGCTGTGCAAGAGATACACGTGGTCTCCGGCTTTAGTCGACGATGGGACTACTGCTAGGAGGTCGTGGTCCAAACGCGCCAGCTTCCGGCCGTCGAGAATGCTTGCATGCAGTGGTTTTTCTAGCCTGCCAACGAGATATCGCATTACTTGTGACTTTTTTGCACTGCTTTTTGCTTCAGGAACATTGGTGAGAAGATGGATGGACTCAGATGCTGGAGGAAATGCACAGGACTTGGCGACAGGTAATATGCTATGAGATGATGGCGAGCCAGTAGTTCGGGTAGAAGGTTTAGGAGGAAGGATCGATCGATCAGGTCCCAGCCATCTCCGCCACCAGTCAAGGTAGATTGCCTCCCATGCGGCGAGAGACTCTGGAGAGGGGTGAGGGGCTTTGCCGAACATCGCGTCTCCAGGACGGGGTGGATCTTCTGTCGAAAAATCTTTGAACATCCCTTCGGTACTCGTACCCACGTTCTCAATGGTGGCGCTAAGCTGCAGGATACTAGAAATTCGATATGCTTTGCAACAAAGTAGATTAAGTCTCCTTATGGACCAGGTGATGTCAAAAGAGTTGCTATCAGTCTTGTATTGCTCTGGCATCAACATGAAATCCCGGTAGGTGTAGTCCATGGAACTAGACTGATGGGAATACGACGCTCGGGCATGTGGGCAGCAGTCCAATCTGGTGCCCATGAAGCTAGCCCTTCCGTGCGCTCGATAGGATCGGTATCCTGAATGTGGCTGAGAAGCTCGAGACTCCTGAAACTGTATATACACTCCCAAGCGACGCCATGGTAGACATCGGTTATCGTCATGCTATAGTTGGCGTATATTTCGATATTCTCGCATAGTCCAATTGCACTGAATACCAAGTCGCGAGCGTCCGATGCACCAAAGCCTCGTCTTAGAACCAGTATTTCGAAAAGTTTCGTATACCCAGCGTGTTGTGCAAATGCACTGCAGATACTGTTAGTAGAAGCATCATTCCGAGGGTCACTTCTATGACGAGACTGGCTTTGTTGAAGGTCACGGTATGATCGCAGCTTGGCAGTCATGAAGCGCGACCGGGCTCGTTCCATGTTCTCCACAATGTTTTCATTCGAATTTTGTATCAAACTGGCCTTATCCTCCAGTCTGGAACGATTCATTCTTCCATCATCCCCAGCTAATTCGAAGGTAAATTGACAGAACAGGCGCCAGGGGAACCGGACATGGCCACATTGAACCCAAGGGTCGCGGGACTTGACCAGCTCTTGGTATACCCAGACTCGTCTAAACCACGGTCGGCCAAGAAGGTCCTGTAGGAAACTCCTACCATTCTGATCGATGATGGGACGCCGATCTTCCGTATTTTCCTCACAGGAGGCCACAACATCAGACAGCGTCTCCTCGTTCTTGGCGGTACACCCCCCCAAGAAGATGACCGTGTGGTCCGCAGTCTCGTACACCTTCCCCATCTGTTGAACCTGCCGACCCTTCTCTCCCGTTTCATCCTTCTGGTTGATGCAGACTCCATCCGCCCAGACATTTAACACTCTCATCTCATCTCGGAGATGTCTCAACGCCGAGTCAAGGCTCTTGGTGACTTCTAAAGTTCTTTTCCCAACCATGATTTGAGTAGTTTGAGTCGCATCGCCCCAAACATATGATAGAGCCGTGTAATGCTCGAAGAGATCTTGTTTGATGGTACGTAGCCTTGTGTGGATGAGCTCGCATTGAACAATCGAGTTTCTACCTTTGGATGGCTGGAGTTGAATCAGGCGGATGCCATCATCACCAATAATCGGTGAGTATTGATATGATTCTGGATCTTCAGCCATGGCCAGGTGGAGACGACGATCCTGTCGTATCAAAATTGGCGCAGAGTGTACCCTGAAGAACTAGGGATCTGCGGATTCTCGTATTTACGAGAGAGGCAGATGAAATGAGGCGATATAGCGAGACTTGACAGCGTTGTGAGGAGCCTTGTAGTGAAACCTGGAAGTTGACCTGCAAGGGCTCACGTGGGTGTAGCCTTGTCGATTGGCTCAACTGGTCTCGGATTATGAAACGGTAAATTGTTGTTATGAACACAAAAACCAACGAGAAGTGAAAGAGACTTGCTGAAAGCCTTGACCGAGCGTATAATGCCCATCAAGCAGACAATGAGGCTGGTAAAGCGGACAATGTCAAGTCGAGATGAGAGCGTGAAGTAAGCGAACGGCAAAACTACGGTCGGAATCCCCGAGTCCTCCCAAGTCACTCGCTCTGATTGGCCAACCATCCAGCATCTAACTGGTTGCACGTCGACCATGCAGGAGGGCTTACTGCAAGCTTCATTCCACAAGTCCAATGCTAAATATGTTTCAATGACACGTCAATCACATTTTGTAAAGCTTGGTTCTTCATCTACTCGTATACTTCATCTGCCGGTGCTGACTGCAGACGTGCCCATTGCCGGCATCTAGATCGTGATATCGTGACGTTGAGATTTGGCTAGGCGAGACTTGACGAAGTTTGGTGAATGAGTGACGATGGGCTCAGCTGCACAGAATCCACGAGTGCGGAGGGCTGCACCAAAAGTCAGGACGGGATGTGGAACTTGCAGGTAAGGCAACCCAGATATCCATCTCTGACTCAAGGTCAGAAACTGCTCTTGTCACATGAACAAGCTGAACATCTCCCCCTTTAGGTTGCGAAGAGTCAAATGCGATGAAGGCAGACCATCATGTAGTCGCTGCATCAAATTTGGCGTCGAATGCGACGGCTATCGCCCACCACCCAAGATCTTCGAGCCAAGATCCGCTCAAAAGCGCGAGATACTGCCAAATCCACCTCGGATCAAAACGTCCATGCAAGCAGGAATGGCTCTGCCCTCATTGGGCGCCCTAGCCAACTCCCCATTCGCAAGTATCGAAGAACACCAATACTTCGAGCTCTTCTGTGTCCGTACCGGCTACGACATCTTCCCAACTTTCGATTCCGGCTGCACGAGACAGCGATTGCTGGAATCCTGCCACTTTAACCCCGCGATCCGCCATGCCATCGTCGCACTCGGTGCTCTCGACCGCACAGCGGAGATGGTCAGTTCTTTCGAAAGTATGAGTCTCACGCCCGTAGAGCGCGATGCAGCTGCCAACGAGCACCATCAAAATGCACTGCGCCAGTATGTTAAAGCAGTGAAATTCATGGCTGCCGACGCTGCAGAGAAGAAACTCGATTTGCGGACAATGCTTCTCACGTGTCTGCTTATCCTGGCGTTTGAGAGCTGGACGGGGAATATGGATTTGGCGGTTAAGCAGGTGCATGCTGGGATCCGGCTGATTCAGGAGTGGAAGGAGAATTATAGGGGGGATGAGGAGAGGTATACCAAATTGTCGCCGGCGCCGTATGTGGTTGAGGATGATCTCGTGCAGATATTCTGTAGGTTGGCTGTGCAGCATTCGTTTTTTGCGGATGGGCATTCGCCGGAGTTGCATACTGTGCTGGGGATGGAGGGCCCGAGATTCACGAGGTCGATGCCGGATACGTTTGAGGATATTTTTGAGGCAGGGAAATATTATAATGGTATCATCCGGCGCGGGGTCTATCTCATCACCACGCATTCAGCGTATCTTGGTCCCGATGTACAAGAAGATTCGGATATCTGGCGATGGGCGATGAAAGAGCAGGAGGAGATTCAATCTGATGTGTGGCGCTTCAACAAAGCTTTCGCGCCTGTCCTGGAGAAAGTTGCCGAGGGACCGCAGAAGCATTATGCGCTTTTCATTCAGCTGTCCATGGCTATTGGATATATCGGCCTTT
Source organism: Cadophora luteo-olivacea (assembly GCA_026120085.1). NCBI lineage: Eukaryota > Fungi > Ascomycota > Leotiomycetes > Helotiales > Ploettnerulaceae > Cadophora > Cadophora luteo-olivacea. The sequence continues at coordinate 85,287 of JALRMC010000031.1, read as the reverse complement.
CGACACATCTTTCGATCGATGAGTCTATCCACGATCAGTATAATCCGGTCTACAAGCGGGTTGTTTTCCTCGCCAAAGCAGTGATGCGCGAGATGCCCGCAACCAGCAAAACACGCCCCTCGAACTTCTGCTTCGATACCAGAGTTATCGTGCCGCTCTGGGTTGTAGGACTTAAGTGCCGTGAGCCAACGATACGGAAAGAAGCGATAAACTTCCTGCTTGAACACCCGAGGCGAGAGGGTATTTGGGATAGTGTTTTCGCAGGGAAGGTACTGCAGTGGGCGATGCAGGTTGAGGAGGAATTTATGGTGGACGAAAATGTGCCTACCTGGGCGAGGATTAATGGCGTTAAGTGGAGTGGTGCAGAGCTGGGGGCGAAGAAGGCAGAGTTGATTTGTTTGCAGAGGGTGAGTGCGGACAGCGAGGAGGTGAGGAGGAGGACGAAGAGGATAACTTGGTGATGTGGGAGTATGGATGAGTGTCTGTACCTGATCTGGGGTGCTGGCTTAAAGTGGGAAATGTCCGGATGGTGATTTGGACTCAAGATGACGGAAGGAATATGTTACAAGATATTATGAAAGTATTGAGAAGTAGCCGGGTGTGCAAACATTAAGCAACGACAAAATCTACCACGGACTGGTTGAAGAATAAGAAACCTGCGTCAACACCTGGGATGCAAATTGCCAGCTCGCGATGAAAGGTAGATACAGAAGTTGATATGCAGAGCAGGAGATATCTATAATACAATGAAACGAGAACAGTAATGAATGAAGCCCTTTCAAAAGATCCTCGCTGCAGCCACACTTGCAAACCAGGCAAAGACAGTCTTGACAATCTTCACGTTGCTTGGGAACAAGAAGAAGACATCGTAAGTTTTCCAAAAGCCTGAAGCACGACGAATTACTTTAAAGGTACGGACTCCCCGGTCTACACTCCAAAGTCTCGTGTCCTGTCTCGCTTTTGAACATTTGAATCTATTTTAACGTTGCCAGTCCTCGACTTGAAGGTGATTGTGAAAGACAGTCAACAAACGGAACGGGCCCCTGAGATCTAAGCAGGGGCCAATGCAGGGGAAACGCCAAGACAGACCTGAGCTTTCGAGGTTAATCCCCATTGGGAGCTGAAGTGCGACGGCCCACATTCGCCAAAGCCAGACCGCCCAAGCTGCCAGCCAATTCGAGCGAGGCTGGCGTGGGCGTTGAACCTAAAACACATTTCTTGTGAAAGACACGACTCTCCTCTCCTCAACTATCAATTGAAGTTGGTATATATCGACAGTGTCCTGCTGTCGACTACACTCCAATTGAGGAATCAGCAATCATGGCTTCCAATCCGCAGAGCACCAATGGCTCGGAAAGCGAGTTCGAGTTCATTGAAACTCCAAAGGCGCCCACACCAACATTTGAGAAATTCGAGGAGTGCGGTGTGAAGACTACTTCTGTAAGTGCCAGATATATTCTACGATGGCTGGCAGATACATGCATGTATCAGATACGAGTCGCTCTGCAGTTTCAGTACGAACAACGCATCTGCCATTCTGTTCTATACTTTGCAAGCTTCAACATCTTTTATCACACTACCAGCAATTGAGCTTCAACTGACACCTTGCAGTACCCAGCAATCAAGAATGCTCCTCTTCCAGCAGATGCCGCTGGCAACACCAGTTTCTCTAACCTCCTCCTCGCCGGACTCGTTTTCGGTGTCCCAACATACATGTCCTGGAAGGTTGGCGGTGGAATGAAGACCTCCATATTCTTTGGCCTCTTCACCACAGTCCCTATCCTGATCAGCTTCTGGTATTTGGCTTCGTCATTCAGCCCTCGCAAGAATGAGAAGGCCAGATACCCAGGTCGCCCAGTCGAGCATTACCTTACCTTCAAGAACCCTGCCGACAAGGCCAAGTACCACGGCAGCAACAAGATCCCAATGGAGACATTTTACAGCATGTACTTTGATGGAGATGTTGAGTTCAATGGAGACTGCTTGGAGGTTATGGAATACAGACACGATTGGGCTAGCTTCAGATTTACTCTGGGCTTGTTCAAGCACGTTTTCTTCGTCTTTGCGCCGGAAGTCATTATGCACACCAGATCTCAAGGTACGTAGCCTCCTAACGTTCAAACGATTTCTCTAACAAATTGCTTGCAGATGAGGAGCAAGTTCGGGACCACTACGACCGAGGTGATGACTTTTACGGATGGTTCCTCGGCCCACGTATGGTCTACACTTCCGGTGTCATCTCTGATATCAACAAGGAGGAGTCACTTGAGCAGCTCCAGGACAACAAGCTTGCCATTGTCTGCGAGAAGATCGATCTCAAGGAGGGCGAAACACTTCTGGATATCGGCTGTGGATGGGGAACTCTTGCAAAATTCGCCAGTGTCAACTACGGTGCAAGGGCTACTGGAATCACTCTCGGCCGTAACCAAACTGCTTGGGGTAACAACGGGCTTCGCAAGGCTGGTATCTCTGAGGAGCAAAGCAAGATTCTCTGCATGGATTACCGTGACATCCCAGTCCCAGAAGGCAAATACCAGAAGATCACCTGTCTCGAGATGGCCGAGCACGTTGGTATGAGACATCTTACTCCTTTCTTGCAACAATGTAACGATATGATGGATGACGACGGAGTCTTCTTCCTCCAAGTCGCTGGCTTGAGAAAGAGCTGGCAATACGAGGATCTCATCTGGGGTCTTTTCATGAACAAGTACATCTTCCCTGGTGCTGACGCTTCCTGCCCTCTCAACAACTACATCAGCGCTGTCGAGAGTGCCGGATGGGAAGTCAAGACTATCGATACTATTGGTGTCCACTACTCTGCCACTCTCTGGAGATGGTACAGGAACTGGCTCGCCAACCAAGATAAGGTCAAGGCCAAGTATGGCAACAGATGGTACAGAGTAAGTTCATCCGGACCTCTATATTTCGAATGTAGCTAACAATCATTAGATCTGGGAGTTCTTCCTTGCTTATTCCACCATTACCTCCCGTCAAGGAGGAGCCACCTGCTACCAAATGACTCTGGTCAAGAACATCAACTCCACCCATCGTATCAACGGCATCAACACCCAGTTCTCCCTCTCTGGAGCTCTCAATGCTGCAAAGGTCGCTGGCAAGGCCCTCTTCCCCAAGAATGTCAACTGAGCTATTTGAATGCTGAAAGGAACTACGATCTGAGTCGCGAGAGGCCGTTGGTACTCGTAATGGCAATGAACGAGAACTAGAGTGCATAGGAATGATGGATAGATGTGACTGTGTACCTATATGTAGAGCATTGTGCATCACAGATAGAGTCTTGCAGGTAGTTCTGTCATGTGAAAAGGCGGGAGGCGGGCCTGTGCAAAGAGCTGTCTGTAGCTCTGTTTGTGAATGAAAAGTTTGCGAGTATCATGAATCAAGATGAATTAAATGTCAATATTTGTGAACACGAACCAGACATTAGAGTGATCATGAAATTTCAAGTTACTCGAGTAAATAAACATCCGCTCGTGATTGGTCTTTGATTGTCGCTTGCTTTGCCAGAGCTCTGACAGTGAGGCCAAAGCTTCGTCATGCCGCCAATCTTGCCGCCAGCCGCCTCAGCCACGCGTGTGTAATCGAGGCAGACAAGACAATCAGCGACAGCGACCTCGAACTCGCAACAACACCACAACTACCTACCACACCACCCTTTCCTTTATCTCGAACCCTGCAAAACATCCGCCATGTTTTCAGGCTCGAACTCCTACCTGGGAGGCCAGAGTGGTCGTCCAGGCGGGCCTCAGCAATTCAACTCATTTCCAAATCAGCAAGGCCAGCAACAACCTCAGCAACAGGGCTTCATGAACCCCAATCCCACCAGCTTTGGTCAACAAGCTCCTCTGCAGCCAAATTTCACCGGATACCCTATGCAGCCACAGCAGACTGGCTTCCAACAACCCCAGCAGATGCAACAACAGCAGACCGGATTCCCAGGCCAGCAGCAGCAATTCAACAATGCTCAAGCACCACAGCAACAGAGCTTCCAAACCGGCGCTCCGCCAATGCCCCAGATTCCCCAGCAATACCAGAGTCAAGCTCAGCAGCAGCCTCCTGCGGCCCCGTCTCAGAAGCCTCAGCCTACTGGCTTTGCTCAGATGGCCGATAGCTTCAGATCGAGCCCGGCAGCGGCAGCTCCGGCGAGAGGACGTCGGGCATCGAAGTCGAAGGGCTCAAAGATTCCGAATATACGGCTGTCATTTATCACGGCTCAGGATCAGGCGAAGTTTGAGACTTTGTTCAAGTCTGCGGCTGGGGACGAGCAGACATTGTCTGGGGATAAGTCCAGAGACTTGCTTATGCGCTCGAAGCTGGATGGAAACGCTTTGTCACAGATCTGGTAGGTCTTTACTCTGTCAGGAAATCTGCGGAACAAGATTGGCTAATGCTGGATGTAGGTCTCTCGCAGATACTACTCGATCTGGACAGCTGCATTTTCCCGAATTCGCTCTCGCTATGTACCTTTGCAATTTGAAGCTTGTGGGGAAAGCATTGCCTTCTACGCTTCCGGATAACATAAAGAATGAGGTGTCTAGCATGGTTGATATTATCAATTTCGGCGTCGTGGACGATGCGCCAGAACTGCCATCTAGAACTAATGCTCCCGATTTCACTGGCAGACAGAACGCGGCATCACCAACTATCCACCAGCCACAGCCAACTCCTTCCAATTCGGCTCTCCTGACGGCACAAATGACTGGGTTCCCAACTCAGCAGAACAATTTCTCCGGTGGAGGATTTGGACAACAGCAGACTGGCTTTCAACAGCCCATGCAGACAGGCTTCGGTCAGAATCAGGGTATGCAGGCAAATCAGACTGGTTTCCAAAATATGTCTAACCCTTCTGCCACTGGATATACCGGACCTCGTCCTCCAATGCCCCCAATGCCCACGGGCTATGGCCAGGGTCTTTCGCCTGCCCAGACGGGTATGGGAGGAATGGTTGCTCCTTTGAACAGCCAGCCTACTGGACGACCGGGACAGTGGGGCTTGGTAAATGCTCCTGCCAGTGGTTTGCCTAATATTGATCTCTTGCAATCTCGAATGATGCCTCAACAGGGTCGGGAGCAGGGCTCCTTCACTACTTCTGGTCTACAAGGAAATGCTGTTATTCCTTGGGCAGTCACCAAGGATGAGAAGACCAGATACGACTCTGTTTTCAAGGCTTGGGATGGCTTCAATAAGGGTTTCATTGGTGGTGATGTTGCCATTGAAGTCTTCGGGCAGAGTGGCTTAGAGAAGCAGGATATGGAGAGAGTATGGACACTTGCGGATCACGGAAATAAGGGCCGTCTTAACATGGATGAGTTCGCAGTTGCCATGCATTTGATCTACCGCAAGCTCAACGGCTACCCATTGCCAGCCCAACTCCCTCCTGAGCTTGTCCCACCGTCTACTAGAAACTTCAACGACTCCATTGGACAAGTCAAGTCGCTACTCTCCCAGGAGTCTGATTTCCGCAAGAACTCTGGAGCCAGTTTGCTACCCCAGAAGACTGGCGTTAGCTATTTGAAGAATCATTCTTTCCGTGGAGGTGTTTCTGGCTTCGGTGGTGGACGCAAGGATGCTACTGTTTTCAAGAACAACGATGATGATGTTGGATACAAATCTAGCGCTCGTAGGAGACTTGGTGGCGGTTCGCCTCGTCCATCATCACCTGCTTCGTCAACATCCAATGACGAACTTTCGCTGGACCAGCTCAAAAAGAAGATTCGCGAAAAGCAAGTTCTTCTTGATGCAATTGATTTCAAGGATGAGAACGCAGCTGATGAGGACGATGCGCTGGATAGACGAGATCGTCGTGAGGCAGATGATCTTTATCGCCGCATTCGACGTATCCAGGAGGATATCGACTCTCATCCTGATGCTTCCTTGCGTAATGTTGATTCTGGAGCCGAGCGTCGTATCTTGAAGCGACAACTCCAAGGATTGACTGATAAGCTTCCAGAAATTGCTTCGAATGTCCGCAAGACAGAACGTAGCATTGCTGACGCGAAGCTCGAACTCTTTCGTCTTCGAGATGCCAAGGCTCATCCGGGAAGTGCATCATCTATTGTTGGTACTGGACCTGGCGGATCTGTTACTGAATCGGATCGTCTCAAGGCTCGTGCCAAGGCTATGATGCAACAGCGTTCTGCTGCTTTGACAGGACGAAAGGTCGAGTCCAGCAATGATGACTTTGAAGCCCCAAAGCGTTTGGAAGAGGAGAATATTAAGATCAAGAACGAGAAGGAGAACAACGAGCGCATGGTTAGGGATGTTGAGGACAGCGTGCGTGACTTCTCACAAGGTCTGCAAGACAGCCTCAAGGAGGGTGCAGAGGACTCGACTAGTGAACATGAGAAGCGAAGATGGGAAGACGGACTTGGTGTCGAAGATGAGGTCAAGGATTTCATTTTCGATCTGCAACGGTCAAGCAAGTCTGCCAGAGTTCGGACCGACGATCGCAGTCGCAGCACCCGAGACACTTCGCGCTCAGAATCTTCATCACGTTATGAAAGTCCAGCTGCGACTTCTCCCGTCCAGAGCAAAGCTACCCCAGCAGCGGCGCCTGCGCCAGCCACTGGTGGAACCTATTCGCAATACAAGACTCCTGAGGACCGTGCCGCGTATATTAAGCAACAAGCAGAACAGCGCATGGCTGAACGTCTTGCTGCTCTTGGTATCAAAGCACCCTCGAAGCCAGGTGAAACATCTGCTCAAAGGCTGGAACGTGAGAAGGGCGAGAGAGCTGCCAAACTTCGGAAGGCAGAAGAAGAAGATGCCAAGCGTGAGGCTGAGAGACAAGCGAGAATCAATGAAGAGCAAGGCATTCCTCCTCCGGCTCCCGCAGCAGCTCCATCACCTGCTGCGAAGAAGCCACCGCCACCACCATCGAGGAAGGCTGCTAAGAGCGATGCTAGCGAGCGTAAAGCCGAGGATGAGCAGAGAGTCTTGGAAGAACAAAAGGCGCAGATCATTGCTACGCAAGAGCTTGAGTAAGTCAAATTATTACTTTTGGGGAGGATATGCTAACGTAGATAGGGATGATGCTTCACGACAGGAGAACGAGCTTGCCAAAGAGAAAGAGGCTGCTGCTGCACGCTTGAAAGCTCTTGAAGATCAAGTCAAAGCTGGCAAGATCAAGAAGGATGAGGAGAAACGTAGAAGAAAGGCTGCCCAAGCCGAGGCTAAGGAGAAGGAAGCTCGTTTGGCAGCACAGCGAGCTGAGATTGAAGCTGCACAAGCTCGTGAGAGAGAGTTGCAACGTCAATTGGAGGCTATGGATGATGACAGTGACGACTCGTCTGATGATGAGGGACCGAATCAAGCCACACCTCAAGCATCAACTCCTACTCAGGGAAGCCAAGAATTCGAGAGAAAGGCAATTTCTCCACCTCCACCACCACCGGTCCCGACGGTTGTTTCCCCTGTACCAGCCGCAGCGACCACGACTGCCCTTCCTCCTGTTGCCAGCCCTCCATCAGATACCGAGACCAAGAATCCATTCTTGAAGAAGCTGGCTCAGACTGGACCAGATGGAACCTCTCCATCTGCCCAATCCAACAACCCATTCCACCGCCTCCCAACGCAAGAAGCTCCTAAAGCTCCCGAACCAATCATCACTCAACCAACAGGCTCACGCTCTCGTGTCCGCCCCGAAGAAGACGAATGGTCCGTCGTCGGCTCCGACAAAGAAGACGACTCATCCGACGATGAAGGTCCTGGCGCAGGAAATGCCCGTCATCTCGCATCCATCCTGTTCGGCACCATGGGACCTCCCCGTCCACTCTCCGCCGCCGGTGGCGCTGGATCAACACCCACTAGCCCAGCTCCAGCCCGGGACGCTGTCTCCTCGCCTCCTCCACCTCCACCTATGCCTACTGGTGGTGCCCCTCCTCCACCTCCTATGCCTGCATTCGGTGGACCGCCTCCTCCCCCACCGATGCCTGGATCTGCTGCTCCGGGTGGACCACCCCCTCCTCCGCCTATGCCAGCTCCAGGTCCGCCCGCTGGCGCAGGAAGACCAGCTGCGCTACTGGGTGAGATTCAAATGGGTAAGGCACTGAAGAAGACGCAGACGAAGGACAAGAGTCAGGCTGCTGTGGCCGGACGGGTGTTGGATTGAGGTGCCGATACTAAGGCTGAGGTATACATTGAGGGTGGATACTTGCGTGGTTTTGTGAAGGGAAATGAATGGTCGGGGAATGAGTTTATAGGCAATGAGGACGGCTTTGGTTGTGAATAATTAGGTGTATTATATTCGTGTTGGTAGTTGATTAGCGGGAGGAAGAGTCGGCTTGAGTTGAGAGAAGCACATAGGAGATTGAGATTGAGATTGATTGACTGGTCGATTGGAGAATGCATTCGATACTACTACTACCACTACTAATTTTCCCTTTATGCCGTCACTGCATCTTGCTAATTCTTTTGGCAACAATGGTGCTGCGTGGCGGGGAAGGGTGAGGGGGGGAGGGGTCGTGAATTGGGAGACGTGATAGTCGACTTTAGCAATGAGTCGTTTGAACCGAGGTACACGGCTTGCATCCTTAGACTTGCTTGCATTCTTGGAAATGTGGTATGATGTTGAAGCAACTGCTACAGAAATGTGACATACCTACGCAATCCGAGGACTAACAGTTTCCTCGCGTTGGAAACACAGTGGGTTTACGGAACACTATCTATGGCATAGTAGATTCACAGCGACTGTTCACTCACGTCAATGCTCGTAATTGGACGTATTGCACGTATTTCATTGCTACAATCTCTATACATGGCATTTCCTTCTTTCTGTCTACCGCGGCCCCGTTCAGATTCAGGCTATGAAGCATCGAAGCACTGGTCACATGGCTTGTGATCACAAGTCCTACAAATCTCGCTCGGATCCTTCTTTATGATTTTATGTTCAAAGCACTAACTCCGTTAGTATAGCTCCCGCTGTTGGAGAATAAGTGGGAATCTACCTGACAACATATCCAATTGCAGCGAACAATCTTGATTTCGCTAGGCTCCGTATCGATACATTGAGCACAGCTTGGATGTTTACAGGCGGAGCAGGACTCGTTGTTACGGAAGTATTTGGCCGTACCGTTGAATTTGTCGCACTTCTCTAAACATCAGTGTTTGACCATTTGCAAAGGGATATACGCTACGAGAGCTTACTTTACAACAGACCCAGACGTACGGGAAGTCGTCTGATGATGTTTTGGCGGTGTCCATAAGAAGGTATCGGGATTTGTTTGGAAAGCGTAACAGTACACGAGAAACTGGATCAGCGATCACTGAAATACATTAAGTACTATCGATCGAGTACAAAGACCCCCGCGAGTCGATAGCTGTGAATCACTTCTTTGTTTGGGGGTTCGTTCGGCTTTGTTTGGGTGGCTCATCTACAGGCTCGCTTAAGCGAGGGATAACTGACGGGAGTCACAAAACGAGGCGGAGCAAGGCTGAAAAGGACTGAGTCAAAATGATGAAGTGAGGTCATCGTCCACACTCATTTGAAGTAATGCTATCTATCTCATGGCCTCACTGAGTCTTCCACTCCCCAATAAGTGGTCAGCCATAGTTAAGTCTGGTGCATCATGCCATGCATATTACAGATTCCCGAAACTAAGCGAACATCTTCTGCGCCATCGCCTTCCCCGAATTTTCGAAGTTGACGGCGCAGCTATTGCATTTCTCATGGCAGCAAGTTGCACCACCTGACTTTTTGTATTGGCATACGTCCTTGGTCGAGCTGTTGGTAGTTCTACACTGTGTTTGTTAGTATGGGTGGTTTTTGTCCTGGGCTGAGGCTTACTTTGCAGCAATGCCAGCTGATGGGCTTGATGACGATTTTGGACAGAATTTTTGATTTTAGTTCTTGGGTCTTCGACATCTTTGCAAACTCCGGGGTGTTTTGACAGTTTGGCTGAAGACCTGCTTTTGAGTTGGGGTTGAAGTGTTGAGCGACTTGCTTGGTGCGACTGAAAAGTGGATATCTCGAGTCGGAGGATTGCGAGGTCTGGTTGTATGGTTTCCTTCGCTATTTGAAGGAATATATACAACGGAATTTATATGAAGCAACAGTGCATTAGTTGATTAATGAATCTTTGCCGTCTTGTTCTATTCGTTATTCATTCTACATTCTACGCTATGATTCAGGCGTTGTATGGAGTTGTCAGACGCGTGGCGTCACACATCTCAACATCGTGAATTTTTATTACCTCGGATTTGACAATCAAACACATTAAGGCTCTTACATATTGATTCATTGTGTCTGTAGTTTAGCGGTTCCAAAAGTTGCTTCTTCACAGGATGATCGCTACTTCAACATTCACTTTTCTATTTGGCTGGCAACCAACATTGCGATTTTCTGGGCGCATAACCTGGGGCACTTCGTGGCTTCCGTCACGCTCGATTCAATGCCAATTTCAACTTCTTAATTTTCGAGATTTAAGGACTTTGTTTTCATAAGACACAAGCGATTATATCTTGTGAGGGGTAAATAATGCGGGGTACTTCACGTTCTGTGCCAGGGGTCGGGTATCCCCCAGCCCCACATGTTCTCCAACGTGGTCTTCCCTTTTCCTTTCGAAGGTGTTAGTTATCATGAAATAGACGCGCTCCTGCGATTTTGTACTTTGTCACAAGTGGAAATTCGAACAAAGTTCTCCCTGGTCATGCCCTGGATATTCTGACGCTTTCTATATCGATAAAAGACAAGCTACACGACAGCATGGCCGAACTCACCCTCGATGGACATGGGATCATCTACGTGACCTCTAAAATCGTACGAACTGACGTGTTGAACGACGAGACATACCTGAAATGGTATGAGGAAGATCACATCCCAGATATTTTGGACAAGACACCGATCAAGTCCGCGCTTCGATTCAGCAATATTAATCCCAAAGCCGACAGACCGTACTTGCTGATGTACCCAATGGAGGATCTGGCAGCTATTCACGGAGAAGGTTTCAAGCAATTGAAGGTCAAGAGCGACATCATGCCAGGCAAAGGTGCTCCGTATGACTTTGCGGACTTGGATTTTAGGGATTACAAGTTGATTCAGAAGTATGATCCAAATGGAGCAGCTGAAGGTAGACCAATGGCATCTCCGGAAAGGAAGCTTTCGTTGATGATGAACAGAGAAAATACTGTTCATAGCCACCGGAGGCTTCGAGCTAGGTCCGTCGTTGAAAGACCAGGATCTACATGACTGGTATAATCAGGAAGTGAGATTCAGCTCAAGTCATTGTCGGTTTCGCAAATTCTCACAGTTTCTAGCACCTCGAAAGATTGTCCAAAGTCCCCGGCTATCTTCGTACCACGAGGTATAGACTCATGCACCATTCGACCAACGCCGATACCAGAGTGATGCTAGGGCTTGGCTCTAAGGAGGAGGTTCAACCTCAGGAGAAGGACGAGCCTCCAACTTGGCATGCAATCCATGAATTTGATGAGAACTTTGATATGAATGTATTTGGGAAGACGATTGATACTGAGTGGACGAGGAAGATTTTCAGCGGTTCGATAAAGCAGGAGTACAATGTGTATAAGCATGTGAGGAGTTATGGAGATGGAGAGTTCTTCCATTGAAAGGGTCAACGACTCAACGCCATGGGGAAGGTTGGGTGACAGAGATGTGATTGAGAGCTGGGTACGAAAGAAAGCTAGATCTAATATCTATAACTCGAACATACCTTTCTGAAGACTGTTGATGTATATATTATATATGATGCATGTTTCTGAGACGTGTCTTTGTAAAGATTGCTTTACAAGCATCCCATATATAATGTGAATGAAAAGGTTTATGCTGCCTGATTGACTTTAATACTTTGCTATTAAAATGACTCGAAAGTTAAATGTCAGTTGATTTAAAGCTGTCTTTATAATAACGAGATCTGCAGCTCATGAACATAGTCTCCAACGATTCGTCGAGCTCTGTGTCGATCTTGGCTTAAATCAAGCACTTGCCAAGTCGGGGAATAAAGAAAGCATACCGACCTCCTCTTTGTGCCTCTCCGAGCTCCATTCCCAAATAAGTTGATAAAAAGTGTGGTGGACGAGATGACGTTATTCCCACTGGAACGTGATATCGGGAGTGTCGATCCGTGTAGCCACACAACGTTGCTCTGCATGTTTGTAGCCCTGTATTTAAAGAAAGTCAGAACTTTACGTCAAGTCGTCTGATTTCCGCTTGCTAACATTTCGGGCCTTCCCTGCGTAAGACAGCGCAGTTGCACGTACAAAATACAAGAACAAGGTAGTGCTGATGAGGGGTAGCGGGGTCTTAGCGGCTTGTCATTAAGATCACCTTCCTAGAAGAGCGTATATTTTGCGGATTTGTATGCGCACCAGTTGAGGAGGGTTTTCTGACCGTAGTCCGATCTGCAGAGGATTGACATGTTCCTGCAGCAGGGAGGAAGTATATAGTTTAAGACAGCCAAATCCCGAGCAAGCCGTTTCTTCTTTCCTGTTCTCAGCCTTTCGTCCTTTTTGAGATCGTCTGAAGCCGGGCTGAATTGTTTATTTGTTACACTAACCGAAATGCGTCCTGAAAAGGTGTTGTTCGTGCCGCTGTTGGCATCTCAGGCGTTCGCATGGAACACTACGACCAAATATGCAGTCAAGGAGCCGCCACTCACGACAGACTGGACGTACAAAGTTGGCACCAACCCGTGGACCGAGTATCCAAGACCTCAGCTGGAACGATCTGACTGGCAGAACTTGAACGGAATCTGGACATATCAAAATGCTTCCAGCCTAAACGATACTGACTCGCCTCCCTTTGGCAAACCTTTGGCAAATGAAGTCCTGGTACCTTCATGCTTAGAGAGTGGGCTCTCTGGTCAGTGTTTCAGAAAATATCAAAAAAATATGAATTGCTCATACCCGTGCAGGTATCCAAGGACGGGATGCGTTGTATTCCTGGTTCTCCACATCATTCACAGTCCCATCTTCTTGGTCCGGACGACAAGTACTGCTCAATTTTGCAGCAGTAGACTACGAAGCAACAGTCTACATCAACGGAAATCAAGTCGGCTTCAATCGCGGAGGGTACTTCCGCTTCACGTTTGATGCTACCGAGCATGTGACCTTCAATGGTACCAACGAAATGTATGAAGTCCCGAGAACAACAAGATTTTGAGATATGCTAATGACTAACAGGCTTGTATTTGTACATGATCCAGTGGACAGCGAAGGTTCCGTGATTCCTATCGGCAAGCAGACTTTGCGCCCCTCCCACATTTTTTACACTCCTTGCTCAGGAATCTGGCAGAGTGTTTGGATTGAGGCAGCTCCTGAGAATCACATCACGCAACTTGACGTTGACGCAAACATGGACGGCCAAGGTTCGTCATAGGCTTAAATCTTTCAACAACAGATCACTGACTGAGACTTCCTAGTCAACGTAACAGTACACAGCTCATCCGGAAGTTCATCGCCAGTCGAGATAACGCTAGATGGTACCTCGTATACCGGATCCTCGGATGTACCTTTTCAATTTACTGTTGACTCTCCAGATCTCTGGTCACCGGATTATCCCACTCTGTACAACTTCACAGTCAAGCTCGGTGACGACGAAGTGAAGAGCTATACTGGTTTCCGCACGATTTCCAAAGCAGAAGTTGGCGGTATCGTTTCGCCTATACTGAACGGTGAGCCAGTCTTCATGTTCGGCACGTTGGATCAAGGATTCTGGCCTGATGGTATTTACACCCCACCGAGCAGAGAGGCGATGGTGTATGATTTGCAAGTGTTGAAGAAGTTGAACTTCAACATGGTTCGGAAGCATGTAGGTTTTGATTCTAAACCAAGAAAGACGACTTGAATAACCTGAAAGTTGTGTAGATCAAAGTGGAGCCAGCTCTCTTCTACCAAGCGTGCGACCAGCTAGGTCTGCTTGTCATTCAGGACATGCCTTCTCTTCGCGCAGATGGTGTCCTTCCAGATGATGCTCAACAAGCCGAGTTTACTCGTCAGCTCGAAATCCTCATCAATCAGCATAAGAGCTATCCAAGTATTGCAACTTGGGTACGTCCATCTTCCCTCTTCTACAAAGACTCCGCGATCAGCCTACTGAACGCCAATAGGTCATCTACAACGAAGGCTGGGGCCAACTCAGAGACGGAGTGTATCCTGAGTTTGGGCTCACTGACCTGGCTCGCTCCATCGATCCCACCAGACTGATCGACAGCACTACTGGATGGTATGACCATGGCGCTGGAGACTTCAGCGTAAGTTTTCTTTCCCACGATTCCTGATGATAATGAATACGCAAACTCATGCTATGTCCAGGACAATCACCATTACGCCAACCCACAATGCGGTACTCCCTTCTACTCGATCCAATCTAGTCCCTTCGACCCAACGCGCATCGGCTTCCAAGGGGAATTCGGCGGCATTGGCCAAAACGTTTCCATCGACCAGTAATTCAACCTATCTCCTTTCCCTCCCCCTTCCCCCATACTAAAGACTAACACCTCACCCACAGTCTCTGGAACGTCCAACAAGCAATCGACACTATCAACCAAACCTACGAGATCGACCAAACCCTCGATGCCTGGCGCTACCGCGGCCACTTCCTCCTGAACGAGCTGCGAGAGCAGACAGAGAAATACTCTTGCGGTGGGGGAGTTTGGACACAAACGACGGATGTGGAGGGTGAGGTGAATGGGCTGTTGACATATGATAGGAGAATTTTGAGACCGGATGTGGAGACGTGGAGTAAGGATTTGCAGGCTTTGTATGATGCTGCTGCGGGGAGGAGGAACGGGACGGTGCCGACTTATTGATTAGGGGCAATGATGCTGAGTTGGGCTGGAGAGTTTTAAGCGGTATTCAACGGTAGAAGTAGAGTGCGTAGAGTGGAGTCGAATAAGAAGAATTTGAGGAAAAGGACTGTAGTAGTTAAGGAAATCAGTGAGACTACCCATTTTCGACATTCATTCCTTGGTAGTCACAATATGAAAAGTAGAAACGACAATAGCAGGATGAGAGACGTGAGAAGTGAAATAGCACCAAGGGGTAATTAGGCGAGAGTAAAGCGAGTCTTGCTCATGTTGACAACTCCGTTGTGAATTCGTCCACAAAGACATACGCTGCGCAGTGCACAAAACTTACCACGATCCTTTCCATAAAAGACCAGCACAGAAACTACCACCCTGCCCACGCCCGATGAGAAATAATCCGATTTGGTTGCGGAGCCCCGAGAAATAGAAGAGAGTTCTTCCAACGCATGACGTGCGTTAATCTGAGTGCTGATCATGACTCGCTAAACTCCCGCGAACTGTTTTGAAGCAGCCCGAACTGAGATCCGCCTTGCCAACGTGATGGTCTCGCATTGAGGTATGTGAAAATCTCCAATAGTGTATCCAAATTTTCTGACGACCTATGTAACTCATTTCGACATAATTGGAAAAGTGTTGGTTTTGCAAACACAAGAACGGCGGGAAGACAATGTTGCCTTCCAGAATCATCCACCAGACTTGCCAGACCTAAAGCGACCCCTCATGAAACCATCCGATCTCTAAAGCAGATCGAACGGCTCAAAAGTATGATCAGCCCGAAATTTCCGTACTATTTTCGTTTCCGATCTGGACAACACATCACGAACTTCTTATTTGTGGGGCGAAAGCTTCCGTGAAACGAGAAATGTGCGGGAGAGAAACGAAACATGCTTTCTGTACAGCGTTCATGCTCGTCCGATTTCTTGGCGATCATGTCGTGCCTTGAAGATCGTCAATTAGTTTTCTAAGTAGCATGGCTCGTAAAGAAAGATAAGGAGGGGGGCTTTAGTGAGGTTTGGTGAACTGTGTGAAGCTGCCATTGGGAATGTTGCGAGGTCCATCAAGGATTACTGGATCTCCGAAAATGGCTCGAAGGCGTGTAGAAGTCATGTCTACATACCAATCTAGAAGTATACCATCGACAAAGTTTTTGAATTTTCCCGCGATTCGACTGGACCTTCCAGCCATGTAGTGAAGGGATGTGGCAGGTTGAAGGTGTTTTGCCTTTCGCTGCTTCGGACGCAGCAAACTCTGATAAATACACTTCTCTTTCCCAGCAATCATGCACCGAAGATTCCGTAAGAAGTTGCGATGCCTTCTGTTCTTCGTCCCAGAGCGGCTTCGTGGTCAGACAAGAGTGGTTTCTCTGCGATGTTGGTCCAAAGTCGTCCGGTGTTCCACAAGCAGGTCACTGCTGCCACGCTATCGCTATTGCCCATTATTTTGTTAGGAAACTACTATATCTGGGCTATTGGGAATGGAAGGGAAGCTTTCTTACCTTTCGGCAGCTCGGTGCAGAATCACCCTGGAGCACCCGCCACCAACAAATCGCAACCTGTTGTGGCCCCATCTCCAGTGACAGTGACAATTGTGCATACCACTACAGAATCGGCATCACCGACACCGACATCAACGGCAACATCCATTCCGCAAAAACTTTGGTACAAAGCCGGACCCAAGGGAATCACCGAAGCATCAGGACAATGGATCAACACCTGCCTCTGGAGGAATCCTTCGTACAGACGGGAGATCCTCACTGATTCCTCGGCTGATACGTATGTCAAGACCCTTTATAGCCACCGTCCTGACGTACTGGAGATGTATTTCGAATTAGCGGTCCCTATTCTGAAAGCAGACTTCTTGCGCTACCTCATTCTATTCGCAGAAGGCGGGATATGGAGCGACCTTGATGTGTCTTGCAGCACAGTCCCTATCTCAGAATGGATACCTGAAGAATATCAAAACGATGCGGCGGTGGTGGTGGGACTGGAATTCGACGATGATGACTGGGGCCATGACGATTATCTGCGGACGCAATTCGCAAGCTGGACAATTATGGCCAAGCCAGGATCGCCACATATCGAAATGGTCATCCAGGACGTGATGATGGGACTGAAAGACATTGCGCAAGAGAATAATGTTACGATTTCCGGTGTGACGATCGATATGATTAGCGACGTCGTGGATGTCACGGGTCCCAAGAGGATGACGAGGAGTATTGTTCGGAGCCTCGAAATTCAGCTGAAAGAAACGATTAGCGATAAGAATACCTCTGGCTTGTTTGAACCGAGGCTTATAGGCGACGTTCTGATCCTACCGAGCGCAGCGTTTGCGGCGAGACAGGCAGACTATCCCGTTGATCGAGGGCCGGTACTGGTGTCGCATCATTATGCGGGAAGCTGGAAAAACGAGCATGGTGGAGAGAAACGCCGGTGAAAAGCATTAAAACGGGAGGAATGAAATCCGACGTTAAGTCTCTGCAAAAATCTTGAGCAGAGATCACAACGCGATTCCAACCAAGCTCGACTGTCGAAAGACAGAAGACGGGCTGATATGGGAATTCCAAGCTTCTTAGATGGATCAACAAAAGTAGAATAGGAAAACTTTCATTGTGGTTTGAAGAAAAGGAACAAAATATGGAAGCATGTGGGAACATTCACTCCCTTGAGGACCAATGTAGCAAGTGTAAGAATCGCCATCAACCTTCACAGCTCTGCCCAAGTTGACACCAAGCACGAAGGAGACTCGAAAGTGGATGAGGAAGCTACTCAGAAGGCGCAGAGAATAGACATAGCAATAGAGGGACATGTCAATTTCGTTCGAGATCTATACGGATAAGAGAATGTAACGCACCGGAGCAAAAGGGAGATTCTTGTACTTAAAAGTCCTATTCTTTTCATTGCAGCTGTCACATTGAAAACCTGGAGTAAAAGCTCTTGGGTAATCAACATCTCTCAGCCGGGGAGTTCCAAGTCTTAAGGATATCTCCTGGTCTCAGCAGGCAGCTCGCTTACTTCCCGCATAGCACTAGCTTCAGCAACTTCTCTGTGCCCAGCAATCTCTGTCGTCCCATGTCTGGCTTCCACCTCGTATGCAGTGTGTATCGGCATGTCTTTGTAATACTGATCCTTCGATTCGTAAACAGAGCCTTCCAGCCCTGAGTCTGCTGTGTCTGTAGTATGCTGTAAGCGCTCCATTTGTGCTTTCAATTTGTTTGTGTTGTTTCGTTGTCGGTAGAGGAAGAATCCGAGGAGAGCTAGCCCCGCGACCACAATGACTGCGCCGACTGCAATTCCAACTGTTGCCCCAGTAGTCAATGGAGGAGTTCCGCTTCCGGAGGGTTCTGTGGAAACTGGTGTGGGTGAAGGACTCGTCTGGCTTGTTTGTCCCGCCAATGTTGTTGATGTGACCGGTAATGGAGTCTCCACTGCAGATGTCGTAGTTGTGGCTTGGCTAGTTGAAGATTGAATAGATGCGGAAGTAGAAGTTGAGAATCCAGACCCGACGGCGCCATCGATCGTTGTGATATTCGCATAATCTCCAAGAAAAAATACGTCAGTACCCCGCTGGCAGCATTGCGAATCACCGCTAAATGCTGAGCAGCAATACCGACCACTTGTACAATTCCATACCCCATTGGCAGCATTTTTCGCGAGCTCCCCTAGAGAGCGTTTCAGTATAGATCGTATCTAGAAAGACATATCTGTTTGACATACCGGTTCTACAGAATGAGGGGCATAGCGGAGAATTCCATGTCTTATCTGTGCAACTTCCTTCGAATTGCTCAGGGTCCCCAGGGTTTAGCTGCACTGTTGGACCCGCGACACATAGAGAGGTGTTTGTACAAACTACAATGTCATGAGTACATGTCCTGCATTACTTTGCGTTCAACGTACCCCATCCTTGATCACAACAGGCGCTCTGAACGGCAGTTGGGTTGCACGGTTTATCTTGTCTGAGATTTCCCGAAGGGTCGAAACATGCAGTGAGTAGTGTGGATGCGGGCTGCACAAAGGCAAGAAGAAACAAGAGTAAGAATAAGATCTCCGAACAGCCGCGTCTCTCTGGCTGAGCTTTGCTTGGGTTTCTCATCGCCGAAGTCTCTGGATTTAGCGATCACTAGCCGATCAAAACAACAGACCAATAGAGACCAACAGAAAAGAAATAACGACAAACTTCCATGAGCAGGAACGAAGTCGAAATAAGGTTCAGCAGAAATTTGGTAGAAAAGGTCAAAGGAAGATTGAGTTGGGGATCCCCGTCAGGCCATAGTTGACCCTCATCCAGGAGGGGGCACAGTGAGTCTCGAAACCTGCCACAATGCGGCTACCTGGGCGCCTGTGAACACGAAATGGGGTTTAGACGAGAAATCGGCGGCTAAAGAGCTTAGAATTAATTGGAGATTGGTTCATCTGTCCAATGATATTAAGATTGTGTTGCCGTGATACTTCTCGGGCGGTTAGAGAAGCGGGCAGATTGGATCAGTCCGATCCGAGCCGGCAGTCATCTTGGAAGGCACGTTTCGGCTTCTGTAAATAGTCTTTTCACACGGTACGGAGATATACGAAAGCTCTCGGCATTCAATGTATGGAGATATAGAGAGTACCTGCTCCGCTGATGAATTGTTGACATATCGACATGCAGGTGGGTGAACGGCAAACGCAAAAAGAAAGCGAGAGGCGAGAAAAGGGTAGGGTGCTGGTGGGCACTGTTGGGCAGGCCTCGCGGGATTATGTAAGCGAGTGCGGCCGCTTCTGAATCCTTGCCAAAATTTCTTGGGAACTTTTTTCTTGAGCTTTCAGTCCTACCAACACCAAACTCTGAATAAGTTTCATATCAGCACCATGGCCAAACGAAAGCGCACTGTAAACCTCACGCAGGAATACAATAAGGTCAAGGATCCAGTTCCAAGCAAAAAAGTCAAAGCCGCAATCGCATCCACCTCAAGCTCCCAGTCAAAAGCTCCAACCACTATCCAGATTGTCGCGGGGTCCTACGACCGAGTCCTCCACGGCGTCACAGCAACAATATCTTCCAATGACGAAGTCCAATTCGCAGATACCTTCCTCTTCAATGCCCACACCTCCGCAATTCGCTGTCTCGCCCTCTCTCCCGTCTCCGCGCCAGTCCCGAAACAAACCCAAAAGATCATCCTCGCAAGCGGCAGCACCGATGAGCGCATAAACCTCTACCACCTCTCCGCACACGCTCCCTCCAAGATCACCGTTCCAGTCATCCCATCTCTCACCTCGAAAGCTGTCGTTGAGAATCCTCAGAATCGCGAATTGGGCTCCTTACTACACCACTCGAGCACAGTCACAGCTCTATATTTCCCAAATCGAAGCAAGCTGCTGAGTTCGGCGGAGGATAGCACAATTGCGGTGACGAGGACGAGGGATTGGACTTTGCTATCTACGATCAAAGCACCAATTCCAAAACCGATTGGCAGACCCAGTGGAGATACAGCGCCCTTGGGCGGTGCGCCGAGCGGAGTTAATGACTTCGCGGTACACCCATCTATGAAATTGATGATCACAGTCGGAAAGGGAGAAAAGTCTATGCGTTTGTGGAATTTGGTCACTGGGAAAAAGGCTGGAGTACTGAATTTCGAGAGAGGGATGTTGGCAGAGGTTGGGGAGGGCAGACACAGTAGCGGAGAGGGACGCAAAGTAGCATGGGGCTCGACGGATGCTGGAGAGGAGTTCTGTGTTGGATTTGAGCGGGGTGCTTTGATCTTTGGGATGGACAGCAAACCAAAATGCAAAGTTGTTCCGGAGCCGAGGACGAAGATCCACGAATTGTGCTATATTCAGGTGGACGAGGAAGAAGATATCCAGGTTCTGGCGACATCTACAGAAGATGGGAGGATACTGTTTTACTCGACGAGACCTGCTGATCTTGTGGCAGCAGAAGCGGTTGAAGGGAAAGATACGCCTCTTCCGTCTGCCAAATTGATTGCACAACTTGGTGGGAAAGAAGTCGGGCTCTCTGGGCGAATCAAGGATTTCACGGTCTTGAACGTTGGAGAGAGTGCATTGAAAGAATTCATTATCGTTGCAGGAGGCAGTGATGGAGCTCTACGGTTATGGAGATTTGCACCCAAAGACTTGGCAAAACACAGTGGGAAGGCCAAACAAATTGGAAAGCTTTTGGGGACGTACGAGACGACAAACCGGATCACATGTCTGAAAGCTTTTGTCATGCTGCCGAAGATGGAAGGGGCTGAAGATGAAGATATCGAGGACTTTGAAGGTTTAGAAGATGACGAGGAGGCAAGCAGTTCTGATAGCGAGTAATGATACCCCGAGTCTCGTGCAAAAAATTTCGTCGAGGCTATACTCGATTTTGCATGATATATCTGATGTGCCCGCCTTAGATCTGTCCATCATCCGCTGGCATCTTATGCGCCATAATACCCGTCCCTACTCGAGGGATGTCCGTCATAGTCAACCTCTGGCGGGTCTTTCTCATAGCACACCCAATTCTGGCAGGGCTCAGATTCGAAGCCTTTCGCAGCTCCTCTATCTCAAGATCATTGGCCCCTCTCTTCAAGCGCATTCTTGGGCCAATTAACGTACCTGACAGTTCGACTTCCCATCACCATGCTCTTCATCTCACCTCCCTTCAAGATGATCCCACCATCGCTAGCGCCGTATGCCATACTTCTGTTTTTCTTTTCGTCTTTCTCGTCGTGCAAAACCGTTGTAAACTGTGCTGGGCTGCTGCGAGTAGTACTGTAGTCTGAAGTAGCACTTTAGCAAGAGTGATGGTTGTTGAGATGGTTTTCGGGGGATGCTCAGCAGCAGATATGGGTCGATCAAGAGTCCCGGAGAGGATATGTTACACAGCTTAGCGACGTGTTGATGGTTCTGTGGATCGCTGGCTTTCATGCATGCACGCCACGAAGCTCTTTGCGAATGGATTTTGAGAAGACATGTGGTATGGCATGTTGAGCATGGGATCATTGACTCGATAGGTCAGAGTTGTGGTCACGGTGGTCAGCGATCGCTTGATTCTGGCAAATCAGGTATTGATTTGTTGTCTACTGTGTTTACCTGCCTTATTGTTTCATGTACTCTGCCCCTGATAGTGATCGATATGTCGATGTTGCGTTTCCATGTCGGTTCTGCATTCTGAGCTTTCATTTGTATGTATCAACCCATTTGTAAACGAAACACAATGCAGTGAGTATTAAAAGATCCCAGGACCTTTTCGTTATATCTACTATCATGGCAAATATATGAGAAAGCGAGACAAGTATCATTCACACCCAACGATTCGCTCGAAGCTTGCACACCAATAACGCCAACAACCATCCCCACCAAGCCGCCTTGAATACGACAGTACCAATACCTGCTGTGGAGCTCTTATTGTCTATCAAGACATTCCATCAAAAGCAGTACATCCACCTAGGCCGCAGTCCATCCCACAGTCGCAATAGTAGTTGCCATCAAAATCGTATGTTTCTGCCGCAGAAGTAGGTTCAGAAACTGTGCTCGTAGCGCTGTCTTCGTACGATTTAGCTGGGGTGTCTACCGACGAACATGCTGGAGCGAAAGAGGTCTCGCTGTTCGTGATACCTGACTTTATTGGTATCGGAGAATCCACGGTGCTCAGGGAAAGCGATGCTTTTGCGGTGCTAGATACGGATATTAGCTCGATCGACTTGCTACAATTATGGAGCTAACCTCTTGATCTCTGGCAGCTTTTCAGCTTCTACTGAGGATCTGTTCTCTTCCACTTCAGGAGCAGTCTCTGCTGAGCGGGAACTGCGGAATCTGGCGAAGAAATTCCATTTTGTCATGATATGACCCATATCGAGATTTCTGGTGGATGTAGGGACACTGGCGCAGATTATTGAGAGAGCCTATCCAGTTCCTGCATCGAACAAATCCCGGAAGCTGTCCTGTGTTCAACTGGCATATTTCTAGACTTATATATTCTTGTGGGGTAAGGCTGTGATGCTACACTTCAGCTCTCAACAAACACAGATTCTCTCACCGAGACTGGGCGCGCGCCACCAAGGCTGTGCAAGAATTTGGTCCAGGCCGTCCCAACAACACACCGTCTTTGACTACTTGGCCTTGCTCTTTGTTTAAAATGCACTTTGGAATTTCCTTGACCTTGAATGATCGGGAGTTGCAAGTATGGATCCTATCGGTGGAGCAGCGTCAATTTTGACACTCCTAGATGCAGCGATCAAAACGACGAAGTTGATCAACCACCTTATTCACCAATATCGGGATATATCAGCTGAGGTTTGCAGACTAAAGCACAAAGTGTCAGGCTTGAAAGCTCAGCTTGTACTGCTTCGAGCATTGGAAGAAGCGCTGGGTAGAGATGTCTATGAGCTAGGGGTTCTTGATACAGCGATCTCTTTAGAAGAAGTTAACTTATCAAGAGCTCGTGGACCGCCTTGTCTGAAGTATGCGGGCATTTGGAAGATCGTGGTCTTGCGGACGTAGCAGGAAGGAGGCAGAAAATGAAGTGGGCTGTACTTGATGCTTCGAAGATCAAAACATGGGAATTGGCACTTCAAGAACACTCAGCCGACCTAGGAAATATTCTGATGTTACTCAACTTGTCAGTCCACCACCTCTTTCGTCGATCAAGAAGCTGCTAACAATAGATAGACGCAGCTCTTCTTTACTGCATTCCAAATTCGAGAGAATAAAGCCAAGTCTGGAATCGGTTGTCGCATTGCCACAGGTTCAGGAACAAATCCAACTTGTGCATGCTCTATATTACCTTGGAAGTTGGGCGCGAATACCCTTCATTGCAAAACTCCAAGGATCCTCATCTAGGATCAAAAAAGGCAGTACGTACATGTACAGCTTATCTTTGCACCTGCAAGCATTATTCTGCCTCAGAGTCCTCTTTGTCAACTTCAAAATCTACCAGCCCTCAGTGTTCTCGCTGGGGAAAGCAACTTTCAATATGGACCTCAAGATCAGAACTCTGGTTGAAGAAGATTCTGAGATCATGCTGGCAAGCAGAAGAGGCGACACCGAGGCTGTATGGGCACTTTTCCAAGCTGGAAAAGCAAGTGTTCGTGATGTGACTCCTGCTAATCGATCACCCTTGCGAGTAAGTTCTTCCCAATGTAGTCAGAGATTTCCTACTAATCCCCTCACAGTATGCAATTGAAAGTGGCTCTACTGACCTGGTCAGCTACCTAATCAATAATGGAGCGGATGTCAACGAGTACTGCGGTCTGATGCAAGCGTAGGTCAACAATAAAAACCTTTCTTTCTTTCCTACCGAAGCTGACAACGGCCAGAAACCTCATACAATGCGCATTCGCCTTCTCACAAATTGAAATTGCACGAATTCTCATATCCCATGGCACAGAAATTCACCACATAAATGCCACGGGATGGACACCAGCATTCCACATCTTCGGCGCTGCTCCAAATCCGACGCAACAGGCTTCTTATGAATGTCTCGAGATTCTATCTTCAATGTCCTTTACAGATTTCGACACTCAAGATACCGAGGGCTGGACATGCATGCACCGAGCGGCTGCATACGGCTGTGCAGCGGATATCCAGTTGCTCGTGAAACTTGGTGCTAGCACTACCATCCAAACGAAAAAGGTTTGTTGGACGCCGATCTTCTGCGCCGTGCAATTTGGCAACATGTCGACTTTTGAGGAGTTGCGACGTATACATCGAGATTTCCTCAGCCTGAAAGATGTACGGAGATGGACCTTACTACATGTTGCTGCGAATGCTAAACAGTCTACTATGATCGCCCATTTGATCGGTCTTGGAGCCGATCCACATGCCAGGAGTCTAGCTACAGAATTCCGTGTCCCAGGAGACTTGAGGGGTAGACCTATCACGCCGGGTGATGTCGCTATTGCTAGAGGCGAGAAAGTGCTCGCTGCCTACTTGGGAGCTTTTGTGAATTGTGGGCATGAAGTACAGATTTGTCAGGATAGTCGGGAGACAGATATTTTCTGGCCAGCGTTGGAACATCTTCCATGATTTTATCTGTATGTCTGGCACTGAAGATAGAGTCCTGCTAATCTCGATTGCCTGAACCATCATTGAACCTGCGACGCCTTGGAATTTTGGTATTTCGGGCCGCTCAGTGAAACACACAGACTGATTGCGAGGTCTTCTAGCAGTGAGTCTCCTGACATACTGTCGAGCATCTAAGGTACAGTATGTGTCGCGGGGAAATTTGCCTTGTCAGTACATCAGCGGCAAACCTTCGCAGGTACCTCACTGCCCGTTCTGGCCCTTTCCCTTCCCCCTTCCCTTCCCCTCCTTCGTTCTCGCCTCACCACTCGTCTCCAAAGTACTTTCACTAAGCCCAATCCTCCTCACCCTCCTCAAGAATTTATCGTCAATCAACTCCAACTTCTCAATACCAAAGACCCTCAAATAAACAGGTACCATATCATGTGGTCCACACGGTTGAAAATCGCCACTCGCCTTCCTCTTATCGTAGAAAGAAACCATTCGGCGCTGAATCGCTTCTTCTACTGTTTCATACTCTACTTTCGCTTTCATCCTTGCATCAATTTCTTCGGTTTCTGTAGTTTTCTCGGCAATTTGAGAATCTGTCCCGGCTTTGTCGATGGCAGTAGCGACTTCCTCCCCACTCTCAAAAGTTATTTTTTTCTCCCTCAGTCTCGTAATCATACTCTCCTAGACTATGGTCCAGAGGAACTAAAGCACTTTTGATCATCTCCGCTTCCTCTGCCGTGAAGTACGGCTCGCTGATATATAATTCGTCCACTGTACGCTCCAATCTCGGCATAGATGCGGGATCATTCTTGAGACTTGATAGGTCGTATAAGAGGACTTTGACCTTATACCAAATCTCTGGATGTTTCTCCATTATCTCAAGAATGGTTCTCTTGTGTGCGATAGGCTTATGAGAAGGGCTGCCTTTGTTGGGAAGTTTGGAGTTCTTGAGTTTCGCCATGTTGTGGACTTATTGCATCGTTCTGCTCGTTACTTGTCAGAAAATAAAAGACTTGAATCGACTTGATTGTCATTCCTAGTTTTTAGAAATTTAAAGGCTAGTCTAGTGCCTACTCTGCGAAATAAAAAGTCGTTAGTGCGTATGACGCCGCCACGCATTGCTCGCTAATTTGGCCCCGGTGCCAGTAGTGCAGCTAGGTTACCAACCTTTGGAGGAACAACCTACTCAAATAAACATAAATGATTAATCGATCTCGCGCAAGAAATAAAGCCGTTGCCCTAGCTTCTTGAAGGGTGGTCATTGTGATAGTGACTTGATGCCATGCTGAGCCAGATGCGAGAAATGATCTAGAATGTAAGCTAAGCGAGAATGTGTTTACTCCCGAAACGAAGAAGGTTCAGGGAAAAGTAGTAGGTCATGACAGTTATAAGACCTCTGCTATACGTGAATATTCATGAAAAGAATGTGGTACACTGACATTAACAGGTATTTCAGAGATATAGGGAGATGAAAAGGTTGACCTATGGATTTCTATCCCACAATACTTGATTTCAGCGTCCATGGTCATGAAAGGTTTTATTTCCATACATTAGAGTATTGACTCAATAAAGTCCAAGATACTCTCTACACGTTCACTCCTTCCTTAAATCACACGCTCCCGATTGGCCTCTTCCTTCCTTTCCCTCTCCCTCTCCTCTGGCCCTGTCCCCTCGCCATCCACCAAACGAACCCCGTCATCCCCACCTCAACCACCCCCGCAAAAACACTCCACCTGAACCCCCATCTAAACCTCGGGCCCTCACTCACAGGGTACGTCCACATTGGCAACCACGCATTGACCGCATACGCAGATGCATTCATGACACCCAATACGATCGCACGTTCTTCCGCGTCGGCAGCACAGATCTCATTGGCCCAGGACATGGCGAGAGGTCCGAAAGCTACAGAGGCGCGGACGAGGAAAGAATGAGGCGTAGAGGATGGGGAGAGGGATATTCCAAGTGGATAGGAAGATGTAGGCGAGAATACCGAGGGACTGTGGGGGCCCGGGAAGGTTAGTTGGTATGTTTAGCTCATGGTAGCTCTGAGAAAAGAGAGAAGTGGAGAGGCGAGAGGGGTGAAATAGGACATACGGCAGCTATACCCATCACTAACGGTCGATTGCGCAAAAAATCGCTCAGTATCGCAAAGCCAATCGTCGTCACAAGCTGGACTGCACTCTGGCCAGTGGGAATGATGTTCTGAGTTCGGATATACAAGTCAGCATTGTTGTGAACGTCAAGAGGATCCAGAGGAAGTAAGAAAGATTATAAGTTAGGGATGCATGATCTCACCACCCAGTTAACGCTCCACCCTCTCTCCTTCAACCACAGTGCCAAGGGGCTTACACTTCCCCCTGGCCCTACATTAAGAAACACTGCATACAGCCCCGTCAACGCATAGACCCTCCAGCTGTTGAACACTCTTTGCAGGACTCTCCGACTCAGTCTCCCCCTCGGTGCTCTCCCCACATCAGCCATCCTCTTCCTGGCCCTAAGAGCATCTTCCCTAGTCAGGTAGAACGCTCTCGTATTCTCCGGCAAATCAGGAATCATGAAGAAACCTGCTATACAAATCGGCAAGCTAATAAGCCCGTCCATAATAAACAGCCATTGCCAGCCGTCTTTACCCAGCGTGCCATTCATACCCGTGTAAACGGCAGCTTGAAGGTACCCAGAGAACATCCCTGCTACAGCAGACGAGCCGTGGAAGATGCAAGCGCGTTTGCCGAGTTCGGAGGGAGTGTACCAGGAGCCGAGGAGGAAGTGCGCAGCGGGGTAGAAGATGGATTCCACGAGGCCGACGAGGAAGCGGATGGCAATGACTTGGTTGGACTTACTTACTGCTGCTAGACTGAATGTGAGGAAAGTCCAGACTAGTTCGCAGGAGGGAATCCAGATTGATGGTCGGACTTTAGTGAGTATGAATTGTGAGGGGAGTTGCCCTATTACGTAGCCAGTTGTCCAGGCTACGTCGATGAGGTTGAGTTCATTGGAGCTCATGTGGAGGGCTTCTTTCATGCCAGAGACGTAGGCGTTGGAGATGTTGGTTTGGTCCAAATTTTTGATGAAGTAGCCCAAGGATAGAATGGTTAAGAGGGAGAGGTCGAGCTTTTGAAGAAATTTGCGCTCTTCCTTTGTTCGCCTTGGGTCGTGGTCCTGGTGCTGGTCAATATGTGAAAGCTTCTGTCGTGGCTATCGAATGTTGCTCTTCAAATCGAGCACTTACCCAAATATACGACCACCAGGGTAGCTTCTTCTGCTCATCGAGCTGAACAGAACTGTTCTCCGACGCAGAACCAGCACCAAGTGCCTGCGACAGAAGTGGTTCTTTGTCGTCTGCCATCTCATCTGCAGGTAACAAAGGAATAGATATCTCGTTTGTACTTCTCGCCGTCTCTTCCTTCAAACTCTAGGTGTTTGGAAATAGTCAGTCTGACGCCACATCGTCACTGATAAAATATACCAGACGTCAAAACATCTACCTTTCGTGCCATTGTCGCACTGTTCATGAGGCTTAGTATCCCATCTATTGCGTGATCCAAAGCGTTTTCCCATCTCTGAGTACGTGATGAGCGGTTAATCCTCGCCTTCCGGGTCATGAATGTGTGGGTGGTAAGAGGCAGCTTGTAAGGTAGATGACTTACTTTCACTAAGACACGAGGCTCGTAGCAACGGGATCAAGCAGCACCGAAGCTTTGACATAGAGCACTCACTCTTCAGAGCTACACATATGTTGTGCTCCTGAGACAATTGATGCCATCGATACAACCACTGTGAGTATCGAATCAGATGAGCGGATGAGCTTCCCAGCACTGATAAAATAGCGACAATCATCTAATGGCTGCAACAGGCACGCAGTGGAAAGCACCAATCGAATGTATGAAATAGGTCACACCAAAGCGATGATATGCAGCTAGGAATAGACGATTGGAGGTTGTGTGTGCGGATGACGGAGTGATGGCAGCACGCAATTGACCCCACATCTTGTAAATTCCCCAGACGCGAATGAGCTTCAACATCAGGTCTACCCCTCCTTTTTTCAGCGACGCGGGATTCCATCAACACGCATGACATTAGAAATCAAAGGTTTGGAGCGGCTACGGATACGTGCCGAGCGTAAGATAGATAATCCAATGATCCTCGAGAGAACTTCTCTACTTCAACTTGGTATCAGATAATACTGAACTTCAAGATTCTTGAACATACTAGAACTTTCGGCCTGGGAATTGAACACCATTATCTTGCTTCCTTGCTATCAAATAAGGTTACTCGCCATTCAAGATCAACATGGCTCCATCGGCAATCGAGACTGATGTCCGACCCATCGCATCTCACATCAAAGACTTTGTTGTCCAGAAGAAAGATACTCTTCCCCTCCCAGCAGCTGCTCGGGCCCGACTCGAAAAAGCAGGTATCGATCTCAGCAACGGCTACCCGGAGCGACCAGGGAAGCCACTTTATCTTGACGACGCGACTAGCATACGCAATGTTGAACGCGAGCATATCGATGCTGGAGCACGAGCCGATAAATCAAAGTCATCTTTGTACTCAGCTGCGAAGGAAGTCATTCATTTGACGGCTCATATCGGGACTGAGATCGTTGGGTTGCAACTGAAGGACTTGACGGATAAGCAGAAAGATGAGCTTGCGCTGTTGATTGCGGAGAGGTCCGTAGTATTCTTCAGAGACCAGGATCTGAGTCCGCAAGAGCAGAAAAGGCTTGGGGAGTATTATGGAGAGGTTGAGATTCATGTGAGCAAATTTTCTTTTCACAGCAGACGCCACATTGACTAGAAATAGCCTCAAGTTCCGCACGTACCAGGTGTTCCTGGAGTTAGTGTTCTTTGGCCAGCACTTATGGCGACCGAGAGAAAGGCCTCATTCAGACAGCCAGGAGGCGCTTCCAGATGGCACACGTGAGTCTTCTTACTACTGTCCGAGTCAGGAGATACTAAACACGACCAGTGACTTGGTTCACGAATTGCATCCTGCTGGTATAACTCACCTCCACAATGACACTGTTCCTACTGTTGGAGGCGACACCTTGTGGGCCAGCGGATATGCCGCGTACTCAAAACTGAGCCCTGAATTCCGCAAGATCATCGACGGAAGACAAGCAATTTACACCAGCGCCCACACATATCTTGATAGAAATGACCCCAATGCTGGTCCAAAGCACGTGGAGCGTATCCATCCTATTGTTCGAGTCCACCCTGCCACTGGCTGGAAGGCGCTTTGGGTTAACCGAGCAATGACAAAATCGATTGTCGGACTTGATAAGGGTGAAAGCGATGCTATCTTGAACTACCTTTATAGTGTGTATGAGAGCAATGTCGACATTCAAGTCCGCTTCAAGTGGACTCCAAGAACCAGTGCGCTATGGTAAGTCTTGACCAAGTCCTAGGAGATAATATCAATGCTGATTATCTACTAGGGACAATCGCATTACCATGCACAATGCATCATGGGATTATGAAGGGTTGGAGCCAAGACACGGTACCAGAGTAACTTCGCTCGCTGAGAAGCCATATTTCATTGCCGATGCGCCAACCAGAAGAGAGGCTTTGGGTTTGGATGACTCGTGAGGATATCAAACAGAACAGCAGAAGATTCTAAGTATTGCCCACGGGAAATCAGAAACATTCAGATACAACGATGCAACTGGAATTGAAACAAGCCTGAGCGACTGCCTTGTGCGATCAACAATTGAGTGAGTGTGTCAGTGATTGAGTATGAATGAGTGAGTGAGTGATAATGAGAGACAAGCCAGATGTGCACAACTGGGCCGCAATGTCTATGCTGTCTACAGTGAGTCGGCAACAACCTTTGACCATGAGACTTCAATGGCCTTTACTCCTTATTAGTAAATTATAATATATTTTCCGGAACAAAAACAACGAGAATGAATTTATGTTGATATTATCGAATACTAGAGACGACGCGCTGGAAAAGAAGAAAAGAAAATTATTGTTTTGACGAAGTCGAAAGTAATTACGTGGCTAGAATAAACACTCAGCATTACTTGTCACCCAGACTCGCTTGCTTGTATATGGAAAGCATGTTCATACTCTTCCTTTTGACCACACCATACTTTGCAAAGATGGGTGAGAAGGCTTGTGATTCACTTTGGCCCTCTCAATTTCCAGAAAGTCTCTTCACGTCGCTTAGAATTGCGGTTACTGTTTGTTTGACTTGATCGTAGACTTTGTTAGGCGTGCCGTCACATTGGATCGATAGTAGAAAACTATGTTAGTCATCTGCGGACTATACAGGATCAGGTACTTACGGTCGTGAAAGGACCTTTTTTGCGTAGATGATCCTCGATTGCTTTGTTGGCAGCGCGGAAGGTTTGGAGACGCTTGGTGATTGACTCAGCATTGTCGTCGATTCGGCCGGAGGCTTTGGCTCGCTCGAGCAGTCGCTTGACCATGGTGTCTTCCGGGCATTCCAAAAAGATAGTAAAGTTCTGTTCGTGAATCTAGCACAGTCAATGCGTCGGCGAGCTTTCTCATGAAAAGGCAAGGCTCAAACAGACCTTCTCTTCGAATTTGGTGGCCTGGTCGAGACTGCGGGGAAAGCCGTCGATGAGGAAGCGTTTGATACCCTTCTGCATCGCCGCATTCATCTTCACCTTGATGAGATCGCAAGTAAGCTGTGCGGGGATGACGACGGACTCTCGGATGCTGTTGTTGATGAATTCTGCGTAGACAGATGATGGCCGTTTGGCTTCTTCTCGGAGGAGATCGCCGACAGAAATGTGCTCGAATTCGAACTCTGCAGCAATCCGAGAGCATTGAGTGCCCTTGCCAACGCCTGGTCCACCTGTATAAGATCAGCATGTGAAGCAACGATCAATCCGACACCCCTCCCAGTGACGCTCACCGATAACGAAGACGATGACGATCTCGGAGCTTCTCTTGAAAGCAATCTCACTACGCTCTTGCGCAAGAAGCTTGGTCCATTTGCTCAAGTCTGGCGACGTAATACGAGACTCGAGGCTGAGAAATTCATGAAGACGGTGGTCGGCAGGTGCACGCTTTTCACGCTCCTCATACTCCTCAGCCTGAAGCAAGCACTCGAAGGCGTCGATCTCGCGCACGAACTTCGCCTCCTTGGTGCTGGCTGCCTCGTACTCGTCGAAGAGTGACTTGATCTCTACGGCTGCTTCTGGATTGGATGTCTTCAGAAGGCAGGAGAGATAGTCCACGGCTAGAGTCTCGCGGCGGTGCTTGTCCTCTTTTGATCAACATTAGCAACAACATCCAAGGCGGTGTGACATTTCATTACCTCTTGAGATACCATCGGAGGGGGTGATATCTCCGATGATAGCCTCCCCAATGTCATGGATGAGAGCCATGCGGACGCACTTGCTTTGGTCGAAAGTGTCATCCTGAGGCGAATTTGAGCATTACAAGAAACTGTAGATTGAGCCAGAGTGCATAGAATACCTTAGGGAGAAGCATGCAGATCACTGCCATTCGGTACATGTGGTCGCCAACGCTCTCCGGATTCTGAATACCTCTCTTGCCCCATCCTGCGCGAGGAGTGTTCTTGAGGCGCTCGACGAGGTGGAGGAATGGCAGGCAAGAATCCATGATTGAAGAATCCATGATTGAAGAACCCACGTTTGGCTGCTATCGATATGTCCCGAGATGAACTGAACGTGCAATTTAAATAAAAAAAACTGAAATGTGCGGCGAGGCTGTACTTATCGTCGAAGTTGAGGTGGCAGATGGAAGATGGGCAGAGTCGGGCGAGGTGACAGCACGCCCCGTTTGCCTTGGCAATTGACACTAACCGCTTTGGGTACGTGCGAACTTCTGAAGACCGGAACCTACCAAAATATACCTCATACGTTACCGAGTCTTCTGGTTCCCTCCTAGGCTTACGATTGGGAGTATGAATAAGGGATAAGACAATTTCAAAGTCAACATGCACAGCATGCCATGCCATTCTTCAGCGGAGGATGGCTTACACTACATACCTCGTTATACTCTAAACAGCTACCTTTCCTTGGGAATTAATTACCCTGTTTGCATCAAATTGCAACATAATGTTTTGTCGACCTAAGGTAATTGCTTTTATTCATACCTACCTAGTGGGCCTCGAGGTCGTGACAACCTAACGCCAGAGGCAGGTAAATTCGGGGCCCTTGTCGCTTACAGTATTTCCGTACGCAGCAGTTACTAGAAGCGGCCGCGAGCTGAACCTCAAGAATTCTAAGAACTTCGTTGATTATTGTTCTTTGCATTCCTCAGGCAGCTCAGAATATCATGGTAGTTTCTCTACGAATCATTCTTGATTTCTTTTCCTTGGCTTGTAGAAATTTACAAGTGGTATTGAGAAATTTGGTGATGTATCTTTTGAATCATGGTGAGAGAGAAAAGAATGGGTAGTTCTGGCAGGTAATGTCAGAAACGGGCAAAGCTATTTTTAGCGCTGATGAATCATGGTAAATGGTGGTAAGTGTGGGAGTTACGTTTTGGGATGTCAATAAGAGTATGGACAAGGGCCAAGCTATAGTATGAGAACATGCACGGTAAGGATCTGCAAACATGGGGTTGCAGCATGCTATTACCCATTGAACCCTTGCAGATATCAGGTACGTGGCTTAAGTGGCGAATGCAGTCTGTATCCATGTTTATAAAGATGTTAGATTCTGTCTCATTCACAGGAGAACTTGATCAAAAACGGATCACCGTTTAACATGAAAATCTTCACGCAGCTCCCCTAACGCATCACCATTAAAAGAACAGCCACATGATGGCCACTTTTTGAGTCGAATGAATTCTTACAGGCCACGTAAGATTCATCTTTATAGTCCGCACCGCAATGTTCATCCCCAGAGCAGCTCGCGGTAACGACAACGCCCTCTGGGTGACACTAGGCAGCTCCATCCGGGTCTCCTCACTTCGGCATAGTATGATTCCGCCTGCTAAAGCGATTTAGAAATAGGAAGACAACATCTGTGAGGCCTAGTACATATTTATTCTCTCCGCCAAGAACATTCATGCGGACCATCCAGCTCAATTATGACCACCGAATCAACTCCGAGGTCACAATTGTGGTAGAACACTGATCTGGTATATTTACTTACACAACAAAAGTACAGACTGAGCAGAACTTATGACTTCAGGAAGCTGAGAAGAAAACCAACATCAACCAATGATGCAGCTCATCATGCCGAGCATTACGATTAAATCCCGTGTCACGGTGTCAAGCAAAACGACAATGCTCACCACACAATCCCTCATAAATGTACACCACCGGACTTGTGAGCCTATGCCTCGAACTCCGGCCCTTTCTTCACCGTTCTCTTTTTCAGATTAAAGGATTAATATTAATATCAATAGTATTACACACCAGGACGACGCGCTGGAAAAGAAGAAGAGAGAAGTCGTTTTTTGCCGAAATCGCAAGTAACTTAGTCACGTGATTAGAACAAGCATTCAGCCATCTGCCCCTGGACCTAAACCTCATTGTCTTTGTCTTGGGCAGGGGACCAACTGGTAAACAACTGAGAAACAAACTTGCTTGGAGATGACCAAATAAAGATCAGCTTCAAGATATATTTCTACTGCTGTGAACCAGCGTTGTGTCGGTGACCATGCCCGTTAATTCAGGCGGAAGCATTTATCCCTACCTGCAGGATGCGAGGCTTTCAGCTCAGCTCGATTCAGCTGAGGCGCCAGTTGCGCTTCTCAACACGATAAATATGCCCTCGTCGCCGGGCAGCACAGTCTAGATCGTCCCTCACATATATACCATGGCGTCCGTGGAAGAACAGCAAACGAAGCTTTTCTCCGGCTTTGCCTCGGATACCCAGCCTTCAAGCCCGCACCAGCTGCAACAAGACTCATCAAGTACTTTCCTTGTCGAACTTGAGAATCTGATGGTCCATGAATTCTTTACCCCTCCTTCCAAGATATACACGTACAAGCCGCTTCCGTCGACCGGTTTCATTCGGATCCTAACATTGGAAGCTGGCTTCCAGCACAATCCGCTCCGCGGCACGCTCAAGCAAGTCCCTATTGACAACCTCCCCCACTATGAGGCGCTCTCATACTGCTGGGGCTCTCCCGAAAAGCCTCGATCCATCAAACTCGACGATGGGACCATAAATATCACCGAGTCCATTCATTCCGCTCTTGTCCGGCTTCGCCGGCTGACCAAAAGCCGACTCATCTGGGCAGATGCTCTTTGTATCAACCAAGACGACAACCTCGAGAAAAATCACCAGATCTTATTAATGCGACATATTTACTCCTCAGCTTTTAGAACTCTGGCCTATCTAGGGGATGAAGCGGATGGTAGTGATTCGGCGATTGAACTTCACGAGAAGATCGCAGGCATCAGTTTCAGTGGCCTGCCCGAGAAATTTGCTACCATGGAATGGCTACAAGCCCACGGCCTCCCGGAGTATCTAGACCCAGCATGGCTCGCATGGTCAATTTTCTGGCGTCGTCCTTGGTTCCGAAGAGCTTGGGTGTTGCAAGAATTTGTGCTGGGAAAAGATACCGTGATCATCTGTGGACAGAGGAAGATCAATTGGAAGAGGTTCGTAAGCGCCACCGAGAAGATGCAAGAATTCAATCTCCTTAAATGGACAACTACTGGTGGGGATCTCGATAACGGCCTCGACGACGCATATTCTGGCGCTGCTGCAATGTTAGCCATGATGGCAGTTAAGTCCGGTTCAAGCCTCAGCTCAGGGATTGCTTATTATATCAGAACCTTCAGTGAATCTGACGAGAGTACTCTGCAGCAAATGGACTCCCATAAGTCTCTGACTGAGAAGCTGCCTGGCTTGAAGGATACCATTATGATACTACGCAAAGATCCTTCGCTGATTGAACCAACTATCAGAATGCTCGAGGCGAACATGGGAGCTTTCGGTCTGACGGAAATGAATGATCCCACCGTCCACCATCCTCTTATCAATTTGCTCTTCATTTTCGACAGATGTGAAGCGACGGATCCGAGAGATCGACTTTTCTCATTGCTAGGACTGGCCTCTGATGGACTTGATGAGGAGTTTCGACCTGACTACGATGAGTCCATTGCTTCAGTCGCTCGTCGATTCAGCCAAGGCTTCATCAAGAAGGGGCATGGCATACAAGTCCTATATCTTGCTGGTGTCTCCGATGACCTACCAACTTGGCCCTCCTGGGTTCCCAATTGGACTCGTACCGGAGTAGTAGAGCGCAAAGTCCTTTGTGCTCGCACAATCTGGGCACCTGTTGACAGCAATTCTTACAAAGCGGGAGGAGATCTACCGCCGAACATCAGAATCAGCCCGGATCCGAATGTTCTCCTAGTATCCGGAAGCCGAATTGACAAAATTACAGAGCTCGGTATGGATGCATCAGGCATCACTTCAGGCTCGGGCGATGTTTTCCTTCTGAAACAGTTTTTCGCCAAAACAGAGGAAATTATCAATCCGGATAGGAACCCTTCAACGATATACTCACCGACTGGTGAGACCATGGGCGAAGTGTACTGGCGTACAATTATCGCGAACAAAGGCATGAACTCAGCGGAAGCAACGGGGGATTATGCACGTCAGTACGAAGAATGTAGAACATTCTTCGAAACCCATAGCCTAGAGTCCTTGACGTCAGTCGAACAGCTCCTTAGCCTGAATTTATACTAT
The DNA here is from genome assembly GCA_026120085.1 of Cadophora luteo-olivacea. NCBI lineage: Eukaryota > Fungi > Ascomycota > Leotiomycetes > Helotiales > Ploettnerulaceae > Cadophora > Cadophora luteo-olivacea. Next base: position 48,880 of record JALRMC010000031.1, on the reverse strand, counting down.
GCATGTGTGGTGTCGCTGATCGTGACGTCGAGGGTGTGCAAAACGGCAGGTGGATTTGTAGGCTTAGTTCCTCTGGGGTCGAGGGTTGGGGACGCGGTGGTTGTTTTCAGTGGCGGTGCGATGCCGTTCATTCTACGGCCGATTGAAGACATCGGAGGTGGCTTCAAGCTTATGGGAGGATGCTACATTCATGGCCTGATGAGGGGAGAGGCAGTACGGTCGCCAGAATGGAAAGATGAGGAGTTTGCTTTACACTGAAGAAAGACGATACCCCCTTACCCACTTCTGCACGATCGATCACAGGGCTTCAAGAAGAAGAACATGCCACCGATACAAATCAATTTCGAAAACCCTTAATGTGCTATTAGGATCGATAAGAGCCAGCTGCTCGCAATATTTACACAAGAATCCAAAAACCACAGACATCGGCATATTCACATCTTGTCAACTAACATGATCCCGCATCCTACCACTCCCTTTTCTCTCACACACAAACGTAATGCCTCTAATACGTCCCAGTCTTACAATCCAAGTTGGCGTATCCAGGGAATTGCTTAAACTGGTCATCATCGATCTTGGTCAACTGCGGACAACTCAACGCACTCAGACTCGTCGCCGCCTGACTCGTAAGCCTCTGCATCGCACTGGTAATACCATTCAGTACTCCACTACACTGAATGATATCCGGCGACGCCTGCACGGCAAATTGCATCGCGAAGCAGGCGAGGTTGTTGCCTTCCGTCAGACTCCGGCTGTTGTAGACGCCGCCAGTGAGGTCCTCGGCGTTGACGCCCGCGAAAGAGTTGGGTGTGCCGGTATTGCCGCCGATGTTGAGAAACTTGGGGTATTTGGCGGCAGCAAGCAGGGTGTCGGCTTGTAGGAAGGGGATACTGTATTCATCGCCGACTGCGCGCTTGTACCAGTTGTCTGGGATACGCTGATAGACGGTAAGTATTTGCTTGTGTTGGAAGCACATCAGTTTCGCCTGCTTACCTCGTGGCCGGGAGTATGGGTGAGACTTCCGTCTGCGTTCTTTGTGACGCCGAAGAACGAGTTCAGGACGTCGCCGTTGAGTCGGCCCGCTGGGTACTCGGCTGACTTGTTGCTCATGAAGCGGTAGATGAAGGTGTATGCCGCAGGCTGGACTAGCACGCCAGTGAACGGCCCTAAACAATGATTAGCCTTTGCTGCTGCCGATAGTTATGATGCTGTGGATGGGAGAGCTAACTCACCATTGAAGAAGTAAGGGTTGTTCTGGACCGAATGATCAAAGCGTTGAGATCGGAAGTCGGTAAGCAGGGGAAGATCATAAACATCTCCATTTGCCTGGCCGGCATCATAGAGCTGTTGATATTGATCCATCTGCAGGGTGAAGTCGTTGCCGTCAAGATACAAATCTCCTCGGCTGGGAGACGCATCTGACTCGTACTTGTTATGCGAGCCTGAGATTCCTTGAGGGACACCGAGGAGACCGCCGAGACCGATGCCTGAGTTTGCTTTTGAGGGACCACCGATCGACCAGGTGAGACCGTCGCCGTCGATGGTGCCACCGAGGACCGTGAGGAAGCCTGAGAGGTCGGCGGACATGCCGAAGACTGTGAATAAAGCATGAGTATACTTCTTATTGAAAGGAAGATGATGAGTGCTAACCGTCAAAAGTTCCCTTGATGAAATCAGTATGACTGCCAACTCCGTTGTGAGGGAGATACCCGTGATTTGCTATGCCGCTTGTTAGTTTATGCTGGCTTCCTTGGAACCAGTCTGGAGATATGTACATACCCATAGCGTTCAGACCCGGACACGGTCCACGTTGATCTCCAGCAGCAAGATTCGGTGCCACGAAAGCATGCTCACCAGTCGTGGAGACATGCTGGAGCTTCTCGTTGAAAGTGGGATTGAGATCGGGTGCTTCTTGTCTGCCAACAATATGACGATCTGCCTTTGCTCTGGTGGCAGCTTCGAGGACCCCTGGAAAGGCGGCGACCTCAGAAGCGAAAATGCTGAGGAGGGTTGCTCCGACGTATGAGAGATGCACTTGCTTCATATTGGAAAGTGTTTTCAAAGGTGTATGTGTCGAAACTGTGGATGCAGATTGATAAACGAAGCGAGTAATCAAAAAAGGAGAAAATTTGTAAATACAAAGTGCACTTCCTCTGTTTATATATCCAAACCGGGAAAGCAGTAGACAACATCACCTCGTTATTCCCATCCCCGCAGTCGGTGTTGTACTCGCTAAAGCTCTGTGGCAACCCTCAGCGTCTGTGTGCGATTCGCACATTTCCATTCAAGTCAAGAAGACCTCCGTCGAGCGATTGCAATTATTGCTCTCAGCATCCCTTGCTGCACAGATCTGCAAACATCCATCCAGAAAACCAAATAGCCCCAAAGTAGTCAGCCATTCATGATTCAGGCAATGTCAGCCACCCACGACGAGCTGCCGATACCGTCTTAGTTGTCGATCATTCAATACTAGGGTGCTGATTATTTCTCGATTAGAATCGCCGAGGCAGATATGCTGGGCATCATAGTAAGGTTAAAATGGTAGCTTGGGACGGCGCGCCACCCGTCTGGACCTAGGTACGGCCAGTACCCCGCAGCTCACTTGGAACTCTGGAATTCTGTACCTCTAAGAGGATGTTAGGACGTCACCGGCGCTGTACAAGCTCCATTTCCCCGCATTGTTTAAGCCTGTCAGAGTGACAAAATGCAGATCTCTGCTGCTGGATTTTCTATCCCGCTGGCCGTGGGGGCTGAAGGGACAAAAGCCCCCTCGAGCCCCGAAGACAGGCACGACTCGGTAGTTGATGGTTTCTGGGCCGTTGACGACGTAGCCTCGCTTTTGAGCGATCGTCGCTTTCGTTTTGACACTTCACTTCATCACTGCACTGCTGCACAACCTCCCGTCTTTCAACAAATCGCACACCTCATTCGCGCCTACATCGGAATTTCACCCAACCACCTAGACAATTATTAGACTTTATAGTATTGACGGCTTAAAGAGAATGAGCTGTCGAGAGCCCGGATCAAAACCGAAGCCTTGGTCGACGGGCCGAGTTCTGACTGAGGAGCAAAGGAGGCGGAAGAGAGAAGTGAACCGCCTGTCTCAGAGGAGGAGGAAGAACAAGATAGCCCAGCGAGTCGAGCATTTGGAGACACAGCTATCAAATCTTCTGGACAGTTCCACGTCAACATCTCCCACGAATACAGCTTTTGAATTACTATGCGATGAGCCCATTCCAAAGGTCGAGCAGGCGCTGTCAGAGCCTGCTTCGGAATCCCCATGCTATCAACAGAACCTGTTGCCAGCCAACCCTCGGACTTCAGATGCTTTCCGCCCATCGAGTCCGCTCTCACGAATGCAATATCTGCCACCATATTACCATATGAAAATGCACGATAATTACATAGACTCCTGTCTCCGTCTCACACTACCTATCACCCCACCAGTCGCAGCCACCTTCGCGAAATCCAGGAATTCAGCTCGCTCCGAGATCATCACGACTTTCTGTCAGCACTTGAACAAATCGATTGCTGCGCTCCCAAATACGATCATTTGTTCGAATGATTTACAGAATCAGAACATGGTCTTACGAGCAGTGCTATACGGCTGGAGTATCACAGAGACCCTACCAAGACTGTGCCCGTTGTGGAAGATCTTACAGCATGTTGATACGAGTCTGTTCAAGGAGACACCAGCAATCGAGAGGTTTGTCCTGTTGAGGCATATTCATATGATGATGCTAGTACGTTTAACTGTCAAATAAACAATAGAAAGGAAAGCTGATAAGCTTTCAAGTACAAGACCGGTGCTCTTGGTTCGAGACAGCTACCGCGATGGTACAGGTACAGGTAAGAGGGAATTCGAACTCAAATTGCATCATGAATAACGGTATACTTCTAGGCCGGCACAACTCCTGTATGAGCATCATCCATCAATTGATTACCTAGGCTGGTATGGCCATTCGATCATGCTAACTTATTCCTTGCTCACCTCTGTCTAGGCCTGGTCTTCGCGAACGCCTCGTTCTCTCCAGTGCACTCCGAATGACAGATCAATTCTGGGCCATGTTTGGGTCGTGCTTTCGCTTCGAATGGCCATATACCATCAACGCATGCTATGAGACGGATGCTGCCACAGGAATGCTTCGCTACAGTCCTCTTTTTGATGTTGAGTCTCTCAACATAGACTCTTGTCGAATGACTTCACAATTCTTTGACGCGTTCCCGGAAATGGCGGATGATATCAGGACTGCTTCGTCGGAGCCATTGCAGATTTTTGGACTGGATGAACATGATAGCGTGGACAATATGGGTTTTGATGGGATTGGTGGTCCTGTTGGAGAGCATACGCAGCTACTTTCTCCGAACTGCTCGACGTTCGATAGCGGTTCGATGGATGCTTTCGTGGTCCCTCCAACTTGAGACGCGCAGGTTGAGATCCTAGAGCAAACAGTTCAAGCCTTGAAGGGACAAGGGAAGAGTGCTCGGATTATCTCCATATCCCCGAAGTCAAGGACTCCACTGCATAAATGGTACGGATGTTAGAGAGTTAACGCTCGATCACCAAACCACAATCACTGGTGCCATTACCTTAAGGTCCAACAATCAGGTTGCCATTTTGCACCTCATCAGTCACTTCCACGCTTATCGCTTTCATATAAACATCCATGTTAATAACTGTCTGATCACCAATCTGTTCGGCGTCCCATCACAAATAATGTCCAAGATGTCTCAATTGGGTCTTTGTGCTGAGGTGATGTCCTAAAGCGGCCACTCCGTATTCTCGTCCAATCAGATCTACATTTAGTGCACTAGTCGTCTTACCACCTCTTTCGGCGAGGCGATTAACCCGATGGTGCGAATATGATGCTGGTTCGTCATACAGACAGAACTATATCATGAAGCAAACAGAAGTCCTCAGTCTTGTTCATCTCTTTAATTTTCTTGGTCATTCTGCTTCCGAAAACAAATCGAACATGCTGTCATTTGCTCTCCAGACCCTTCTCGCAACCGCTGTTACTTACGAGCTCGGATGGATACTTTACTGTCGATGCTTTCATCCCCTCCGTTCCATTCCAGGTCCATTCCTGGCATCCTTTAGTCGATTATGGATAATTTTCATGACGGCCAGGGGTGATATGGAGAAGACTGAGCGAGCCCTGCACAAGAAGCATGGTGAGCCATCATTGCCAGGCATCGATGATGTCGTTCTGATCTAATATGACAGGGCACCTTGTTCGAATCGCCCCGAATGAAGTTTCATGCTCAGATCCAGAAGCCATAAGGGTGATTTTCTGCTCTCTCCAGGTACCCTACAGTACTGCTTGCTGATAACACTCAGATCATTTATAGCACCAAAAACGTATTCAGCAAGGTGGGTTTTCTCATCGCCGAGTTGATGAGTACCGCTCACAAAATGCTCATAGACCGATTGGTACAATCCCTGGACTCCGCCGAACATGGCGTACGCCGGTCACTTTCCTACACGCGATGAACAAGAGCATGCCGAGCGTCGACGCATCGTCAACAATGTATACTCGATGTCCAGTATCCTCGAATCCGAGGGAGTGATCGACTCTTGCACCGATGAATGGTGCGAGACTGTGCGTAAGTTGGCGAAACAGAAATCAATTGTGGATCTACGATTTCTTATCAATATGTAAGAAATATGTCTTGAGCTCTGCGTTAACGAGGATATATGCTGGTACAGGGCTGACCTGGTCAGGTATATTCATGAGGTACTCCGCGGGCTTCTTTATAGCGGCACCTGGAGCTTTGCAGATAATCGCATGGAAGACGGCGGCTGGATAGAGAAAATTTCTCCGGCATTGGCACTTTTCACTGTTGGTGGGACTCTGCCATCTTACCTGATGTCTTTTTACATGATTTTTTCCATCCTCTTCATTCCCACCATTCGGAAAACAATGAAATTCTTCGGACATCTCAGTCTCGCCTCGGCAGAAGCCGTGTCGAAGCGCAAAGAGCAGCTTGATAGGAACGAAGATGGAAAGCCGGGTATGGTCAGGAGACTCTTCGAGATCCAGGCCGATAAAGGGGAGAAGTACAATTTCAAGCATGAGCATGTAGAGGCCGAAACTCAGTCCGCTTTGTACGTCTCACCTAACTTTTGAGAATTACACTTTCATGTTACCTGCTAACTCGGTCAGAATGGCCGGGATAGACACCACTTCGATTGCCATCACTAGCATACTGTATCACCTGATGCTGAATCCCAATGCGTATCGAAGATTGACAGCAGAAATTGACGAAGCAGTCGAGCAGGGCACAGTCTCTATCCCAATTTCGTACGCAAATTCAATCAAGCTGCCTTACCTGAAAGCTTGCATCAACGAAGGCATGCGTCTGCACCCGAGTATCGCACTGACCATGCCTCGAGAGGTATCCAAAGGAGGAGCCACTATATCCGGGATCTTCTTTCCAGAAGGCTATCGAATTGGTATCAATCCAGCCGTCATTCAGTACGATAAAGCTGTTTTTGGGCAAGATCCCGATTGCTTCAATCCTGATCGCTGGCTACATGGTGATATCGTGGCGATGGACAAGGCGATGCTGCATTTTGGGGCTGGTACAAGAACTTGTATTGGGAAGAATGTAAGCCTCTCTCGTTATGCACGAGAGGAGATATTTTGCTTAACAGTGACACAGATTGCTTTGAGCGAGATCTACAAGCTGATACCGCAAGTTCTGAGACTGTTCACTATTCGACTTGTTGAGCCAGACAAGGAGCTGGAAACTAAGAATTACTGGTTCAATAAGCAGATTAGAGTCAGAATACGAGTCGAGGCGCGAGACATGTCAACAGATTAGACGCTTCAGTTAGCCATGGCAGGGGGGAAATCTTTCTCTGCAACATCACTCAACAGATCATGATTGCGTATGTTTGTTATTCTTCTTGAAAATTTTCATCGTCTTCTACATTAAATATGGAGGCAACGCGTCGAAAGTGTGTTCACCTACAATTATTGATGCATGGTACATTCTGGGCATCGCAGCTAAATCTGTAATCGTCCATTGAAGAAAGCCACAGCTATCACTGGAAGCCATGCCTTCGCCTCATATACGCGTTTACTTGGCAATCATTACTGTCCGGTCGCTTTGTATTGTTCTTCATCCGGTTCATTCGATCAAAATTTGCTTCCCAGCTCTATGTTACTCGTTGCGGGATCCAGATTGACTGGCAATTTCGGCGCGCTGTGTCGGTTAAATGTGGACGATGAAGCGAGCTTATGAGGAGCGCATGGGGTTATGGAGGACGATGACAGAATGGCGTGTGTGTGGCAGACGGTTGTATACTGACGAGTAATGGTATTGGTACAAGTGTACTTATTGCCAGATCCGTATATCCGTCGTGTCGGTACAACCTACACCGATTATTTGAGTATGGTTCTTCCCGGTGATTCCGGGCTACCGGCCGGGTATGCAAGGGGCTCCCGTGGCATATTCGCGGACTCTTCCCTGATCTTGGTTATCAGCAATATTAACATTGACGTGCTTTGCCTCCTTATCCAACGCTGGCCGCTGCCACCAATGTTCAAACAAAGTCAGCGGGAACGAAGGAAATCACTTCAGTTTAACTACAATGACAGTCCCCAGTATTGATGACTCAGAGGAATACGTCCGGAGGCTGAAGGGCAGCTACTGAGTCCTCAATTTGGGTGCTGTCCAGTTCATCAGAATAATTTCATCTCGGGAGATAAGATTCCAAATAGTTTGCTTCAGGCCACCCACTTCTACCTCTGACACACATGTCTACAAAGCCTCACAGCAAGATTTACAGATTACTATTCATTGAACGCACTCCAAATAAAAGGTCTTATAAGAACCTTAGCATTCCATTCGGCATCACCATTCCCGGATCTCGAACCAGGTGGCATAGATGAATTTGATTCGATTATTTCTCGCAAACTCAAATGAATGCTGATGCAGATGGTGTGGGGTACAGGGTCTTGTATGGAATGGCTCGGGACTTGTCACACAAGGATCGGGTCATACTTACATGAGATACCCGGTTGCTTAGTAGTACCTGTGAATGTTACGCGGGCGGCTTGAAGTATAAATCCCAAGTAGTGGACAAGTCGGAAGTCCGTACATATCTAAATTCGTGTCGATTCCGAAATCGAACATCTTCAAACTTCAAATCAAAGCTCCGCTTCTTCCACTGTGGTTATCCCCTCAACTTCCAAAGATGGGCCTCGCAGCCGAACTGTCAAAAGTCTACACAGACTTTCACACAAACGGCCCAGCTCAGATCACCAAGCCCATTCGAGAATCAACAGCTGATCATGCCGCCTCTTTCGACTTCCAGAAAGCCATAAAAGCAGGCGATACACTGCCCCCTTTCAAACTCTCTGATGCCTTTGGCAATGATGTGTCCAGCTTAGCCCTACTCGAGAAGGGGCCTCTTCTAATTACCTTCTACCGCGGAGAGTGGTGCCCTTTCTGTAACCTCGCCCTCCGAGCTCTCCAAAAACACCTCTCACAATTCGAAGCCAAAGGCGTAACGCTTGTGGCCATCACCTGCGAGGTTCCTAAGCAGGCTCTTTCTACCTCAGAGAAGAACGAGTTGAAGTTTCCAGTGTTGTCGGATCTTGGCAATAAGTATGCTAGGGAGCTTGGCTTGGTGTTTCCCATGCCGGAATATATGAGACCGGTGTTTGATGGGTTCGGAGTGGACTTCAAGGAGAGAAATGGTGATGACACTTTCGTGTTGCCAGTGCCTGCTACGCTGCTAGTCGATGAGAAGGGAGTGGTGAGGAATGCGTTTGTGGAGCCGGAGTATCACAAGAGAGCTGAGCCGGAGACTGTTTTGGGATGGATTGATCAGCTGTGAATGGCGACAGCGGTATCTACTTAATTCGGATCTAGATAACGGACTCAGAGGTCGGAGTATGTGTCAATATTAAGGTTCAGACATAATTATTTGTTGAGAACTCTAGACTTCGACCCCAGTCTCCTATCAATATCACAAGAAAAAGCGATTAACGCGGTTCAACTTGTTTGTTTACGACTAGCGGGAGGTAGGCGAGCTGGTACTGCAATTTCCTTTCTACTTAACAATATCACTGCATGGTATTGATACCATGAAAATTAACTATTCGAGCTGGCCATATAAAATCAATGAAATAATTCAAGATACAGGGAAAGATAGAGGTGGATGTAGAAAGTCAATTGCGATCACTGCCTCGTTCGGCCGGGCTCCCAATTTCTTGGCGCTCAAATCACACGAGGACCCCTCCATCAGCCCATTTCTGAATCGTAACCTCACCAGCACCAGAGTGATACCAATATGGAGCAGCCGCCCGCTATCTCGTCGAAAGATGAATACTACGACCTAGGAACCTTCCAAAGACCCATCTACACGAAGAGTGGCGATGCGCAGATCTGGTTCAATCGTGGCCTGACATGGAGCTATGCCTTCAACCACGAAGAGGCAGCCAGATGCTTCGAACAAGCCATTGCCCACGATCTCGACTGCTCCATGGCTCATTGGGGACTGGCATACTCCCTTGGTCCTAACTACAACAAGCCTTGGGAATTCTTCGACAAGCAGGAGCTTGACAATATCCTGACGCGGGGTCATCGAGCGGTAAAACGAGCTCATGCCACGGCAACGACACCTGCAGAAAAAGCTCTGTCTCGCGCATTGCAGTTTAGATACCCACAAGAAGAAGCAACAGAGGCGGAGGAGTGTACGCCATGGAACAAGGAGTATGCGGATGCTATGAGGGGCGTGTACGAGGCATTTCCCGAGGACTTGGATATTGCGACTCTCTTCGCAGACGCGTTGATGAACATGACGCCTTGGGCTTTGTGGGATATACGAACTGGACAACCAGCGGAAGGCGCCCAAACACTGGAGGTGAAGAAAGTTCTTGATCGCGCTCTGGCACAAGAAGGAGCCACGTCGCACCCAGGACTGCTGCACTTGTACATTCATCTCATGGAAATGTCCACTACACCAGAGATCGCGCTGCCAGCAGCAGACCACCTTCGAGGCCTCATACCTGATGCGGGACATCTCCATCATATGCCGACACATCTCGATATCCTCTGCGGCGATTATCGACGAGCAATTACCTCGAATTCGGAAGCCATACGAGCTGATGAGAGATTCCTTGCAAGAGCAGGTGCCCTCAACTTCTATTCTCTCTACCGGTCACATAATTACCACTTTCGGATATACGCCGCGATGTTCGCAGGTCAGTCGAAGGTTGCGATAGACACAATAGCACAGTTGGAGGCATCATTGCCAGAACAGCTGTTGAGAATCGAGGCCCCACCAATGGCAGACTGGCTCGAAGGCTTTCTCTCTATGCGAGTGCATGCACTGATTCGCTTTGGCCGCTGGCAGGATATCTTGAATATGGATCTTCCATCAGATCCGAAGCTCTATTGTGTCACTACGGCGATGATCCATTATGCCAAAGGTGTTGCCCTGGCTGCTACTGGAAGGGTTCGAGAGGCAGTTGATGAACAAGGTCTTTTCGTCAATGCTGTCACGCGCGTTGCTTCAACCCGGATGCTCTTCAATAATACCTGCGTAGATATTCTCGCCATCGCTAGAGAAATGCTCGACGGAGAAATCGCGTACCGCCGTGGTGACGTCAACGCAGCTTTTGAGCATTTACAGAAGTCGATTGCTCTCGATGACGAGCTGCCATACGACGAACCCTGGGGATGGATGCAGCCAACTCGGCATGCATACGGAGCACTTTTGGCTGAGCAAGACTTCTTCGAGAAAGCACTGGCAGTCTACAGTGCTGACCTCGGTATGGATGACACTCTTCCGCGCGCTTTGCAGCACCCAAACAATGTTTGGGCTCTACATGGATACCATGAGTGTCTATATAAATTGGGTCGAAGAGAAGAGGCGCGCATCGTACAACAGCAGTTGAAGGTGGCTGTCGCCATTGCAGATGTCCCCATCAAGTCTTCGTGCTTTTGCAGATTATCGGTCGAGTATCCGTAGGCTCGAGCGCCGACAGGTTTGAGAGATCGAATGCAGACACTTTTGGAGAGACTCTTCAGCGAACGATCTATCTCAATCCCACAGTCACCAAGCTCGGCCGGCACTGGTTTTCCAGATTGCTAGTCATGAATGACCTGCAAACAGACTGAACAGAGCTTTTGCTAATATTCAAAAGAGGCTCACTGCTCATCAAAGATTGGTGCGGCATTTCTAGAGCCGCCTCTCTGTTCGGTCACGAAGCGAATATATAGTAGGTCGACTCTCTTCACATAGTCTCACAACGACAGCGGGTCCAACAGAAAAGCTGTGTAGCGCGGCATATCTATATTTAGATGTGCTTGTTCGATAAATCACTAATTACAAAAATCTTACTTTTTGTCAAACTGGTGAGGTTTCTCATCCTTCCTAGTTTTCTCCAACCAGAAATATCTGGCCATCTGCTTGTAAATCAAAGTCGTCGCGCCATGGAAATTGATGTTATGATCACTATCTGTGAACCACTGAACATGAAACTTCTTCGGGCTGACCTTCCCCACAGTCAAAGTGTCGACCAGGACGGCCGAATTCTGGAAATGCACATTGTCGTCTCCAGTTCCGTGTTGGATGAGGAAGCCCCCACGTACGTTCTGGAAACCAGCCGTCTTGCGGATCGCAGTTGTGTTGTAACCTGCTTCATTGGTGGAGAGCAGCTTCATGTATCGCTCGGTATACATAGAGTCGTAGAACCTCCAGTCCGAGACAGGAGCTGTCAAGATGGCGAAGGAGAAAGCGTCGCTGTCGAGTTCGAGGACTTTTCCGGCGAGGTAGCCACCGTATGACCACCCGAAAATGGTAATCTTGGAGGCGTCGACGTAGCTTCTCTTGCCGTACTCCTTGGCTGCGTAGACTTGGTCGATGGCTTCGAGCGTTCCTGCTTACTGTTAGTTTGCGTTCTCCAAGTAGGATGTCAGCGTAGCTGTGAACTCACCGAGTTGTCCAGCGACGACCTCTCTGAACGCGCGGCCCTTGAAACCAGTACCACGGTTGTCAACCACGAGCAGGATATACTCCAGTTCTGGATCACTTGCCAGATAGGCACGGAAATCAACCTGCCTAAACGTCTTCGTCGTCCTCTGGTTATTGGGACCTCCGTACGGGTCAAAGATCACAGGGTATTTCTTCTTTGGATCAAAGTTCGGCGGTAGACGCTCCATCACATTGAAGGTATATCCATCTGGGCCTTGCATCTCAAACCACGACGTCTTGGGCAGAGTGTAGTTTGCGAGTTTGCCTGCAAGAACGGCGTTGTCGTTGATGGTCTTGAGGGCTGTGCGGTGCGATTTGGTGGAGTAGAGCTTCTGGTATGGGAGCTCGGGACCGTTGTATGATAGGATGTAGTATCCGCCTCCAGCGGAGAAAGATGCGGTCCAGACTCCAGGACTTCTGTCATCGACAAGCGCTTTCTTGTTCTTGCCGTCCAGGCCAACCGAGTAGAGATGTCTCTCCATGGAGTTCCGCTCGGTGGAAGTATAGTACAGCGTCTTGGTGGCAGAGTTGATGTACAGGATGCTGGCGACTTCCCACTTGCCTTTTGTGATCGCCAGTGGTGTCGAGCCGTTCACTGGGTACAGATAGATGTGTTGCCATCCCGACTCGTCGGATAGATCAACGTAGGTGTTCGTTCCGGCGATGTAAGAGATGGCAAGGTTGTTCTCGATCCAGCCTGGGTCAGTCTTGCGCTCGCGAACGACGGAGCTGGATTTCGTAGCCGTGTCCACGAGAATGAGCTTCTCTTGATCTTGGACGCGATTGAAAGAGCGGAAGATTACGTGGGATGAAGTGTCTGTGACCCAAGCTACCTCGCCAATAATGAGGTCTTCTGGAGCAAAGGAGTCGAATTCGATGATTGATGGGCCCGCGGCTAGGTCTTCGATGCTGAGGAGATTGAATTTGACGGTCGGGTTGGTCTCGCCTACTTTTGGATAGCGGAGTTGGAGGTAATCAGGGTAAACACCAGCAGTCGCTCCGTCCATGTAGTAAGGCACTTGATAAGTAGGGACCTGTTGGGTCTTAGTAAACGGCTTTCTCATACCTATAAGTGTGGACTGGTTTACTTACTCCTGTCTCGTCAATGCTTAAGTAGGCGAGCTGCTTACCATCGGGCGAGAACCAGAGGAGGGAAGTGGTTCCGTATATCTCTTCCTCGTATACCCAGTCTGGAATGGCGTTGAAGACGTCTGGTCCTCCATCCTTGGTGATCTGGGTCGAAGTGCCGTTCTCCCAGATGTACAGATTGTTACCTCTGGCATAGGCGATGGTATTTCCCACTGGAGACCAGCCGGCATATTGGATGTCTGCAAGAGATCAGCTGGATTTCATGTTGGAAAATATAACAGGATACGTACCTCCAGCCTGGTCAGCAACCAGCGGAACAGTAGTCTTGTCTTTCACGTTGTAGATGTAGTAATCTGCGTAAAAAGTATACCTGTACAATTTGGTGTAATTGGCGATGAACAGAACATGATCACTAAGCCTCTCGTTAGGATATCTCAATCGCATAAATACACCACTGGATGAGATATGAAACGCACCCGCTTGGCTGAATCGAATAATCGTAATAATCTTGAGCAGCACTTCCAAGCTCGCTAGCAGTGACGAACGTGGAACTGTTGCCGGTCACGATATTCGCAAGGACCAAATCGCCAGTCGAGCTTGCCTCGACGTAGGTACCATCTTCGCCTTGCGAAGTCCATTGCAAAGATGTACGTTTGACTCCAAAATTCCCGCTGAAGACGTCTTCGAAAGACACGACTTTCTTGGCTGGAGTTGTGCGTGCTTGTGGTGGAAGAGCGTCGATGGTAGCAGCTAGCAGAAGACTGACCGCCGTGCTGATAATCTGAAGAGAAGTCAATTGATACATTTCTTAATCTAGAGACTGATTAATCTTCATGAACGTACATTAAGAGACCGCATTTTCTAGCGATTCCAATATTCTCGTCAGAATAGTGGGAGCGTTACACTGTGTAGCGGGGTACCGGTCACAGAACAAGAACGACGGGTTCCAGCCATTGCTGGCGGCGGGGATATGAGTTTTATAGCTCTGAAGCTGCTCATTAACCGCCGCATCAAGCCGGATGATTTCAATTACGAGAATCTCGTCTTATCGAGTCCGTTCAGTGTGACCAACAGTGACCTTCCTGATTAATGACTTTTTATGAGTTTGCCAAGTGAGGGAAGTCTTGGATGCGGGGCAAGACAGGGTGCCGTCCGGTACCTGGCGGGAAAGATGGGGTGGCGTTCTACGTAGAGTAGATTAGATCAGATAAGAGTTTTGGCGGTGTCTGATCAAATCAACAATCAGCATATTCTTCTGTTGCTTCAAATAATTATTGATATTATTGTGAAACGTATGCCTTTCTTGAAACATGGTAATCTGATCGCGACATGGAGATTCGCTTACATGCTCATCACCGGGAAATCAGGTACAGCTTCCCTGTACGAAGCTTGGCCGCCTTGGCCTTTGCATGGCACGATTGCTAGAAGCTTGGTCCGAAGATGTGACCTTCTAGAATAGGAAGGATATGCTGCAAGAGCCCGTGAAAGTCTATCGCGCGAAGATCCTTTGGCGTGCAGTTGCTGTGCGAGAGTTGTGGTTGGTGTGAGGCAATCGTCGGTTTAATTGCGAACTCTGTCCGTAGAGCTTGTGTGTGGCGAATGGCTGGGTTACTCGAGACTGGATTCGAGCAGATTATTTCATACTTTCGAAGGTCATTGCAATCTCGGGCCTGCATCCAAACTTGTCTACAGTCATTTGAGCTTCAATATGCGGTAGCATTCTTTGGCTGGTATCGAACATTGCTCTTATTTTAGTGCTCAGCAAGCTTCCGGTCCACATGCCTTGGCTTGGACAGTCGATGCTGCTGGCAGAATGCAATCTAGTCATCGTCTCAAATATCCTTCCGATGACAAATTACAGATGAGAGGGTACTGGCTCGGAAACAGAGGCCATTTCAAAGGCCAAGTGAAATGTATACTGGCGGGGTACAAAGTCTATGTTTGGCTTCAACCCCACCACTCCTCATCTAAGCGAGTGTGTCGCCCCGACCCCTTCGCGGATGTAAACATGTAAGCGAGATACAATTCTTCTATCTTGACAAACTGAGCAAAGAATTTGAGATGATAAGGAGACTTCCGAATTATCCACGACGACGCCACCGAAAATGTCTTGGCTTCCGTTGATGCGGACGATTCACATTACGGAGGCTGTATGCACATGTTTATTGGTTGGAAAGCAAGATATCGTACGAAGGAATCAAGATCTGGACCCATTCCCATAACCAGAAGTACTTTCGGAAAAGCTAAATGTCTCTCCACCGATGTCGTAACGTATCACCAGGTTCCAAAAAAAAAAAAACCCCGCGATTATTAAAATGCATCTCTTCCGTGCTTGAAAAAAATATCTATGGTAACAGTGGATGAACTTGTGATAAAGAAATCAATGGGCGGTCAATAGAGCCTTATGTATATCAACACCCCGTAGCATCAACACGAAAGTTTACAATACAAGTCCAACAGCCAAGCCGATAGCACCCAAGGCAACGCCACCCGCTCTGATCTTCTCTGCCGCGTTCGAACTTGTTGCAGCAGCGGCGGCATCCGAAGTTGGAGTGGCAGTAGATCTACTGCTAGTATTACCTGTATCTGAAGTTCTTGTTGCAGTCGTACCCGTAGTCGCATTCGCCGGTGAGTTTCCAATCGCAGTGCCAGCGCGGCTTGTTGTTGTCGTAGCTGCCTCTGTGGCTACATCTGATGGTGTGCCAGTTCCTGTTTGGACTACTCCACTTGGCGAGGTATAGGTTCCGTCTTTGAGACTACCATTTCCTCCTACATCGTCGTGGTAGGAACCTGAGATGCATGTTAGCTGTGATTATGGCGTGAGGCTGTCGGAAGTTCCTCACCGTCGCTGAGGTTTACGCAAAGCAGAGAGTCGTCTGTATATTGGTAGCAAGTCTCTGCGCTGGAGCAGTCAAGTGTCTCCCGCTTGTTGAATGTGTTGCGTTTTCTCAGCTTGATGAGACCATCAGATGGGTCATCACTGGTCCCAGTTCCGGTACCAGTCTCGTCGTCGCATGCAGAGCCTAAACGCATGAACGTTAACGGGTGTTTGTGGTACTTGAACGAATAAATTTTTACCTCCAACAGCATTACACTGCCCCGCCATGATCAAGTCGAGACAACCTGTCACGCACGCTTGATCTTGTTGGCAGAAGTTCGAGCAGTCGGACACACTCTGAGCGCCTCCGTAGATATCGCCTCCATTTCCACCGCCGAAGCTGGTACCGAAATCATTATTTGCCGGCCATGACTCTGCAGCTGAAACTGTGCAGGTGGTTGCTGCGGTGAAGTCGATGATCGCCAGCACAACAGCGGTCTTAGTAAACAACATTTTCAGTGGAATGGGGGGATTTGACAATAGGGTAAGGGAAGTTGGTTTGGTGGATGTGTGTCTTGAAAGTCAAACAGATCTAAGAAAGAATGATGATGCTTGGAAAAGGTAGAATATGGTCTTTGAATATGGCAACGTCCCTAGTTTTAGCTCCTTTCCCGTATTGTCTCTTCCTTGACAGGCAAAATCAATCCGGAGCATGAATGGTGACTATGTGGGCCCAAAGCTACATGCAGTGAATCTAGATTTGTCTTCATCAATTAACAGCAGTGTGTTGTTAATATGAATTCAGCCTTCTTGAGCTTGCACCTTGGCATTTAACCGTAGTGGCCGTGTGAGCTCACTTCATTGGATTCAGCATCCAAAAAAGCGGGTGGAGCTGAACAATTCGATACATGTCGAGGTTAGAACAAAATTGAGATGGGATTTTCGGTCCTGAACAGGCCTTCAGCCTCAGCCGTGGCGTTTTGAGCCGTCCCAACCAGTCCCTCATCACTGTCGTGGTGCCAATCAAGCCAAGGTGTGTTTCTCTATGATATGACTGGTCGCTATACGCAGGTGACCAGGAAAACTACGGTTTCGGCAAACATAAAAAGAAGCTTAGTCGTAGAAGACCCTGCCTGATATGATGAAAGACCCCTGATTGGCATTGTCAAGCATTTCCGACTTGTCCGGAACTGGACTCGCCAAGCCTCATCTGCCAGCCAAGCCTCCACCATTCAGCCCAGCCAGCCATTTCGAGGTATTTATGTACTCGGTGACTTCTTCCGAGATGAAAGTCCAAGTCAGCTCAGATGGCAAGATTGACTTTTCACGATCATTTCTGCTCGAGTCGTTAGGCACGTTCAGCATTCAGCGCGTCGGTAAGGTAAGCTGATGACTGGCTTAAAGCTTTCGAATGCATCTTTGGAGACAACAACAAGAAGCGATCAACATTATTGAGAACAGATCTTTGACCACTGAGATCTCTGGATTGTGTGTAGCTTCAGTTAAATAGAAATAGTGAACGAAATTGCTCTGTAGGTCACGATGAGATTGGGTCAGGGGCCGCCTCGCTTCCCATTTTCGTCTCGCCCGATTCATATTCATCTGGTATCGTATTGATTTGACGACAACAGTACGTAACAATAACTACTCATGTATATATATGTACTTTGACTTGGCTTTGGAGACCAGGTCAGGAGTCAGCTTCGGGATCCATAAGAGCACAGCCCCAGGTCCATCAATCTAACATGACCAAACAACCATCCTGCGTTGTCCTGATGTACCAGTTCCTGAAAACGTATCCTTGAACGCCGTATGTCCGCATATTCTCATTGAGCCCATTTCATAAAGTCGTATAATCAAATTTCCTGTCACTACGATACCACTCCAGTCTTCTGCTGCGAAATCAATTCAGGGGTGCTTGCGCCAGGACATCCCACTCCCTTTACACCACTCAAGCTCTGCAGCGTGATGATCATTGCTGTTGCACGATCCTGGTTGGTCTTTGTATCCTGAACTGCAGGATTGGTGTTGAAGATGATTGGAGTCCCGAGAACATTCCCGGCCGCGATGTTTGTGCTCAATTTGGATAGGAATTCTGCACGCGCAGGAGGGCAGTTCTCGGGGATGGGGACTCCATTTGCTCCTACGCCTGTGCCTGATTTGATGGTGAAGGCTGGGACGAGAGAAGGATCGAGGTTTGTGGGATCGTTGTTGTTGTTATTGTTATTGTTGCTGGGTGTGTTCGTGCTTGCGGGTGGGATATTTGTAGTAGGGGAACCAGCAGCCGGGTTGTTGTTGGGCTGGTTGGTGTTTTGTGGGGAGTTTCCATTTGTAGGAGTGCCCACATTTGTACCTGGTCGGCCTGGTCGGCCTCTGTGTCTTCCAGGTAAAGCGTTGACACTGAAGCAGAGAAATAAGACAATTGTCGAAGCTGTAGAGAAGCGCATTCTGATTTTCGGGTGTCGTGACTTGAGAAAAGAAGGGATGATTTGTAGATGGACTTCGAATATACACCTAATATCGACTGAAAGGAAAATAAAATCTCAGAACCAGTCTGGATACAAAAATAAACTTGAAGGAGTGACGAGAAGAGAAACAGAAGAGCGATATCCTCACCAGGAGACTCTTCTTGGGAAAGCACATCGTGATCCTTAAGTATCCTGTTCAGCACCTCCAAATAGCTCAATCGAACTCGTTGCTTCGGGCCCCTTACGGAGTAGTATCACGTTCATCTGTAGACATGGCTTCAGTGGAAGATCGACCCTTGTTTCGATAGAAGGTTTGTTTGAGCCACGGTGCCACACTTCAAATGCCAGTGCTGTACGTGTGTTTGTTTCGTTCAAACATGGCGGCTGTTGTCGATCTGGCACAAAATCGTGGGACGGTGGCACGAATAGCCTAAACTGTCCTTCATGGCATGTTTCATCCGAAGTCGAGTGATAACCCGTTCATCGGGTCTTTAAATGTGATCAGACCGTCTCTGTACAATTCACGTTTCAGTTATCGCGACCCCTTCACACGCCGGCCCCTGAGCTAAGCGAGCTTTGACGTGGGTCAATGGAATGATAATTCAAGCTATGGTTCTTACTTGCTGGCTACCGATTGCACAAGATACCCTTAAATAATACTGTTGCTTCAAGACAGTGTGTCCTCCATCTGTCGTGTGCGATACAAGTTTCAATGCCAGTCTGATGAGATGAGAAACCCCCCCTGTCTTCTGATCACGTGAGAAATCTGGACCTCCATGCAGTCTCTGAGTCGTGCAATCCAGTGGCTCGAGCTATTTGATAATCGCGAACTTCTCCTTATCTATCATTAAATAAATATAATTAGACAATAGACAAAGTATGTTCAGACCTAAGTCATTATAAGGTCAGACCCGGTGATGCTAAGATCGGTTCGGCTAAGTCGTCGCAATAAACAAAGGAATTGGGAGTAACCAATTTCATTTATATATGATCGCTCAAACCGCTGAAAATCTGTAGACCTCCAAGGATAGCGTGCAAGCTAAGCCCGTTTCAAACGTACTGACTACTCAGCACATACAGAAGTCATGACCGATCGGTTCTTGGTCAGCTTCACAGACCCGCAGGTCCGACGCAAGAAATCAATGAGCGATGCTTGTCTGCGCCAGGGACCTGTGTAGTACAGATTATTGGATCACAATTTGAAGACCTTGGGTCAGAATATACATTATGCATCACAAATAAGGGGTTCCAGTACGGGTCTGTGAGCGGAGTATACTTGATGGCATTCATGGCCGAGTTGACTGTGTCATTTCCAAACAGAGGTCTGAGAAAAGCATAAGCCATGTTCATCCCTTTGCAACAAAAGTCAGCTTGGAAACATTTCCATGTCGAGGATTCCTCTCACCTACTGCACCGCCAGAGCTTGTCCGGATGTTTCCATCCTGAGTCCAACTTGCACTAAAACCTCCATGCGATGTTCTCGCCGAAGGTTGTAACCCACGCCTAGGCGCCTTGATTTGTAGTGGTGCGTTTTCCGCTTAGCACTCCAGATTTCCCATACACTGAGCAGGTACTCAAGCTGAAAATAACGCCGGTCGACAAAGTCTTCTAAGGATGAGCCGCCCTGGTGGCCCACCGCAATGGAACAGGAAGGACATTTAGAGGCGGTACATTCAAGACCGTGCGGGTGGCTTGCAGTTGAGGCTGGAACAAAGATCAGCTCGTCGAGTGAGGAACAAGACTGAGCCTTTCACTTTGGCAATATTCATCCATTATATACTTTGCCTCGCATCCTAGTCCCCCGCACCTCCTCTTCGATTTTTTTGGGAACCCTGTACTGGTTCAATAGTAGGTAATATCAAGCAAAGTCATTTCATTTCATTCAGACTCGTCCTGTCGCTTCACAAGGTGCTCAATCACCAAGAATAGGCATGGACCTCCAACTCCCAAACCATCTTCCCTGCTCTTCCCAACCTCACCACTTCCACCCTCACATCATCACAAAGCCCTCCAGGTCCACAAACAACAACACCTACTCTCTTCCACTCCATCCGGCCTTCAGCCTCCAACACACTCTTCACATCAAATCTCCGCCCAACAAGAACTTCCTTCTCGGAAAAGCGGTCAACAGCACCTTCAACATCCAGCATCAGGGCGCGGTCAGATTGCTTGAGGCTCTAAAGCAGCTTGGTGTCAGGGTGTGATGTCGCCCAGGAAAGCAAGCCCGTTATACCGATACCGCCGCCGATGAGCAGGATACTGTCGCATTTGAGAATCTCATCGGCGGTGTTGTTCCTGTAGGGTCCGTCGATTAGAGTGAGGAGACTGGCGTGATGCTTCAGATATTGCGTCATACCGGTGTTCTTGCGGATGATGAGGGTGATGCCATTTGTAGCGGGCACTACGTGCGTGACTTGCGCGACGTTGGACTTCTCCTTTTCGGAATTTTGCTCTACGTCCTGGTTACGTTCTGCAAAAGATGGCCGCGACGAGGTAGCAGTACTTTGACTCAAAGCATGAGAAGAAACAGCTTGATTTGGAACAGAAGCGAAGATGGCAGTCGCATTGACGGAGAAGGGGTGATTCTCCCATGGCTTGAGTGGCTTGAGTGTAGGGAAGTACGCATATGCGTGATATCCCGGCTTTGAAGCAAACCTCAAGCCCTGAATATCAACACGTATATGGCTGTCTCCAAGTTCGGTAACCACAGCCCTTTGCATCCCATTCTTTGCGATCTTCAGGACGCGTATCAGGCGATCGAAGAACCAAACTGCACAAGCAGCATATAGCCAGTATTCATGGCTTCCGGAAAGACCAAATCGGTAAACGAGATGGTACCAACAGCCTACAATAACGAAGACAGTTGATATGATATGGTATACCAGGAAGATCTCGTAGGAAAGTCTTCGGGCCCAAAGGGTACTAAAGACAGGCATAGCAGACGCGAAAACAGTCCCCACGATCCCCCAAAGCCAATATGGCTGTTTGCTTTCAACAGGATAACTCCCCGCCCGTGCATACGCCACGAGCAGGAATACCGAATGCAGAATGGTTTGCAGGACAAGCATTCGCGCTACCCATCGGTGGAGGAGCAGATAAGTCGAATGCGACCAGTTGGTCGCCCAAAGCAGGATGTTATTGCGGCCGGCGAAGAGAATGGTTAATAAGAGGAGGGCAAATGCGATGTCACCTGTTCGGTAGCCGGCGTAGGCGAGCCATTCTCCTCGTCTATCGTAGCCCCATGGGTGAGGAAGTGGTGCAACGGAGTCGTAGCCAGCGAATGTCAGAATAAGGTTGAGAATAGAAAAGCTGAAGATATACAGAGCCTGTCCGTATGTTGGCGCATTTCCTAGCAGCCACGGAAGGGGTCGGACATGATAGGAGCCGATGGTCGAGGGGAAGACGAGATATGGCTTGAGCTTGTCGAAATTCCTGTCATGTATGGAAGTTTGCTGATCCAAGTGACCAAGACCAGAATCCCGAAAGAGATGATGATGAGAGCAAGACTAAAATTTTATCAATTTAGCACAGTCCAATGACTTCCAGATTTGAAATTCACATGTATTTATTCCCAGTTGCAGATACCTTATTCAAAATATAAGCAGCTCTATACTGTATCTCATACCCAGTCTGTGCGACCATACTGGTCTGATTAAGCTCAGTACCCCAAATATACGTGGCATTCGGCGCCACCGTGACATGTTGAGCCGCAATTGAATAATCCCACTTCGCAGGAACAGCGGGATTGCCTGTCGCAGACATAGCCCAGTACTTCTCGCGTTCCCAAGTTGGAAGTCCGTCTTTCTCACATCTCTGAGAGATGCAATAAGCGAGTGTGGTCAAAAATGCGTCGTCGGTTGCATAACAGGAGGGAGGCATGGGTGAATGGCCGTGGCTACGAGGTTGGCTCATGTCCATTGGTGGTGTGCAGGAAAGCATCCATTGCGCCTGAGATGACAGCGCGACAAGCGAAGCAGCAAAGAGGGTAGCCATAGTGACTGCCGAGACCAACGAATTGTGCGTTTGTGATCTGAATGAGAATACAGGAGACGAAGAGATAGAGACTTGTAGGTGTCTTCATGGCAAAGAAAAGTCTAGCGATGTTGGAGTGTTGAAGTCAGCAAGCCAAGTGGATCTGGCTAATGTGAGTAGTCGGGGAACGGTCTATATATTTGGAGTGGGAACTATCCCTTCTCCATGCCATCAATACCGAAGATCGTCCTCGGTTATTTCTTTCCCTGTATTGCATTATCATATCTTGGTGCACTGGTATTGGGTGCGAACAAACGGCTGCACGATACTCCTATGGGCCACCCACGCGAAACTTGCTCAGGCCAAGGACAGAAAGCCACAGAGACCCCTGAGTTGGCTGTATATGTTCAGCCAAGACATTGTGAGAACATATGCGCGGTTTTCGGTAGTACTGCAGCTAGCCCTTTGTTTAAAACCTGGACGGACTCGTACTTCTTTGCCAATCAGGAGATAGCATTGATAATCTCTCCAGACTGTTTCTGCGCTTTTGTGTACTCCAGTCTTCTGCTGGTTAGAGTCCCATGACATTGGGCTGAATCCACCATCAGAGCATAAGATAAGACCCAGCCTGGAGAGCCCTTGGACTTTAGTCGTGGCCTTTCTGGCACACCTAGGCTTCGAAATCAATGCCGCTGACAACAAATGGTTGCACCCGTGATTTTCTCTGTAGTAGAAATAATTTGCTTGTCTTCCCTTTGATGCCGACGCTCTAATCTGCTCAAATGTGAAAGGACTAACTGGGCCAGTTTCTTTGCGAAATGAGGAGAAGGCTGGTGACTATGGCGGTCTTCACATCTCCGCCCTCCTCTGCAATAACAACGCCAGATTGAGACTTGCACCCCAAGTACCCAGCCTCGTCAACATCTCCGCCCCACTTCTAAACAAAACCTTCTTCTGTACCCTCCCAGTCCCATCACCCTCGCCAACCTCTGCATCACCCCTCAACAGGGAAATGAAAGTACTACTCCGCAGATCCTCATCCAGCTCTAAGCGTTCCAGCAACTGCATTCTCTGATCCTTCGCCGAAACACTAACAAACACCCAGAGGATGACATGACACAGAAAGATTGCTATGAGACTGCATGGTGCAGTGTCTAAGTATACGCTGCTGATATGGCTATTGCTGTCAGGTGGGCTGAGAGACATGATAGCTTGGACGGCGCGCTGGGCGACTTGTGCTGCATTAGACGGGGATGAGCGGGCCCAGGATGAGAGACTGGACATGGCTTGGGCGATGCCAGCTGTGCCATCTTTTCCGATTGCGCTTTGGAGATTGGGAAGAGGGACAAAGAGGAGTATTGTGCTTAGGCGGTGGAGAATGTGAGATGAACGGGTGAAGTATTCCGTTGAGGCGTCTCGAGTGGGATGGTGAGATAAAAGATAGGCTGAGGCGAAGGACTGGAGAGAGTCTGAATGCTACACATCAGTGAAACACGACTTGATCATAAAAGCTACATACCTGCAATCCTGGAGCGAGTCGTTGAGTTGAGAGGGTGGCTCGGGGAATTGTCCTTGTCTGAGCCGCTGAGGCCTGCTTCGTCTGGAGACCAGTCGTCTTCATCAACGAACGTCCTAGAAATGGCATCTTCTTGTGTAATTTGATAAATTTGGTGCGTTATAGTTGTGAGAATCAGAAAAGCACTCCATGGATTGAGGTTTAACGCCGGCAATTGTCCTGTTCGCGTTTCTGGGCCTTCTCTCTTGCATGTCACTTCACTGCCAAGAACGAATGGACCGACAGCAGCAGCAAATGACCTAGAAGGTGGCACAGTCGCTGGTCCCAGAAGATGCTTCCATGTCCTCGCCGAGCTTGCAGCCCAAAACTCCTCATCACACGGGCATCCCAAGTCTCTGACTTCACCGACTGAAATGGTAGGCGGTAGGTTCAGTAGACTTGGGAACTGGGAATCAATAGTGTACACTACCCAAGCGAGTCTCTTCTGGGATTCATCTTGTACCCATTTCCTCCAGGCCGAGTCCAGGGCTGACCCGGTTGCAACGTGAGTAACGGAATTAGGTAGTTGTTCTCCAAACTTGATGCGGCGAATGTAAGTAACAAGCGCACCTCTTCCCACCTCGGCAAGCTCGAAGGCTCGCTTGTTCCCACACCACAAACCTGTGTGTACGATCAGAGCTTGTGCATAGATGATCATAGGGCTTCGCATGAGCGCATTGCTGCACTCTACAGCGACTTGGAGATGCCAGCGGATTGCATCGAGAAGAACGATTGCGAAGCGACGAGTGTGTTTCAGATGACTGTAGATGGCACCGATAACAATCATGGCGGCGATGAGAGGCGGTGGAAGATCTTTGTTGGTGTTGACCGTGGCGTGGTGGAGGACAGGCATTTGAGGAGAGAAGTGTTTGAAAAACAGACCCATGAAAACATTGACCACATCGAGTGGCGGCAGGACGAAAGACCGTTTCGCCGACGGATATTCTGTGAATTGTGGTTGGAGAAAAGACTCCAACTGAGCAAGTGTTGCTTCTGTAATATCGAATCTGGGATCGTGAGTGTGAAACAGTGGATGACTATCTGGAATCGATATAGGGTGTGCGGATAATATCTGTTGGGAATTTGGATTCCACTGAAATGGCCATTTATCTTCTTCGGATGCCTCGTTAGGAGGCGAAGAGATACGACTAACTGGTCCATCTTGATGTAAGCCCTGGTAAGGTCTGTTGTTTATCTCGGCAAGGGGTTGTTCTCTCGACAGGTAAACAGAGCCACATGTATCTGCAGAGGCTGGACTAGGACCAATGCCACTGAATCCTCCCAGCTCGTTTCCAGTCTCGCGCATCGCAGAATAAAAATCAAACGAGAACCACTCATGACCAAGAGGAGCCATATCCTGCGGTATGAGGAATGATGAGAAATCAAATGGCTCAAATGACATATCGACGTCATATGGAAAGTCGGGAAACTCATTAGTGCTCCCTTCTATACCTGGGACCGAGCCATGCGGCGGACCCAAGATCCCTTGAGTATGCTGAATGTGAGAAGCTGGGGAAATGCCTTGGTAGCTCTCCGCTTCAAACCCTGAATGTTGGCTCGGTATGGGACTATGAGCATGTCCTTGATCCAGCATCTCGCTAGTGTGGTTTGCAATATACTCGGAGGAACTGGAGATGACATCGTGGTTGCTATTTTCATTCTGTTTCCTCCTTTTGGCAGGACGACGTCCAGGCTTGGCTTCAGCATTGTCCCACCTTTCATGGCCTGCCTCATGGCGCTTCATGAGATCGCTTCTTGTGAATCCCTTGCCACATATTGAGCAGCAATGAGAAGGTGCATTATCTAGAGCCTAAATCAGTCATACGGCACGGACATCGAACTTGAGATCGTCATACGGGTCTTCAGATGTCGACTAAGATTCTCTCTTCGGTTGAACACCTTGTCGCATAGCCCGCAACTAAATGCATCCTGCTGGGATTCTGAACGACTTGATGCAGTGGACCGAGCGAGATGTTCTGGTACGGAATCGAGATCTGGATCTGGATAGTCCACCGAAGGAGCATTCTCGGCTACACGATTTGCTCGAAAGGTGGACATCGTGGGATACGTATTCGTGCTGTTCGCAAAGTCCGACTTGAGTGAGGAGATGGTGCAGAATGTCCTCTCAGTGACGAGGGGATGAGGTGGATATCCATCCTCGCTAGTTGAAACGCTATGTACGGAAGTCCACATGAATACCTTCTCGTCCACTTCCCCGCTCTCAAGTGCAGTACCCCACAACTTATGTTTCTACCCCATAGCAATACCTAGGTATTGAGCAAATGTTGGACTGCATGACTCGTGTGAGATGAGGCAAACAACACCAGTGTCGCTCTGAGGAATAAATTTTAGATGTAATTGGCATCTGATCATAATTCTAGCCTAGCCATTTTAGAAGTAACCTCAAGATCGAAAATTGCCGCAGCCATCCGTACCATCCGCTGGCTTGTGCTTTCCCCGGTACAACAACTGACGGCTCCGAGCTCGCAACTCCATTCTTCTCTGCTTTCACCGTCGTAGGCGCAGCTTTTTCGCTGAACTTTTGTATCCTGACTGTGACCTTGCCATTTTGTCCTGTAATAACTTGCGATGCGGATGAACGTTGACCAGGATTTTCCGCAGTTTTGATGCTCCATCCCCGCGGCGCAAACACCTCTGCAACCGAGCCAGTAGGCACTCTCAACACGATGCTCCCCGTTCCGATAGACTCTTGCATGTCCAGAGAAACTTCGACTCGGCCAGCCGGCGTCGAAAGAGCAACTTCCACGTTCTCCAGCCCAGCCAATACAGGCTGCACCTTCCAGCGCGTCCATCCAGGTTCAAGTGGCGAGACCCCAGCCAGATATCTAGGCAGGAGATACACAGGCCACGTTGACCAGCCGTGCATGAGTGATGTATCGTCCGTGATGGGCGTTCCGTCTGGTTTCATGGCTTCCCAGTGACCTCCTGAGTAATTTGGATTTGTCTCGTCTGCCATCACACCCCAGACACGTTTTATGAGCTCGACCGCTGAAAGTCCGTGGCCGCGTTCGAAGAGTGCTTCTACTGCGAAGCCGGATGCGTACGGACTAACCACTCTCTTTTCTTCCCATCTTGCTAGACCTTGGAAGGCTAGTGGGAGGTCGTCACTCCTTGGTGCAGCTAATGTTGTTTCTGCCGCTGAGTGTGCGGGAGAAAGTCCTGTTGTGATGGCATATGCATTGATATCTTGACATATGCCAGTCGGAGAAGCGCTATCGCTCATTCTCATGATGCCATCAACAGGGTTCCAGAGGTGTGTCAGGATACTATGTCTCAAATTATCTGCTCGTGGTGAGAATGTATCTTTCGAATTTGCGACCCTGCTCATATTGGCCATAGAACTCAAAGCATTGTAGTATGCGACGTTGATCTTTCCAGAAGCTCCAAAGATTGGCCCGCCCATAGGGAACCAGTCCACTGAAATTCGTTAGTCGTGCTTTCACGGGGTCTGGCAAGAACTTACTTGAAAGTGGAGGTGGCGCGACAACAAGACCTCTCGGGTCTACAAATTTCTCCACAAAGCCCAGCAATTTCTCTAGCCTGTGCCAAATTGACTTTATCGTAGCATAGTCACCCGAATGCATCCAATAGTCCTTAATAGCGACAATCAGCAGCAACGCATAACTGAGAGAATAGAAGGCATAAGTCGGAGGCTCTGTTGACTCTTCATGGGTAGGTGTCTGGATCGGACACAAGTTGCCGAGATATCCCTCTGCCGTTTGGTGACTGGTGAGAAGTTTGATGCTTCCCAAGACGGCGTTGAGGTTGGCCGTAGAATAGCATATTGACCGCCCCATAACAAAAAGATCACCACCGAACAGAGCTCTGTCCCGCTTAGCGCCGTCGATGGTGCATGAAAGGGCATTGGTGCCAACAGCGAAATCACCGAGAGTACGATCTCGGCTGGCGAGAAGAAAGTCGTTCCGATAGAGACTTTCTCCGCACAGACTAGTGACTTGAAGATATCGATACATTGAGGCGTAGCCCTGTGGTCCGCCAAATGCCACCGAGCCAGTGTTGTTCTGGCTTCCACCGAGGATGGGATGAATATCAAGATCCAAAACGGTCGCAACGTCCATGCCGTTGAGCAGAACCATGACGCTCGCACCCGTCGCAATCGTGCTGACTGAGACCCAATTGTCCAAAAAAATCTCGGGTGGTATGTCCCAGCATCCTCGAGATTTCGTGGGGAAAACTCCACTCGTATCCGACAGCCCTTCGAAAGCCGCAAGTGACCTCTTTGCCGAGTCCATGCAAAAGATCAACCCATTAGCCACCATGTGCACTCCCCAGCTGGCGCCACCGCTTTCGATCTTCACGTCGAATTGAACCCTGACATCGCCCCATCGAGTTCCATGTCTGCATGGCGCCCAGTGCTGTCCAACTATCCGGGTCCCGATTTCGGTCACTTCCCATGCTTCGGCTGTCTCTCCAGCTTCCACCGTGCAAGCGTCGACTGTCCGAACGCCATCTATCCAGACCTTGTTGAGAAGATTGTTTGAACAGGAGAATGAGTTGATAGTTGGATTTGGTTCTCGTATTGGCTTGTAGCCAATTGAAGATAGGCGGACTGAAGAATTTGGTGTTTTGAGAACCACTCGCTGGTATCTCTGGGACCGTTGCGCAAAAGGTAAAGCAATCCGGTTTTGCTTTTCAGACGGCTGGAACGTCTGCGTGTGTATTCTGTACGTATCCATAGCATTAGAAAACAAGAAGAATGGGCCATCTCCTGTAAGACATCAGCATTAATTCACACGTAACTCCGAGTCGGCTTGCCTATCCCGCACTTGATTCCAGCATGCGTCTCACTGAAGATGACATCAACTTCCACGGGGCAACTTCCAGTAACACTGGTGGTTTCAAGGATCGGCATTCCTCCAACTGCAATTCCATAATCAAATGTTATCTCAGATTGGCCAGTTGGTCCATTGGAGAGCTTAAAGCTGCCTGCAACCTCAACGTCGCCTTGGCAAGACCATTTCGAAGGAGCTATAAAATCCATATTTTCTGAGACTCAATACCCGATCTTGGACGATTAATACAGGGATAATCTGAGAAGACGTGTGCGTGGGGATTCTGGAATATATCCAAGTACGCACAGAAAAATGAAAGTTACGACTTGAGGCGAGCGATGCAAATATTCAAAACGAGAACTGGGAACTAAGTTACCAAGCATCGTTTCGATGGAGAAGGAAAAGGATAAATACCATCGTAATGGCCGCCGGTAAGATACGATATCCACTGGGTGTACCGTCCACATAGCCTAGTCGTAATGTGGTGTTTCGTTGCAGTTGTGCTTCCTTTGAAAGAAGTTGGTTATGGGGGAGGGGAGTATGCCGCGCGATCGCGCGGCTCACCTGCAGTGCCCCAGGTCCAAAGTCATGTGATTCGGACTGTCCACTTCTTCCCCGGCCTTGCCACATCAATGTCCACTTCCATTACCTAGGATCGCCCTACTACTTTACTCTCCACGTTCTACAAATCGTCCTCGAAATTTGACTAAGACTGTCCACCTGGCAGAACATACTTTGTGTTCGCATGAGTACCATGTCCCCATCTTTGGCCTTCGCGGGGGTGAGATATGGAGATGTGCCCCAGCTTTTCAAGATCTTCCCTGACCATGATGCATTCTGTGGATTCAACTGCTTCGGCAGGGAAGCTGGCTCTTTGTAACACCAAGACATGCATATATGCTGAGGTCCTCCTTTGCATAAAGTAAGTATAGTCGCGTTGCGAGTTTCATTTTTTCTGCCCTTCTAAATCAACAACTTTTAATCTCACCATTTTTCAACATCATTTACACGATGGCCGACAAAGTTCCCAATTTCGAGCATGTCGACATGGCATCCTCCTTGACAGTCGCCGAACAACTTGGCGAGAGGATCTCCGACGCTGAGCGCCAGGAAACTCTTTGGCAGGCAATAAAAACGCACAAGAGGATCATTCTACATTCAACGGCGGCATTCGGCGCGGGTATGGTATTCGGCTACGACACTATTGCAAATGGTGCGACTATTTCCATGCCAGGTTTCGAGATTTACTTTGGAGGAATCACACCAGAAGGAGAATTATACGTGCCGTCCATCTGGGCATCTCTGTGGACAGCGATGTCCTATCTTCTCCAAGCTATTGGGGGGTTCCTGATCGGGTTTGTGTCTGACAGGTTTGGGAGAAAATGGCCTTGCGTGGGCTCTTGCGTGATCTCCATTGTAGGAGTTGGCATCCAAGTAAGTCTGCTTCATTTCGATCAATGTCTTATTCTTCGTGATCTTATGAATGCAGGTGCTGATGTCTTGTTTTAGTTTGCCGCAACATCTCGAGGTATGCTCCTGGCCGGGAAGATGGTCAACGGTCTCGCGATCGGATGCCTATTCGCAACCGCCACAGCATGGGCATCCGAGATCTCCCCGATGCGCCTTCGAGGGCCTATCCAGTCAGCCATCATCCTTTTCATGTTCTTCATGCAAGCGATCGGACTCGTACTTGTCCGAATGTTCGTGCCAGACATCACTACGAAAGGTTTCCGGACAGTCTTTGCCATACAATGGACGTGGCCCGTCTTGACTGGCCTACTTTTCACATTTATGCCTGAATCCCCATCCTGGCTTCTCCTCAAGGGGAGGCCAGAGGAAGCAAGGAAATCTTTGGCTCGTCTACATGGTGCTGACAGAGACATCGATGCCAGACTAGCGCACATGGCTTTGGGAGTTCGACTTGAGGAGGAGCAATCACTTCGACATGGAACTGGAACATACTTTGATCTCTTCCGTGGTAGCAGCTTAAAGAGAACTCTAACAGTGATGTGGATGTTCATTGGCTTTGGCTTCACAGGAGCATGTTTGCTCGCTCAAGGGATCTACTTCCTCATCATCGCAGGATTGGAACCAATCCATGCATATGATGTCTCGATCGGCGGCTTTGGTATCGCTATCTTCGCAATTGTAGGGTCTTGGTTCTTCATGGAAAAGAGTGGTCGCAGGTTTATCTTCCTTGTTGGCGCGGCTGGCAATTGCATCGTCATGTTCGTCATTGGCGGATTGTACTACAGTCACGTCAAAGGCGCGTTGTGGGCTGTTGCGGTCATAATGTTCGTCTACCCTCACCCGTCAACTGGCTGGTTAGAAGCTAACATTTTGCAGGAATCTTCTCATTGCTTGGCAAGCAGTAACACTGGTATCCACCGCCTGGGCCATCACAGGCGAAATGTCATCTTATAGGCTTCGTGCCAAGACCCAG
Organism: Cadophora luteo-olivacea; assembly: GCA_026120085.1. Taxonomy (NCBI): domain Eukaryota; kingdom Fungi; phylum Ascomycota; class Leotiomycetes; order Helotiales; family Ploettnerulaceae; genus Cadophora; species Cadophora luteo-olivacea. The sequence continues at coordinate 17,726 of JALRMC010000031.1, read as the reverse complement.
GGCATAGCCGTCATCTCCAACGCTCTTTCAACCTGGCTGTTTACCTTCACTGTCGCATACATCTACAATGTGGACGCAGGAAACCTTGGCATCCGCGCAGGATTTGTGTATGGGGGAGGCTCTCTGCTATTTTTCGTAGTGTCGTTCTTGTTGGTTCCGGACCTGAGAGGCTTTTCCACGGAAGAAGTTGATTGGCTTTATGAGAACAAGATCCCTATACGTAACATCAGAGAGTATGAGGGGAAGGCTAAGGAGGAGGTGTCGGCTATGGAAGCTGTTATGGGACACCAGAAAGAGTCTGCGTGAAGGATAACCTGCCTGCTGCTAGAACAATACATTATTTGGAGAGCTTCGAACAAGATCCGACTTGGCAATTGAGCTCATGGGCGAGGCCTTTATCAGTGGTGTGATGCAACGAGGATTCCGCTGTCTCGGATCTGGGGCACATGGCTTATGACAGCCTAAGTCTATGGTCTCTGGGGTGATATTGCCGAGCCAACGGGAACTTGAGAAATGATAAAAACTGAACACGCTCAAAAAGCAATGCCTTCAAGAACATAGGGCTCCGCTTTAGCGTACCTCCCTGACGATGACCCGCACACCCCAAGATACTAGGAGGCCGACCACATCCCAAAATTGAAGCTACCTCGGTGGCTCGGGGTGTGGGTGACAGGCCGACAAGTTTAGATGCGTCTGTCCCGCTAGTGCAGCCACAAATTCGTATTTCGTGCTGCCTCGGCGGCCCGGCTCACTTTGTTGTTCTGACAAGCGAGCTGTGCAGGGGCCCGCTAGCGAGTAAGGGGCCTGTCAGCTGCAGCAAGTAGTAGCGTAGAAAACGTATTGGACCGCCAGGAAGTGATTGCCCATAAGTGAAAGACTACGATCATATCGATGCTTTGTATCCGAGTAGAGCATTTTCTTTCAGTGCGTAGAAAGCAAAGTCGAGAGTGCGAACTCCATACATGCTTACATGGTTGCTGAAAGAGGCTATGGATCATGACCATGTTCGGCTCTCTCGTCTAGATTTCACTGCATTTCAGTACTCATTATCTGGGGGCCTTCATTAGCTAGCAAGCCAGCATCAGTAGTTGGAATATTATGCATTAGCTCACGGGGTGAATCCGCACCCCGCAGCTGAAGGCTTGATTTGAGGGCTACCACTATCCGAAGTCCTCATCAGACGATAGTTCCAGGTGTCGATCTCCTCAAGTGTCAAGATGTATATAAACAACATCTCCAGCAGGCTATCTCTCGATCAAGTTTTCTCTGCACTGCATTGCATCTAGAGCTATCTTTTGACTAGACCACACCATGTTTACAGCCAAAGTTCTTCTGTCCAGTCTGGCCCTGCTAGCATGCGTTGTAGCAGCTCCGACCACAGCTCCCACTGCTACCATTCCAGACGGTCTAGTTGTAGGGACATCTACTTCTCTTCCAAATGCACCCATTTCTGTCAATAAATTTCTTGGAATCCCTTTCGCAAAGTCTCCACCAGAAAGATTCGCACCACCCATTGATCCCGTAAAATGGACGACCCCTCTGCAGGCCACGTCGTGGAAGCCATCTTGTGTCCAGCAATTCAACTGTAAGTCTCTTCATATGGTGTTGAAATGAGATTACAGAAGACTGACCATTATTAATACACAGATCCAAGCGATCTACGAGCAGAAACAATGCGTATTTTCAACAATCCTGGGTTTCCAGCACCTGTGGAGAGTGAAGACTGTCTGTACTTGAACATATACGCTCCGTCCACTGCAACAACGACTAGCAGTCTACCTGTGATGGTCTGGATCTTTGGTGGTAATTTAGCTTTCGGTGCTGCTGGAGTCGAAAGTTACGACGGATCCTCGTTTGCCGCCAATCAGAATGTAGTCGTGGTAACCTTGAATTACCGCACAAATGGTGAGACTCTTTCCCGCTGCTGGTCGTGTAGCTGCTTATGGAAATTTGGTTTTTGGTTTCTCTGCTTCGCCTGAGCTTCCGACTGGCCAGCAGAATGCCGGATTTCTCGACCAACGCAAAGCTTTGACATGGGTTCAAACGAGTATCCGGGCATTCGGAGGAGATCCGGGCAAAGTGACCATCTTCGGGGAGTCTGCAGGTGGACTATCCGTCAAGCAGCTCGTAGCTTTACCGCCCAGTCCACTACCATTCCGAGCTGGTATTCTCGAGTCAACTGGAGGGGCCTTTCCTCCCAATCCACGAGACTCGTGGAATCAGCTCGTCAAGTCTACCAGTTGTACGAATGCTGCCTCCCAGATCGCCTGTGTTCGCCAGGTCCCTGCAATGCAAATCAAGAACATCATCGAGCAGAACTCAATTGGGTTTGGACCTGTTGAAGATGGAATTACATACACGGCCAACACACGTGCTAAATTCTTCGCCAAGACAGCAGCAGATGTGCCTCTCTTGCACGGAACCAATTCAAACGAAGGTCGTGTCTTTGCGCATCTAGTCGGAATTGGCAATGGCAGTCCTCAACTCGCAGAATTCTTGAATGCCACTTTTCCAAGCCGACCTGATATTCAAAAAGCTATCCTGGCATTCTATCCCACGGATCTGGCAAACGTTCCCTTCGAGTTGATTTCTCAGATCATTACTGATCTAATCTTCACCTGCACGACTTCGTCTCTGACCACGGTCGCCGCTCTAAATGGGTATGACACCTGGCGTTACCATTACGAAGGGGTCTTTCCCAACCTTCAAGTCTTCGAAGATGCCGGTGCTTTCCACGGGAGCGAGATTCCCCAGGTCTTTGGGAATTATTTCCCGCTCGGCGCCACTACACAGCAAATTGGGCTCAGCAAGTACATGCAGACCGCCTGGGCAAATTTTGCGAAGAATCCTCAGAAAGGACCTGGGTGGCCAAAACTTTTTAGTAATTTTGGGCTGGAACTTGGTAGTCTTGGGAGGAATGGTGGTTCCGGGGAGGTGACGATTCCCCTCATATCTGTGGATGCCGTGTGTGCTATCTATGCTCCAATTATTGCACTTCAGCCTCTCTGAACATCTGTAGATAACAGGGTGGGGAGTAGGGTGGCAGGCGACAACCTTTGACCATTATTTGGTTGTCTTGCCCCCTCGACATTGGTTTTAGCGATCCAGAATGTGTGGATGTGCCGTTCCATGCTAGACAGACGAGAATTATTTACATGTACTTCTCGCGTGTCGAATTGTAGTAAGAAGATACCAGAACAAGGCGTCACGTCCTGCTGTAGAATTCGAACGCTCTTCTGTCGTTCAATTGTATTGTATATTGAAAGTGAATTACTTCTTACTTCCTACTTCCCCGAGTTGCTTTCCCTTGAATGCCGTTAGTTGTCCGGGTCTCGGTTCAGGTAGCCAATGAAAGCAAACATACCATTACCGCAACCCTGCCACTTCCGGCCGGTACCTACCTAATTAGGGACTCGTACCATCGTAGTTCTCTTCAAGGTCAGCGCTTGGCTACTTTCACCAACCCCGCCCGCACAACAGCAAAGCAAAGCAAAGCAGAGCAGAGCAGAGCCCTCAATTCAGTTTTTCGTGCGCGCGCGCAGAACAGGTCAGCATCCTGGGCGGCTATCGAAACGGCGAATGGCCCGATGTAGGCGGATGTCAACATGTCTCATCTAGATTTTTTTGACATCTCAGCTGGCGCCAGGGACAACCGCGACATGTCTGGTCCTACTTGGAATCAATGGGATCGTGACTCCATGTCAGTATCAGCTGAGCCTGAGTTCATATATCCAGGTAATTCTTCACTTCATCTCGATGCGCGCGCAGTGCTGTCCTTGCTGATATGAACGTTTTTCTGGTAATGCTCTCGATCGTATGGTAGCTAATTGTGGTGTTAAAAATGCAGGCATGGATATGAGCACTGCTCTTCAAGCATCCTCCTTAATTCATGCCTCAATCAGGCCCAGCCGCAGCCCTACTGCGAGGCCGTTTTCCGAGGAAGTTGTTGAGGTTGAAAATACAAAGTCGCGTGAGCGTATTGATCTGGCTCCCAGACTTTATGCCTGTTCCGTGAGATCTTCCATACTTCCGTGTCGTCAGGTCCAAAACGAATTGGTGATCCTTTACTTTCGTCACATTCATCCATTGCTTCCCGCGGTAGATGAACATCACTTCAGTATTATACATCGAAAATTTAGAGGACGGGAAGAATTGATGGAGCCAGGCGACTTTTTGGTTTACCTTGCCATTCTCGCAGCTGGTTTTGGGGTTTGTTACTATTCAATCATCCCCGAGCGTACAAGACTAAGTTTGAAACCAGCACCTCAGTGAGATCCAACTACACAGAACCCCATATCGCTCTTTGCATGATGGTCAAGGGGCGCTGTTCGATCAAGTCAAGGTTAGTCTCTGTCTTCTCCTCTTAATTAGTAATCACTTTCTTATCAGAGAGTGAAGAAACGAACTACAGGTACAAAACTAATAGCTCATAGGTTCGCTACTGGTCGGCGGCTGACGTTGATCCGATTTCACTCATACAATCATCACTAATAATCAGCTTATGGAGTCCAGCTCCCCCAGCACCTATCCACGAGAATAATAGCTATTGGGTAGATCTTGCTTTCAAACATGCCAATTCTGTACAGCTGTGGTCTGGTTCTTCCGCCGAATGCAGTCGCCGCCGATTGCTCTGGTGGTGCTGCATCGTCCGGGATCGCCACCTGGCAGTGGTTCTTCGTCGGCCATATCGACTACATAATATCACTACTACTGGAGAGTTGCCATCATATGGAGACTTTGGTATCGAAGCAACTGAACCATCATTCTTGGACCTACCATCGAAACGTTTGGCTATGCTGTCTTTTGTGTGGTTGTGTAGGCTTAGCGAAATCATGGCCCGAATTGCGAACTTCCAGAGGCAGGTTAGGAATCCCTTGCAGTTTCAACCCTCTGTAATCCGTGACAAAAAACAAAATTACCGATGGCTCATGCTTGGTATTCAACCAATGCAGCTGCTCCAAGCTGACTTGCGGAGTAGTTCAGGTTTTCGCTCGAATGGAATGGCACTGTTGATGTTTCCTCCGGATCTGAGGAAATATATGACTTGGACCGGCAGCTAGATGAATGGAGATCAAATTTCGAAGCATCCATGTCTGAGAGAGACGAAGCCGAACAAGCTGTTTTCGCCCCGTCTGTCACTCTGTTGCGAATTGTGAGCTAGTAAGTACACTCGCTCCGAAAATAATTCTCGACCCGTCGGCTAAATGACCACTTCCAGTTCTCTTGTGACAGTGCTTTATCAGTTCTACTTTCTACTGCATCGTCGTGATCTAGACATCGGAGCAGGACTCAAGCCTGATCCTCTAGAGCGAATCAAGGAAGGATCGTATCGTGTGGCAATAAATCTAGAAATCATCAGATCGAATGATAGTATCGATGATATCCCTCTCTGGACGTTAGTTCTCTCCTCTTCATCTAATCAGAACATCACTTACCAATTTCCTACAGAGTTGGCTGGCTCGCGCTCCCCCTGATTGTATATCAGGTCGCTGAGCACATGGAGGAAAGTCTTCCATTGAAGGACATACTTAATTTCTTCCTGAAGAGGCTAGCTCGGAGAGGCTCTGGAGCCCACACGATCTCGCAGACGGTACTCAAGGTTGTGAAAGCAGTCGCAGAAGGCGTTAATGCCTCTAATGAGGAGGAATTCCCGACCATGTTGTCTGGTAATGGCACGGTAGTCGGACAGGAAAAGACTTCTGCGTTGGATCTGGCCAAGTGGAAGCGAGAAGCGAAGATACTAGTAATAAGTCTTAGTCTTTGCGACCCTGCTCTCGAACACAACGCTGTACCAGATCAGTCTCGTGTGGCTGGGATGTTTTAGGTATCGTTTTTCATCGCGAGCATGTTGTTCTGCTGCCAACCGTCTTCGACGATATCCATGGTTTTGTTTTTAGATCATATGTTAGATGAGGGATTCTTTTCTACCATTTATCCTCAACGAGCTTGTAATGCCTCGATGATATATTCTCAATCCAGTATCTGGTGACCTATTGCCCTCGATCATTCTAGACATTTGGGCCTCCATATATCTCCAAAGGATGAGTACAATCAGCTCTTAGCACGAGTAATTTATAATTTATCAAATATGTGCCTGTCCACCATCTATGTTCAATCAGCCTCACCTCTTTGCGCTCGGCTATCGAAACATGTATATAGATTGTTACGATACAATATTACCATCATGAGTATTCGGTGGCATTGCTGGTAGTGGGCGTCCATTTGAATCCCCAGCAATAGACTCACATTCGTAAATGAGGGAAAGAAGTCTCGAGGAAAGAGATGTCGTGAAACTAAATGTAATCTTTTCGATACTAATGATATTTTGTTCTCAGATTTCTTTGATCATTCTATTGCTGATCAAGAAAAAGTAGCGTCGCCATTGAGTTCTCAGTCGTCTGGGAACTGTCTTTCACTGATTTCACCTGGTACGTCGAAGCCTTTTCAGTATACTTTTGTAAGTTCTGGAGTCGTTCGATTCAGATATTTCATTAGCTGAGAACAATCTCCGTAATAGCTCCAGGGAATCGCAGAAAAGAGAATTGGTCATTTCGAAGGTAGGCGCGTCTTTCTGGACGGGGCTGAACGATACTTCTTCATTGCGAAGGGTAGCCTAGAACCTCAAGAGTACTGCAAAACAAAAGTCACCGGAGATCTTGCTTCGAGCCCCAGAAAACATGTTGTTCCCAGGGGATTATAGATTACTTATCTGTACTCTGATAAGACTCTGCTCCCTATGGCCGCTTCAAGGAAGTAGACCGATGCAACACCTCGGTAATCCAATGTACAATCGAACATACATCATCGCCTGAGGGGCAAACAATTGGAAGGTATCTGGCTCTCAGCTCGACGGTGAGAAGATCTCCGCATCATTTTGATCTTCTGCTTCCTCATTGCTTGCTAGATTATTCCTTCACTGGCAAGAAGCTCCCTCCACAGACCTGTTGCTGCTTATCGCGACTACTTTTCGGGTATAATCCAATATATGTGGGACCCTTCCATAGCTCCTGACGATGAATAGGATACTTATAATTACTTCATAACGAATGGTGGGCATCTGTTGTGCAGTGGTGTCTCGTACGAATCGTACTTAGCCGAGCAAAGACATACCCGTAAACAAGGAAGGCAATACCTTCAGCCGATACAGGTAGGGCAAGGTTCTGGTTTTTCTATTCTGGGATTTAATTGGCTCCAACAGGATTACACTTGATCTGTCATTATGTCAGTGGTCAAGCTTTGTGCTTTACTGCGGGTAAAAGACTTGATACAAGACCCGCGACACAACATCGCACAGAAACATGATCAATATTCATGTGGAACACAGCCTCAACTCCTGCATGTCTCAGTGGTATCCAATAGTGTATTCTGCATGAATGGAGTCGTCACCCGTAGCGCAATATAATTCTCTCTTCCCCGAGTGGAGGACGGGTATCCCGTCCATTTCCTTTCGACTGAAATTAAATGTCTGCATGAACAGCAAACAATTGATCGGATTGTTTATTTAAATTCTCTCAAATGGCATACCACGCGGTTCTTTGTCTCTTATTACTACCTACGAGCCTCTCTCAAGGCTTCATACCAGCTACCTTTCCTCAATGCGCCGTATGCAGCATGCTTCGATTGCTACAGAGCTTCTCAACTGACCTCGCTTAGAACGACTGTTTAGCAAAATTTAACAACGGGACCTTCATTGGCAATTGTGCTGTTGGTGATGCTGCTTGCGTATGCGCTGAGAGTAACTTCCAAGATGGATGGGCTTGCTGCGTTAACACTGGCTGCAATGAAGCTGACGAGGCATCCGCCATTGGGACCATGAAGTCCCAGGTCAGTTCATCATGCTCTTTTCAAGGTACGAATTGGTTTACTGACCCAAGCTTACTACTAGTGTCCCACTTCGCCAGACATAGGTAATTGTGCAGCTGGAAGAGATCCGGGACGCTCTGGCAGGGGACGAGGCGGTGGTCGTTTTGGTGGAGGGGGAGGTCGTTTTGGCGGCGGAGGAGGCGGAGGACAATCAGAGCCAGTAACAACTCCAGATCCTGTTACAGTCACGGCCCCAGCTCCACCACCTGTACCTGTTACCGTCGTCAGCCCGGTGACTATCAACAATCCAGTTACGGTCGCTCCTAGCCCTGTCATCTCCGATATCCAACTACCGATTACCACTGCGCCAGCACCAGTATCGGCCGCGCCGGTCCCATTCTCCACAATTACTTCAGCACCGGTGCCAGCCACGATAACTGCAACCTCTGTCTTGACTAGTCTTCAGGAAATCATTGTCACATCATTGGTTTCCGACGCAGCATTACCTTCCCCAGCCCCATCAGGAGCTCCGCTCTCTCCCCCTCTGGTGCAGGGTCCTGCTTTATTGAGTACAGAAAGTATCGGTACAGTGGGTACAGGACAACCAAATACGCTTGAAGGAGTCTTGCCATCTACGACTCTGTTCTCTAGCACAATATTACCCACTGGCACACCGCCTTCTCTAGTTCTCACTCCAACGGACACGGACGAGCCTAGATCCTCCAAACCAATGACGGATGGTCAAAAGGCTGGAATGGCGGTAGCAGTTCTCGTGACAGTCATTTTGATTGCCATTGGTGTTTATTTTTTCATGCGGTGGAGGAAGAGACTGATAGACAAGGAATTCGAGGAGTTGAAAGGACAGCACGAAGCGAACAAGGTGTTGCCGGAGTCGAAGGCTCTGCCCGTTTATCCCAGGACAGATACGACAGTTGTTGGTGGGGTTGGGGCCTACAGAGATGTATTTGATAAGCCCGCTGGTGCTGGGTAATTATAACTCTTCCATCGCAGATATGTGTAGATAGATAAATATTGATGCCACGGTCAGTGTTTCCCTCCCCGTGACAGATATACCTGAGACTACCTCATACATATCAGTCAGCCCCTTCCTTTGAATTCGCGATAACAATCAAGTGATACATTGCTATTCAGTGACGGCCCAATTGCATCGAATAACTCCATATCTCATCCAGTAAGAGCCAGTGATATCAACTTGGAAATACGCAGACAAAATATTTGGTACTCGCAAATCGCAAGAAGTGGGGCATAGTGTGGCCGCCGTTTTCGCCTGTGCGAATGTTTACTAATGCTTGCCGAACGGATGCGGCGCAATAACACAATCGCACATAACGCTATGTGGCATCGGGAACGGCAGATCAGAGTCAACCTCTACCATTGATTCGTCAATGTGAATTCTTGCAAGAGTTGATTATGGGGTTACAACAGTACGAAGACATAGAGTCGAGTTCTTTCGACGTGGTTTTCCCTTCCAGTCGCCTGGCAAAGTCAACCATTATCCAGTCTCGGCATACTTTCAAATACAACGCTTCTTTAAACCATCTCAGACTGCGAAGTTTATTCAGTACCTGTATCTACAGGATCAAGATATCGGTAGGCCAGTGGCTTCGGCATCTCAAGACGGTCGCTTGATACAAAGCTTGATCTCCTGCAGTAATGTGTCAAGAGGGGTGTAGAGTTTTGAAGCTACAGGGCAGTAGCGTAAGGAACAGACTTAGTAGGGAAGTCTATGTCGTCATCACGTATTAAGCATCATCTAAATTCCACTCTTGACGTTGATGTTTGAGAATTTTAGCATCTCGAGCCGCTCACCACAAATGCAACGCTAGAAGACAGATCATCTTGCAGAGCCTTGCTACGGCTCTGGAGCAGGCAGGCTAGCTTTAATAACCGAGTCAAATTTGAACGACCAGGTAAGTTGACAATTGCTATGCTGGCATCGACGCTTGAGAAGATATCAGTTTGCCTCTTGCTGGCTTACCGATCTGAATCTTGCAAGACTCTCTGTCTCTCCTGGACAATTTGAGAGACTGGGATCCTTCACACTACCAAAACCCTGTCCTAATCTTAAGCTTTCTTTACACCTACTAGCCCTCCCTGATATGGATGTAAATGTGAACTTGGCTTTCAGATTTTGTGAAGTTATAGGTCCTGAAAAGAGCCTTGCTGGCTGTCGAGCACGAGCAAAATTCTAGTCAATTATCAAGGCAAAGGCCACTTCATAATCTTCAAGAGCCGGTTTGAGGACTACAGATTTTGTTCATAAGACGTCTTTTGAACCTACATGAGATCCAATTTTCTTCATCTTGAATATTCAAATCAAAGGGACTCACCAGGGGGGGTGGGTAGACGACCACAATCCAGACAAGTCACCGAAACATCGGCTTTTGCAGAATGGAAAAATCCATCAGTGAATAGCTCTCCAGTATGCGAACATTGCCCCCATTCTTCCATGCCCTTTACATGGCCATGCCTGCTTGTGAATTTTCCAAGACTTTAAAGTCCATGAGTAAGGTATGTCTAACCTTTTTGCTGTGTTCAGAAGAAAGTGTCAGCAGTTCTGGTATCGGCTGTGCTATACTATTTCAATCGAGATGTAACAGGAGAGCAGGGGTCGATAAGACACGGTCCAGTTACCTGTTTCACAATGAATGTCGAAAGTTTGTAGAGATCGCCACTTTACAATATGTCAATCCGTGGTTTTCTGTAGGACCCTGTCTTATGTCGAAGTACATCTTATCTACGAGGTTCTTGTTGGCATTCTCTTTGTTTCGTCCGCACACGATCCATCGTTTTGCTTCAATGATCCATGAAGCTCACCGCCTCTCGTGCTAGAACTAGAACATGCTAGGGTGACTGTTCTGCCACACTATCCTAAGTCTCAGCTGTATGTGCCCAATGCGATGGGGCAAGGATGGTTATGCTCCTGGGTCGCTGCCCGAAATATTGTCCGCATTGGCTTGAGCCCTAAACTTTTTATGATACCCGATGATCAATGAACGAAACCCCAATTAATCCGGTTTTAACATTCGATGCGCCCCTATTAGATAATTGTATATAGTACGAGATTTTATATTTTGAAATTTGTCGTTCGCTGTGCCCGCCACACTCCGACTTGTCAGCACCGAACTGCTGTTTCTTTCTCAGTATAGGTTCAGGTTCTTGCATCAAGCAGTCGTTCGTTCGCATGCTCACATAATGGCTTCACTGACGGAGGTGACATCGTTATCTCCAAGAATTATCTCCTACGTCGATAAGTCGGCCTTTGTCATGGAGATAGCCAGCTACATTACTTATGGCTCAGCCTTAAGCCTCACTACACTTGCCACAGCCGGCCGCAGCTACGTACGACTTCAAGCCACCAACGCTCTGTTCATTGAGGATTGTATGTATGAGACCGTCTGTCCCTTTCTTTTTTTCGGTGTGCTGATAGCTAGAGAAGGGATGTGCATTCTTTCATGGGCATGTTCACACATTACACGCATCGGATAATGATCTAAGAAATGGCTAGATTCTCACTTGTGGCTTCTGTATAACAGGAATCTTAGGTTTGCTCTCATTCTCAATCTCACCGGCGACCCTAATATGCTGCAGTCTGCATTGACGGTAGCCCTCTGGAAGGAAGTAACATCGCGTCAAGTTTCACAAGGGAACTTCGGAATGTACTTAAACTCAACGACCCTCGCCCAACAGAAGCTGACGTGCGAGTAGACCGAATATGCGACCTCAATTGTTTATGGTCCTGCTGTCTGGTCTGTCAAAGTCACTCTCCTCTTGGTCCACATTAGAGTCTTTGCGCTATTCAAGGTAATCACTCGATCGATATGGACCCTAATTGCCGCTCTCGTTCTTTATTTCGTAATCGTCACAATCTTTGGGATTCTGGCATGCAGGCCACTCACTGCATTCTGGGATCCGAACGCCACCGGGAAATGTCTTGATCGGAGAGCGTTATTCGTCATGGACACCTGTCTCAGCATTCTGACTGATTTCATTATAGTGATACTACCAATTGCACTGTAAGGGCTTAACGTTCTTTTACTTTTGCTTTCGTTACTTCAGTCGCTCGCCCTGTCAAATCAATCACGAGGACCGTGTCAGGCTAATCACTATCCGATAGTATTTGGTCGCTCAAATAAATGTAACTCAAAGATTACGAATAATTCTCCTTCTCGGCTTGGTCGTTCTAGCATTAGCACCGAGCATTGCTCGACTACTTCTTTTCACTCCGCTACATAAATCGACGCTTTCAGTTAAAAAGCAGACACTTACCATCGAGAAGATTAATCTCCTCATGTAAGTACCAGTCTGCAACACCGCCAGTTTTATTCACCGTATGGGTGGTCCCTCTTGCAGGAAACGTCAACTAATATGTATCATTAGTGTCGCAGAATTAAGCTTAGGCATTATCTGCGCTTGCCTTCCATCTCTGAATCTATTCCTCACCATGAGGAACAAGCCGCGGCTGCGGGGTGCATACAGGCTGACGAGATCAGAGATTTCAACCAACTCAAGAAGGCAACGCGGTGTTCAATGGCCAGATAATATGATCGCCCCAGATGATCATGATGGTGAACCGGTGCAGGATCCTTCTTCACCAATTTCTCCACCAGCAAGGATTGCAAGGAGACATAGCTGGTTGTCAACTAAAACTATTGTTGGATAATCTTGTCAATTAGAAGAAGAAATTCAAGAGAGGTCGCAGTCTGCAAATGCATTTGGGATCCCAGATGATACCGCGTGCTACTCTCTAAGCTGACCTCGACTCAAATTTCTTAATAGTCGGTGCTTAGTGCGACTTCCCATTCGTTCCGAATGGGCAGTTGCGCTCCTCAGCGTGGTATAAGGCTGAAGATACGATATCAATCCAACTCAGAGACCTTGAAAGCACCTTGAAGAAATGCCAAAACAATGCAATTGACCAGTCTATCCGAGAAACGTGTAACTCTCTCGAAATTCTGTATCAGCAAATGCTGGCAAGACGAAAAGTCATGGAGAAGGACCACTCTGAACAGAGAATCGTGGAATGCGGTCTCTTCTCACGAGCTGGTACATGGACTCTACATCAGAGGACATGCCTTGAAGGTCTACAGCCATCTCAAAAATTCAATGAGGGCTAGTATCCGTGGGAAACTTGCACAATGTAAGATTCTGAGATGTTGCATCTGGCATCTGCAATTCGGTGCCTGTCCACAATTAACAAGAGTGGCCGCATTTGAGATTCGCATGTATTATGAGAGTGCGAATAATAAAGGGCTTGGTGGAAGGTATGGAGATCAGTGATTATCTACAGTTTAATTCTCCGAAGAATAACAGTCAAAGATATGAACTTGAACTCTCAAAGGGCTGTGACCTTCTGAATATGCCGGATACATACCCTGGCGAAACATTCTCTTGCATAATATGAGGCAAATTCAGCATACAAAACTGGGGTCGTGTAAGTCTAGTTACTGATGGTTCGCAACCAACAGAGAACAATGAAGTATACTAGACTCTACAGCGATGCAATGGAATTTTTATTTCTTTGATGGAGAATACAGTTAGGTACATCCAGCTGAGCTCGAATTCAGTTGCTCAAGAACAGTTCTAATTGCTGTGCATAGACCTCTGCCACCTGGAAAAGGTGTCCGTGTCCGGCATCAGGGTAGATATGCAATTGAGCATTCTTGATCTGCTGCTGTAAAACAAAACTGTTCGCAGTCGGTGACATGATATCCGTATGCCCATTGGTAACCAGAGTTGGTGCCTTGATATCAGTTAAGCGATCGAAATTCGCTGTGTCCGTGGTGAACTTGAAGATTGCTGCTAGCTGGGACTGAGCTCCAACCCCAACCACGAATCCCTTCCGGTCTTCTCCCTGTACCTGACGCTCCTGAATACGTTTCCACCATGACTTGCCAATCGCCAAGCTGGTTTCGGACGGATAGAAGAATAAATTCATCATATCTTGTTCGGTCGGAGGCTGGTCATTACTCGCACCGGCACTCTCGAGCACTTCTCGAGGAGGTAGGGCGACACCTTCTCCGATGGCGGATTGCGTGCCCGCGAGAATCAACTTGTTGACCACTTGAGGGTATTCGAAGCCAATTCTCTGAGCTACACCACCACCCATAGAGAAACCCATGATATCAGCTTTGTCGACATTTATGGATGCGAGAAGCTTGACTGCAACTGATGCCATTTCCTCGATCGAGTTCGGAATAGTACCCTCGCTATGGCCGACCCCCAGACTGTCGTACACGATGACCTCACGATTCTTGGCGATACTGTTGAACAAAAGAGGGTCCAACACATCCATGGCGCCGCGAAGGTGGTTGATGTAGAAAAGCGGCACTACGCTCTTTTTGCCAAAACGACGATATGCTATTCTATTCTTGAAGTCAGTATGCTTCATTTGTTCATGTTTGAAGATTGAGATTTAAGAATAGGCTTTAGGTCAAGTTCCAGCCAAGGATAGCGCAAATAGGTATCGATCTTTCTTGGGGGATGAAAAATCTTAGGCCAGAATATGACATACTTAAGACCATCAACGGTGGAGAAGCTGGTAGGGATCGTCTGGAAGGATGTCATTTTGGTGAGGGCGTTGTTGACCGTGGGCTTTTTTTGGGTCGAAATTTAGTTGCGAATTGCACAGGAGCTTGAAAAGCGACAAGACTCGGCTGATCAAACATGTTCTCAGATAGATTCCCGCGGCGGGCTGCGAACTATTTATATTTATGTAAATGGAATAATCTGCGTGGCTGAGTTGTCTCAGACGGGAAACATGATTGAAACCAAGTTGAGTGAGTGCAGTAGAGATCAAGCGCCGGGCTCAAAAGTCAGCAGCGGCTCGGACAAGACCCGAGACCGCGAGTATCTCCCCTCTGCTCAGTAAACAATCCCATCCTCGGTTCCAGCCTTACATAAATTGTACCCGCAACCGCAACATGCAGCCCCTGCTGCGCGGGCCCCTGCCCTACCTCGTACCACGCCCCGCGCATTTGCCTTTGCCTTTGCCTTTTCCCCACCCCCGGATCTGCAGTAGGGCACTTGCAGTGCAGCCTTGGGCCACCCCTGTAATACCCCGGATCTGATCTGATCTGCTGCGGTGGCTGTCGGCATCGGGAAATTTTGTCTATCAGCGGCCGTTATAATGAACATTAACCTCGCCCGCGTTCGCTGCTCTCCCTTTGGTGTAGTCATTTCACTAATCTACCCACTCAAGGAAACGGATACATTCATTTCCCGTTGTCCTCGAACGCGGGTTTTGTTTGATGCAACCTCTTCTTGGAAGCTGCTGCTGCCAGACAAAATCGCTGTTTAGTGATCTTCTTATTTGGTCGGTCGTAGAGAATGCCAAACAGATGCCGAACAGATCAAGTGGTACCCTCGGTACACAGATTCCTCCATCCGTCAAGTTTCGGTGACGAAGCTGTCCGAGATCACGAATACGTGTCCAATAAGTTCAGTCAACGATGTGACCATATAACACATCAAAAGCCCCTGATTTGTTGTGGAGTGACACATTTTACTGAGACACGAACAGGTTCCCGGGGCATTTGGGGCATCTACACCACAACATCAGACAGCAGAAGAAGACGCTCTCACGAGTCTCACTTTCCCATCAATACCCAGATCACGGTATGAAGGCATTCCAATTCCACACTGTCGCCAAGGGCCTCGAGCTGAAGGACGTTCCCGTCCCAAAGCCGGGCAAGGACCAGTTACTTGTCCAAGTCAAAGCCGCTGGCCTTTGCCACACAGACTGCAATGTCATATCAGGCAAAGATGACATGCTTTTCTGGCAACGCCCAATTACCCTTGGTCATGAGATTGCGGGCATCGTAATCGAGCTCGGACCTGGCGTTACAGAGTTCAAGACCGGAGAAAGAGTCACCTGCGTCACTGGGGTCACACATCCCATTACTATTCACGATGTAACGACCTCTGCCGGAATCGGCTATGATGGTGGATATGCTGAATATGCACTGTTCAACTCGGTGAAAACGCTTCGGATTCCAGATGGTGTCTCCTTCGCCCAAGCTGCGGCGGCCACAGATGCCCTTGCTACGGCTTACCACGCCCTTTCTGAAGCTGGTGTAGCACCAAATCAGAAGGTAGCTATTATTGGTCTGGGAGGACTCGGGCTCTCAGCAGTTGGGATCGCTACCTTCCTCGGTGCCAAAGTCTACGGCGTCGATATCCACACCAAGACATACATGTATGCCTTACAATCCGGAGCGACCTTGTGTGCAAAAAGCATTGCCAAATTTGCGGGTGTGCAATTCGATTCTGTGGTAGATTTTGCTGGAGTAGGCGTCACAACTGCAGCGGCAGCAAAAGCAGTCAAACCTGGTGGACGAGTTGTACTGGTTGGATTAGGAGCGAAGGAGTGTAAATTATCGACCTATGATTTTGTTGCTTTAGGGGTCACATTGAAAGGTTCTGCAGGAGCATCCAAAAAGGAGGTGGAAGAGGTATTGCAGCTTGTGGCGGAGGGGAAGTTGAGCCCGATACTGGAGGAGATTGCATTCAAAGATGTCAAGAAAGGGCTTGATAGGCTCGAGGAAGGAACGGCATTGGGACGCCTCTATGCCGATCCAAGCAAAGCCTAGACGACACTTGATGAATCTGATTTATACTTTCGGTATCAAAACTCTTGCATAACTAGAATTCGAACAGTTTGTTGGGAGCTTCACCGTAATTATGACTTGATGACTCAGGTTGTGCTTGCTCCCAATTTGTTGGTTATCCAAATGCACGCAGCACTAAGGTGGGAACCACACATATTTATGTTACGAAGCAACATGCCCTGCTCTAGTGTAAGCCATATACCAGAATGCACTTCGTAAAATGGTGACTGGGTTATTGCAGTACTGGCTCTTCCCAGCTTCCTTTTGGCACTGGTGCGGAAAATAGCAACAGACCCTCCCTCGTGGTTTTCTACACCACAAATTTGGCTCATGCTAGGGTCCATCAATCAATTTAGGTGGCGATACAGGAAAGCTAAGATAAATGACTTCTCGTTGACATCACACCAGGTGCGCTGACTGTCCACTCGGGCACCTTGACCAGCTGCAACGCGACGCTGGGTATGATGGCGGCGGCGATATTGTCTACTGGCCGCTTACAGTACTGCATTCCGCCACTGTGGTATTGTCTGTGAGCACGGTGTAGGTCTTCTGATCCGTGGTATGTTATTATGGCTGCTCCCACTATCATATCGGTGAAGGTGGTGCCTGGTTTCTGTCTGGAAACATGGAAGTGATCGGGATACCAATTAGGTCGCCCCGTAACCGAATAGAGCCTGAAACCATGTTCAGGCTAATGGTCTCTGTGCATTGTTATCCGGTACATAATATCTCGAAGATATTGGAAGGGTACACTGCATAAGGCTCTTAGCAGGTCGCTATAGTGCCCCGCAACTGATATTAAGCGAAAACGCGTCAAACCGCGACTTTTCGTGATCCCTCTTTAACTCTCCTTTATAAACTATAACAAAATGCTAGCATAACGAACTCATCTTAGCGTTATTTCTAGTAATCGATTTAAAAGATATAAGATTAGTTCTTATGTATAAGGAAAAGTTAATAGATAAGTATTTTAAGATATAAACCTTATTTAAATCGTGAGGTTTTTTTTTGCTAAAAATTATAGTACTACGAAATATACCTTTAAATAAGACGATTTACAAGATCAAAGCAAGACCTTTCTATGAAAACTAAGAGGTAAATTATATATACTCACTGTGACACTTGCTTATAAAGCAATACACTACTACGTGACACGAAGACCTGAATGAACTTCGGTTTGTTATTTAAATAAAGCTTATATTAGAAGTTCACGTAATTTATATAATAAAAGCTTATATATTATATATTATCTTTTAATAATTAAGAATTAAGAATGTTTTGAAATATTATTAT